>JARBWK010000016.1:5839371-6364371 GCA_030556195.1 Anolis apletophallus
GTTTGTGTCTTTCTGCCATTCCTGCCAGGATATCTATGTTGTGTTCATCGAAACAGGCCCAGGTTTCACACTGAGTGTATAAATACATTTAAAGACATATTAACTATCTGTATTACTGTGTTAGAGTGTCATTTTGGTTGGTGGTGTGCCCCAGGATTTTGTCAATGTAAAAAGTGTGCCGCGGTTCAAAAAAGGTTGAAAAGCACCGGTGTAATGTATTGGTGAATAATGTGTGCAGATCCAAGTCGGGTGGCCTTTTGTAGCTAACAGATGGTAATGCTGTCAGCGCCGATTGTGTTTTAAGTGCAGGCCAAGGTCTTTCGGCACTGCACCTAATGTGCCGATCACCACTGGGACCCCCTTGACTGGCTTGTGCCAAAGTCTTTGCAGTTCATTGTCTGTCCTATTATTGTCTGTCCAAAGCAGTTCAGGCTATGATTATTATTATTATTACTATTATATGGGAGTTCTGTGTGGGAAGTTTGTGTTTTTCTGCCATTCCTGCCAGGATATCTATGTTGTGTTCATCGAAACAGGTCCAGGTTTCACACTGAGTGTGTAAATACATTTAAAGACATATTAACTATCTGTATGACTGTGTTAGAGTGTCATTTTGTGTCATTTTGGTTGGTGGTGTGCCCCAGGATTTGGTAAACGTAAAAAAATGTGCTGCGGCTGAAAAAAGGTTGAAAAACACTGCTATAATACATAGAAATAATACCATTGCAATGCAAAAATATTAATATGTTTTATATAATGTGTTGTCAAAGGCCTTTATATTCCTGACAATTGTACAAGCTCATTCCGAATTGTGGGTGTTGAAGTCCAAAACACTTGAAGGGAGGGCTCAAGTTTGCCCAGGCCTGATAGAGATGTGTGTGTCTTTGTTTTGTGAAACCTGGCAATGGGATAGACACCTTGCCCTCACCCAAGATGGCGCCTCCGCAGCCCTGGGTGGGTCCCGCGCAGTCGCAGTGCGCCTCGCCAGGAAGCCCTGAGATGTTGCCCTTACCCAAGATGGCGCCTCCGCGGCCTCCGCCTCTCTTTTGAGTCACGTGCTCTCTGTGAGGGGCGGGCGATTGTGACGACGCGGAAGCGACTCGCGCTGCCTTCTGCCTCCTTCCTGCCTTCTTTCCCGGCGGCTGAGGGGCCTCGAGAAGGACGACGACGAGGAGGAGGAGAAGGAACCGCCGCCGCCGCTGCCATGAGGAGGCCGTGCTGCCGGCTGCTGCTCTTGCTGGGGCTCTTCCTGGGCCTGGCCGGCGCCTTCTACCTGCCCGGCCTGGCCCCCGTCACCTTCTGCCAGACCGAGGCCCCGGATACTCAGGCAGGAAAGGCCGAGGCTGCTGGGTGCAAGGTAGGCCGCGCGGGGGGATAGCCCTCTCTCAGCCTAGGCCAGGCCTGGGCAAACTTGGGCCCTCCTTCCAGGTGTTTTGGACTTCAAGTCCCACAATTCCTCACAGCCTCAGGCCCCTTCCTGGGCAAACTTGGGCCCTCCTTCCAGGTGTTTTGGACTTTCAAGTCCCACCATTCCTCACAGCCTCAGGCCCCTTCCTGGGCAAACTTGGGCCCTCCTTCCAGGTGTTTTGGACTTCAAGTCCCACAATTCCTCACAGCCTCAGGCCCCTTCCTGGGCAAACTTGGGCCCTCCTTCCAGGTGTTTTGGACTTCAAGTCCCACAATTCCTCACAGCCTCAGGCCCCTTCCTGGGCAAACTTGGGCCCTCCTTCCAGGTGTTTTGGACTTCAAGTCCCACAATTCCTCACAGCCTCAGGCCCCTTCCTGGGCAAACTTGGGCCCTCCCTCCAGGTGTTTTGGACTTCAAGTCCCACAATTCCTCACAGCCTCGGGCCCCTTCCCGGGCAAACTTGGGCCCTCCTTCCAGGTGTTTTGGACTTCAAGTCCCACAATTCCTCACAGCCTCAGGCCCCTTCCTGGGCAAACTTGGGCCCTCCTTCCAGGTGTTTTGGACTTCAAGTCCCACCATTCCTCACAGCCTCAGGCCCCTTCCTGGGCAAACTTGGGCCCTCCTTCCAGGTGTTTTGGACTTCAAGTCCCACCATTCCTCACAGCCTCAGGCCCCTTCCTGGGCAAACTTGGGCCCTCCTTCCAGGTGTTTTGGACTTCAAGTCCCACAATTCCTCACAGCCTCAGGCCCCTTCCTTTCCCCCTCAGCCGCAAGCGGCTGAGGGGAAAAGGAAGAGGCCTGAGGCTGTGAGGAATTGTGGACTTGAAGTCCAAAAACACCTGGAAGGAGGGCACAAGTTTGCCCAGGCCTGGCCTAGATCTCTCTCGCTCCCTTTCTGTCACCCAGCACTCTGCCAGGCCTGGGCCAGCCTGGGCCCTCCAAGTGTTTTGGACTCCAACTCCCACAATTCCTCACAGCCTACCAGCTAATCTATATGTCTCTCTCTCTCTCTCTCTGTTTACCTATCTACCTACCACAATCTTTCTTTTTAATAGCAATCTTTCCATCATTATCTGTCTCGCTGTCTATCTATAACTTTCTATATCCTCACTGTCTATTTATTTATTTATTTATTTCTGGCATTTTACCCCGCTCTTCTCAACCCCCGAGTGGGGACTCAGAGCGGCTTCCAAAAAGGCACAATTCGATGCCAACACAGTAAAACACATAAAACACAGTATAAAACCCCCCAAAACATTACACATTAAAATACAATTACATCAACGTATCATACACATTCATTTAAGTTTTTTAAAAAAAGGGTGCTGCCTTGTGCTAGTGTGCAAACGCCTAGCCCCATAGCCAGGCTTTTACTTTTTTCCTGAATGTCAGGAGGGATGGAATTGATCGTATGTCACTAAGAAGCGCATTCCACAGATGGGGAGCCACCACCGAGAAGGCCGTCTCCCTCGTCCCCACCAGCCGCATTTGAGAAGTCGGCGGGAGCGAGAGCGGGGCCTCCCCGGTTGATCTTAAATTACAAGGTGGGATGTAGCGGCAGATGCGTTCGGACAAGTAAGATGGGCCAGAACCGTATAGAGCTTTAAAGGTCAAGACCAGCACTTTGAATTGAGCTCGGAAGTGGATAGGCAGCCAGTGGAGCTGACACAACAGGGGGGTGGTATGCTCCCTGTATGTAGCTCCAGTTAGCAATCTGGCTGCCCCCCGTTGGACTAGTTGTAATTTTCGAACTGTCTTCAATGGCAGCCCCACGTAGAGTGCGTTGCAGTAATCTATTCGGGATGTGACCAGAGCGTGGACGACCGTAGCCAGATCAGACTTCCCAAGGTACGGGCGCAGCTGGCACACGAGTCTTCACTGTGCAAAAGCTCCCCTGGCCACCACCGAGACCTGGGGTTCCAGGCTCAGCGATGAATCCAGGATCACTCCCAAGCTGCGAAGCTGCGTCTTCAGGGGGAGTGTAACCCCATCCAACACAGGCTGTAACCCTATGCCCTGTTCGGCCTTTCGACTGACTAGGAGGACCTCTGTCTTGTCTGGATTAAGTTTCCATTTGCTAGCCCTCATCCAGTCCGACACAGCAGCCAAGCACCTGTTCAAAGTTTGTATCATATGTATATATATCTGTATCACTTCCTTTCTCTCACCTATCACTACCTATACCTATCATCTATTTATCTATCTATCACTTTCTATCTCTGTCACTGTCTATCTCTTCCTTTCTGTCATATCATTCACTATCTACCACTTTCTATTTCTATCTGTTACTGTCTATATATCTATCACTTCTATCTATCATCTATCACTATCATCTCTCTCTCTCAAATATTATTATTGCTTCAAATTATTACTTCTATGTATATCTGTATAACTTCTATGGCTGTCACAGTCTATATATCTATCATTTCCTTTCTATCATCTATCACTATATCTATCTGTCACTTTCTATATCTATCTGCTTAGCAATCAAAGGCTAGCCGGAAAAGGTGGGTCTTGCAGGCCTTGCGGAAAGATAGTAAATCCTGCAAGGCCTGCACATCACTTGGAAGGGTATTCCAGATTGACGGCGCTACTACAGAAAAGGCTCTGCGCCGGGTCGATGTAAGACGGATAGCTTTAAAGGACGGCACTTCAAGGAGGTTCAGTTGTTCAGAACGAAGTGACCTCTGGGGTTGGTAGGGGAAGAGACGGTCCCGCAGATACAGTGGCCCCAGACCATGCAAGGCCTTGAAGGTTACACCATCACCTTGAAGGTGATCCGGTGCTCGACCGGAAGCCAGTGGAGCTGCTGGAGGATGGGAGTTATGTGACATCTCACTGGGGTCCCAGTGAGAAGTCGTGCAGCGGCATTCTGGACGAGCTTTAGTTTCCGGATCACTGACAAGGGCAGGCCGATGTAAAGGGCGTTACAGTAGTCCAGTCTCGAGATGACCGTGGCTTGGAGCACCCTGGCCAGGTTGTCTCTGGAAAGGTAGGGGGCCAGATGTCTAGCTTGCCGCAGATGGAAAAAAAGTGGTTTTGCTGACGGTGGAGACCTGGGCTTCCATCAACAGCAACGGGTTTTAAATGACCCCAAGGCTCTTTACTGAGGATGTCGGGCATAATGCCTCACCATCCAAGCCAGGCAGCCAAACCTCCCCACCCACCGGACGCCCCAGCCACAGTATCTCCGTCTCTGCTGGATTCACCCTCAACCTACTTTATCTATCTATATATCTATAACTTCCTACATCTATCCATTACTTTCTATATATCTGTCACTTCCTTTCTATCATCTATCACTAGCCCTATCTATCTATCTATCTATCTGTCTATATCTATCTATCTATCTATCTATCTATCTATCTGTCTATATCTATCTATCTGTCACAATCTATGTATCTATCACTCACTTTCTGTCATCTATCATTAGCTATATTTATTATCTATCGATCTATCTCTGTCTTTCTATTGCTTATCTAACACCTATCCATCATTTTTCAGTCATCTGCCTCTCCATTCTGTCTATACATTATCATCTATCTCTTCTTTTGGATAAGGAATAGTTCATCTGTATATATGTATGTGTGTGTGTGTGTGTATATATCTATATATCTATATAGAGGGTGGGGGTGATACAAATGCAGGTAGTATTTCTGATAAGGGCTATTCAACCCATATATTTTCCTTTCTTCCCCCATCTCTCCCTACAAAGAGAGCCGTATTTTTTTTCAAACCACGTGATAGTAATATTTGTGTAGTATTGACCAAATTTAGGAATTTTCTATCAATCCAGTTTCAGGTGTTGCGACGTTAACGTGAAAAAAGCAATAGCTGTGCAGGGCTGCAGCTATTGCCAGCGAAAAGCCAGCCCGTGTCCTTAAAACAATTATTTTTAAGCTTCTCGTTCTTCAGGGGTAAATGTTTTCCACTGAATACACACTTAAGCGACCGATCCCTTTTCACCAGGCTATGCACTTGAAGCAGGAAGTGCCAGTGGAAAATGAACAGGTGAAAATCCAGAACAAAGTACCCAGAATCCTCTTGTTCTCAACACCTGTGCAACTAGTTATTCCAGCTAAATGGCGCTTGTAAAAGTTTTATAAAGCACAGGCAACATTGGAGGATCTTGTCACTGTGTAATATAGGACAGGGGATGTTTGCTGTATGTGGAACTTGGGGTCTGTCCAACAAGCACGCGCATTTCCTGAATGGGAAACCAGCTTTTTTAAAAAATATATATATTTATTGGGGTTTCTCCAGTAACAGTAAAAGAGGTGGAACAATTTTGGGTATAGGATAGTAGGAAGGAGAGAAAACCGAAGGAAAGACTCTGTTGGGGTTGGTGAAGAGGTTGGGGTGAACTGGTGTGGGGGGCGGGGAAGGGTGGGAGGGAGGGGGAGGGGTTGAGGGAGGGGTATAGGGATGCTTGGGTGTGGGCCTGGTATGGGGGCAGAAGGGGGAGGATTAGTGGGGACGGAGGGGGCCCTTTTGCTTCCGGTGTTTTCGCATTGTCCCATTCGTTCATTTGTGGGGGGGGGGGGGGAGGGAGAGGGTATGATGGTCATTGAGATGGGGAGGGCCGATTTGCCCCTTGGCCAGTTCTTGGGCGCCCAACGTCGTTATCAGGGAACATGACTGTTCTGGTCCAGATCCCAAGACTTTAGATAGGTCATAAAGGGTGATCAGTCGGTTCTGTTCAGCCTCGTCCCTTCTGTTTCACTCATGTAGTAGGACAGCTTGTCCATGCTCATAATGTCTTGGACCTTGTGCACCCAATCTTCAAGGCGTGGTATGTCTTTAGACTTCCACTTTTCGCATACACCATCCTCGCTGCCGTGGAAAGGAACAGGAACAGCCGCTCAGTGTTCTCGTCTAGGAGTTCTTTCTCATCCACTATTCCCGGGAGACAAGCCTCTGGTGCCATCTCCAGCGTGGTTCGTAGAGCCTTTTGTATGTGGATATGGACTGTTTTCCAGAATTTTGAGGCTTCCTGACAGGACCACCACATGTGGTAAAAGGTGCCTGTCTGTGACCCGCATTTCCAGCATTTAGTCTGGGCGTTCTTGTACATCAGACCAAGTTTATGAGGAGTCATGTACCACCTGAAGAACAGTTTGTACCAGTTCTCCTTCAGATCAATGGCATAGGTGATTTTTATTTTCCTCCGCCAGATCCTCTCCCACTCTTGCATAGTGATTGTGCGGCCGATGTTTTGCGCCCATTTTATCATGCAGGTTTTTACCTGTTTGGCCTCTGTTGACCATTCCAGGAGTCGCATATAAGCCTTGGAGATGAGCTTCTTCTCCTTGACCAGAAAGTTGCTCCAGAAATGCTCTCCTTCCGCGAAGCCTGTTCGTTCGTCCCTCTGGAAGCATGCCATGATCTGTAGATGGTGGAGCCAGTTGAGAGAATTACACTGTTGCTGTAACCGTGTCCTGGATTTTAGACTTCTCGTCCCCACTTTAACTGTCATGTCCTCGTAGGTTGGCCATTTGTCCCAGCCCAGCAGGAAACCAGCTTTTGAGTAAGCTGGGTGGTTGTGACTTCTGTGGGCTTTATGGCCATGGTTCCAGAAGCTTTACTTACTTATTTATTTATTTCTGGTATTTGTATCCTGTCACTTCTCTAACCCCCGAAGGGGGACTCCGGACGGCTTACATTAGTAATGGTACAAAGCAGATACATCACAATTACAATAATATAATCACAATCGCATACATAAACATTAAAACAGTTACATAATCATTAAAAACTAGTACATGTAGCATTAGTTAAAACCCTGGATGCCAACCCTGGATGGCGAGGCACTACGCCCGTTATCATTAGTAAAAAACCTGGGTGTCTATTTGGACCCTCTGCTGTCAATGGAGACTCAGATCTCCAATGTCAGCAGAACTGTGTTTTTCCACCTGCGACAGGCGAAGCGTCTGGTTCCCTATCTGTCACGGAATGACCTAACCACGGTAATCCACGCCACAGTCATCTCAAGACATGACTACTGTAACGCTCTTTACTTTGGCCTACCCTTGACCGTGATCCGGAAACTTAAGCTAGTGCAGAATGCTGCAGGCTGGCTTCTCACGGGGGAACCCGTGAGTTGCTGTATAACACCAATACTGCAGAACCTGCACTGGCTGCCAGTTGAATACCGGATCA
This sequence comes from Anolis apletophallus, assembly GCA_030556195.1. NCBI lineage: Eukaryota > Metazoa > Chordata > Lepidosauria > Squamata > Anolidae > Anolis > Anolis apletophallus. The sequence goes on from JARBWK010000016.1 coordinate 5,846,939, forward strand.
CTTTCAAGGTGTTAGTTCTTGCTCTCAAGGCTTTGTATGGGCTGGGGCCACTGTGCCTACAGGATCGCCTGATTCCATATAACCCTCCGAGATGATTACATTCAGAAGACCAGAATCTTCTAGACATTCCCAGTGTGACGTCTTTCCATCTGACCTCTACTAGGCGCAGGGCATTTTCCATCATCGCCCCGGTATTGTGGAATGCACTACCACCGGAGACGCGGGCTCTGCGAAATTTGGCCACCTTCCACAGAGCCTGCAAGATGCACTTGTTCAGGCAGGCTTTCGAATGCTTGTGATTTTAGTCTCCGTTTTATTTGTGTTTTATCCACTACATGTATTTTTTGAACTATGTTATAAACCGCCCTGAGCCTCTGGGAGTGGCGGTGTATAATTCCAATAAATAAATAAATAAATAACACAAATCACAACATCATCTGCTACAACGCCATTCCAGTCAGTGTCCACTAAGGTGCAAATTACGTCTGCTGCCCGAAAGCCTGGTCCCAGAACCATGATTTAATTTTTTTCCTGAAAGCCAGGAGGGATGGGGTCGATCTTATCTCGTTTGGGAGTGCGGTCCATAGGCGGAGGGCCACTGTCGAGAAGGCCCTGTCTCTCATCCCTGCCAAACGCATTTGCGATGTTGGCGGGAGCGAGAGCAGGATCTCCCCAGATGATCTTAGGTTGCGAGATGGGACATAGAGGCAGATGCGTTCTCTCCTGATGTTTCACTCACATCTATGGCAGACAATTCTCAGAAGTTTAGGGATCTGTTGGAAACTAGGCAAGTGAGGTTTATATAGTACAAACAGGGAACTACCTAGAAAATCTACAACTCAACTAGTGAGCTAACACAGTAAACAATATATAACAATTTACAAGCGCAGCTGCCACAATGATCACAGAATAAAGGCAATTAGTGTGTGATTTACAGTCAATATATACCACAAATCAGTTCCGCTAGATAAACAATAGAATCATCGAAATGAGGACGTTCTTTACCTACCCTGGTATAATAAACCACAAATGAACAGTCTCCTGTGTAAGGCCCACAATAACGGGCTCTCTGGTGTGTCAGGACCCCGGAAGTACGTGTAGGCGGGTCTCCCTCTGCCCGACGCGATGACGTAAAGACGTGGACCGACTCAAAAGTTGCAGTTGCTGCTGGGCATGTAAATAGACCGTCCCCTCTGTAGTGTAGCATTGCTGTAATTCATAGTGAGGTTTATATATCTGTGGAATAATGTCCAGGCCGGGAGAAAGAAGTCTAGTGTGCTTGAATGTTGTAAATGACCACCTTGACCAGCATTGAATGGCCTTGCAGCTTGGCAAAGCCTGCCCAAGGGAATCCTTTGTTGGGAGGGTTAACTTGATATTATTATCATTATTATTATTTGAAACACAACAAGATGAGTACACAGCAAACAAGATCACTCTCCTGGCTGTTGCATTGGATTACACATCAGACACTTCCCAAGTGCCCAGGACAGGGGTGGGCAATTATTTTTTCCAAGGGGCCACACGAGAGCCAAAAAATATTATGGAGGGCTCGCCAGGGCGATCAGCCGCTGCAGGTCGCCGACTGCTCCCGTTGCAGGCCCGGATCGCCTCCCGGGATGGCAGGCACTCCAAAGCCGCCGCTCCTCTGATTGTTCTCCGGAGCGGCGGGCTGTCTGCCGACGTAGGCCCCACAGCCCGCGATGGGATGGTGATAGCGGCACCCCTTCCTCTTGGCCCCCGCCCCTTCTTCCTGGGCCGGACAGAATCGGCTGCCGGGCCGCATTCGGCCCGTAGGCCGTGGGTTGCCCAGGTCTGACCCTAGGGCTAATGTGTGCAGATCCCAGTAAGGTGGCCTTTTGCAGCTGACAGGTGGTAATTTTGTCAGCAGCTATTGTGTTTAACTGCAGGCCAAGGTCTTGAGGCACTGCACCCAGTATGCCGATCACAACTGGGACCCCCTTGACTGGTTTGTGCCTTAGTCTTTGCAGTTCAATCTTTAAATCCTCAGCTTTTCCCTTTGTTTCTCTTCAATCCTGCTGTCGCCTGGAATTAAAACATCAACGATCCATACTTTGTTGTTGTTGTTATTATTATTAAATCTATCTAGGCCAGGGGTGCCCACACTTTTTCAACATGCGAGCTACTATATGAACAATCAAGTTGAAAAGATCACCTGTTGTGCATGTGAGCGTGTGTGCGCACATGCGTGCGCACGCTCCTACTGCAGCCTTCTGTCCGCACGGGGCTTCTTTCTCGCCTGCCCACGAACTCGCCCCTGCGCGCACCCGAGAAGGGGATCCTCTTTGCCTGCACGCGCACTCTCTCTTAATGTCTTCGTTGCCTTCCTCCCTCCTGCTGCGTGCTTTCGCGAAGCAGGAAGTCCCCATCCCGTCCTGTTTCTTGCGTGCACAGCAGGCCCCTCCCACGCACACAGAAGGAGGGTATTTATAGGCGCACTCGCCAGTGCTCCGGCCAGATATGGCTTTGGTGGCGGCTCGGAAGGTGCAGGGCTGGGAAGAGGGGCTGCCTGGCTGCTGCCTGGGCCGGGAAACTCAACCGAGAGAGGGACCCATGTGAGGCTGGAGCCTCCCCAAAGCAGCCTCCCCCCTCCCTCGAGGCTTCCTTACCTGGGCAGGAGAAGGAAGAGTGGAAGAGGTGCTTCCCCAAAGTGACAGATGCAGCAGGGGGGGCGCCCTTCCTTCCTTCCGAGGGTGTCACTCAGAAAGGACGCCCAAGTGGCTGGCTGGCCGGAAGGACCCCTCCCACTGGTGGCAGTCCATGCCCACGGGGAGAGGGGGGGTGGCTCTTCCTAACCGGCTCTGAAGAGCCACCCTCTCTCTCTCCCCTGGGGCCCGCCGCCTTTCTCCTTCAAGGGCGAGGGAGGGCGAGGCGGAGAAAGGCGGCGAGGGCACAAGGAGCAGCAGCAAGTGGAGCCCCCTCCTCCTCGGGTTCAGCCCCAGGAACACGGCGGAGCCCTCCCTCCTCGCCCCCAACCAAGGAAAGAAAGCAGCCCCACACAGCTCGCTCGCCCAGGTCTCGGCTTGGAATGGGAGTCCCGAGGGCAGCAGCAGGGTTTGCGGCGGGGCTTGCTTGGCTTTGCTCCACTTTGCTCGGCCTCCTTCGCCTCTTTCTGTCTCTCTCTCCCTCTCTCCTTCCAGCGCCCGCCTGCCTGCCTGCCAAAAGGATCCGAAAAAGTTCTTCGGATTTCTTTCTTCTCTCCTTGGCTCTCTCTCTCTCTCACACACATACATTCCCTCCATCCCTCCCACAGCCTCGTATCCTATCTGTGCGCGTGCCTTCGCCTTGCTCCCCCCCCCCCCCAGAAGCAACCAATGGGTGGTCATGTCACCACACCGTGCGTGGCAAGATGAGCGCCAGGGCCCGCCCATTAAAGCCTCATTTTGGCAAAGAAGCCCGCGGCGGCGGTGGGGAGAGCACGTCTTGGCGCATGGCAGGAGCGCGCCATCTGGCTGGTGAGGCCCAAAGATCACCTGGAAGAGGGCCGAAGATCACCTAGGTGCTCCCGATCACCATAATGAGCACCCCTGATCTAGGCAGTAACCTGGCTGCCGAACGTTGCAGCTTCCGAGCAGTCTTCAGAGGCAACCTCACGTAGAGAGGGTTGCAGTAGTCTATTCGGGATGTAACCAGAGCATGGACCACCGTGGCCAAGTCAGACTTCCCAAGGTACGGGCACAGCTGGCGCACAAGTTGTAACTGTGCAAAAGCTCTCCCGGCCACCGCCGAGACCTGGGGCTCCAGGCTCAGCGATGAATCCAGGATTACTCGCAGACTGCGAACCTGCACCTTCAGGGGGAGTGTATCCCCGTCAAGCACAGGCTGTAACTCTATGACTGGAGGTACACTTTAAAATGTACCTGTTCCAACTTGCATACAAATCCAATTTAAGAACAAACCTGGAGATAATTTTGATGCACAATCTTTTTAATCATTTTGTGAATGACACAAAGCACACTGAACCATCGGAAAACAAAGGTGTCAGTAACTCGGCCATTCATGTGGGCTGTTTTGGATTTTCGAAATATTTCAAAATACTTGCGCTCAATGGGGTTCCACTCCCTTCCTGAGGACACAGGTCCGCAGTCTGGGGGTCCTTCTGGACTCGATACTGATGTTTGGTGCTCAAATGTCGGCGGTGGCTGGGAGGACCTCTGCACAGCTATAACTTGTACGCCAGGTGCGACTTTACCTCGTAAAGTCTGACTTGACTGTGATGGTCCACACCTTAATTACCTCTTGGTTTACTATAATGCACTGTAGATGAGGCTGCCTTTGAAGATGACCCGGAAATGGCAGTTAGTGCAAAGGTCGGCAGCCAGGATGTTGACAGAAGCAAATTACAGGGAGTGGTCAATCCCCCTGTTCATACAGCTCCACTGGCTGCCAATACGATTCCGGTCCCAATTCAAGGCGCAGGTTATTACCTATAAAGCCCTAAATGGTTTGGGATTTGCCTATCTTCGTGACCGTATCTTCCCTTACGAACCTGCATGATCTTTAAGATCTTCTCTCACTTTCACCCCAGTCACAAGCATAGTTGGTGGGGACAAGAGAAAGGGCCTTCTCGGTGATGGCGCCCCGGTCTGAAGCTCCCTCCCCATGGAGATTAGATTAGCATAAACCTTGTCCGTCTTCCGCAAAGAGCTAAAGACATGGATGTTCCGCTGCGCTTTTGACTAGACAATCCCCCAGATAATTTTGGCCCCAATCAGGTCCCAAAATTTCATCCTCATGCTTTACTACTGTTCTGTACCCAAAGTTATAATGCTCTGTCTTACATTGCCCACTATCCCTAATATTGCCATCTGACTTACACACTTAATTCATCAGCCTTATCCTCACAATTTATTTCCACCAGCCTACCCACCCGTACCCAGACATTGATGATTACTGCAGGTTTCATTGGTTATTGGTTTGATGGTTACACTTATATGCTGTTATAATGTTGTTGTTTTATTCTTTTATGCTGTTGTATATGCCAGTGTTTCCCAACCTTTTTTGAGCCACGACACATTTTTAACATTAAAAAATATCCGGGGGCACACCACCAACCAAAATGACACAAAATGACACTCTAACACAGTAAAGAACGGCTAGGGGATGGTGGCCTGCGGGGAGCAGCTGCTGGGAGTGCCGAAGCCGGGGAGGGGGAGGAGCCAGGCTGCGCCATGCCCCGCCCCCTCTGCTTCAGCTTCTCCAGCCTTGAGGGGGCAGTGCCAAGCCAGTGGTTGCACAATGGGCTTGGCAGTGTCAAGCCAGTGGTGGCCAGGGAGAGCCCATAAAAAATATCCGGGGCACACCACCAACCAAAATGACACAAAATGACACTCTAACACAGTAAAGCACTAGGGGATGGTGGCCTGCGGGGAGCAGCTGCTGGGAGTGCCGAAGCCGGGGAGGGGGAGGAGCCAGGCTGCGCCATGCCCCGCCCCCTCCCTCTGCTTCAGCTTCTCCAGCCTTGAGGGGGCAGTGCCAAGCCAGTGGTGGCAGAGCCAGCACAATGCTGGCTTGGCACTGTTCCCTCAAGGCTGGAGAAGCTGTGGGAGAGCTGAAGCCAGGGGAAGGGGCGGAGCCAGGCTGCACCATGCCCCGCCCCTCCCGGCTTCAGCTCTCCCACAGCTTCTCTAGGCTTGAGGGGACAGTGCGAGCGAGGGGCGGGAGTCATGGCCCCCACTCTCCGCTATGACTCCCGCCCCTCGCTCGCTGAAGCCGCGCGGAGGAGGAGGTGCATGAGCGGTGGATGGGCGTCAGTGGGAGGGGCTCCTCCGCGCGGCTTCAGCAAGCGAGGGGCGGGAGTCATGGCAGATTGGAGGCTGGCTGGGGAAACGGCCGAAGGAGGCGGCCCCTGGCCCCTTCTTTTTCTTCGCCGCCGCCCGGTCCTTCCTCCTCCTCCCCCAAGCAGCAGGAGTTCGGCAGGAGGAGGGGGAAGGAAGGGGGGCAGAGAGCTTTTCTCGTGGCACAGCAGGAGGTCCGTCGCGGCACAGTAGTTGGGAAACGCTGGTATATGCATTGTAATGTGTTATTTTAACTATGTTTGATCAGGATCATCCCCATTTAAGCCGCCCGGAATCATTTCGGGGAGATGGAGTGGGGTACAATAATAAAGTAGTAGTAGTAGTTGTTATTATTGTATTTACTTCAAAACATTTACAGTGTTTTCCCATTCTTCTAGTCACAAATTGAGTTGTTTGTGAATCGCCTGGACTCAGTGGAATCTGTTCTGCCGTATGAATACGACGCGTAAGTATATCACTTTATTCCAGTCTTCATATTTTGTATTAACATACTAGCCACCCCCTGCCATGTGTTGCTGTGGCCCAGTCTGTGTATATATGTGTGTGTATATTTGTGTATATATTTGTGTTTGCATATATGTGTGTGTGTGTGTGTGTGGGGGTTGCGCATGTGTTGTAATGTGTTTTTTATCTTTTGGCTTTTTAAGTCCTTTCTGTGATGGTCACTTGTTGGCCTGATAGGTGTATTGGGTTAAAATTTGGTGGCAATTCGTCCAGTGGTTTTTGAGTTGTGTTAATCCCACAAACGAACATTACATTTTTATTTATATAGATTTTCTTAAGCCAAGTGATGGCCAATTTGCAATGCCCCAAAATGCTTGATAACAGCAAGACATATAGACGTGCATCTATATTCTAGATCATGCATGATTGTATTGAAAACTGTGGAGAATGCCAGCAGGATTTGCTGTTGAGTTTGCTGTTAACTATCTGTCAATCTATCACTTCCTTTCTATTTTCTCTCTCTTTCTATCATCTATATTTCTACCTATCTCTATCTTTTTATCACCCATCTATCACTATGAAAAGTACCGTATTTTCTGGCACATAAGACTACTTTTTAACCCAAGAGAATCTCAAAAGTCAGGGGTCATCTTATACGCGGGAGTCGACTTATACGCGGGAGTGAACTTATACACTAGGAATCATCCTATACACCAGGAGTTGTCTTATACGCCGAGAGTTGTCTTATAGAGTGGGTGCTGAAACTTCCGATCCGCATTGGAGAATCTGTGGTTGCCGTATATGGTGTGGGGAGCTAAAAAATGGCAGTGGCCACGTCCCTGCTGTATGCAGCGATTGTATGAAAGCATTAAGGGCGACGCTGTACAAGTACGGCATAAGAAAATCCATTCATCAGGATTGGTGGACTTAATGCGGTCCTGATGGTGAGGTGAAGGGGCGCCTCACCGGGAAGGTATAAGTGAAGGGCGGAGCAGGCTGCGGGCGCCCGGAGAATGGTAAAAAGAGATAGAGAGGCTCTGGGCCCAGAAAAACACTGGCCCGCCCTTGTATCTAATGGCCGTACCTCCTCTTCTAGGGTTCTCATATGTCCCTTATTCTAAGGGGCGTCCCTTATTTTGGCCCTACAATTTGTGTCCCTTATTTTCAGGCCCTGTCCCTTATTTTTGACTAGCAGGACAGGACTGGGCGGGGTTGACCAGAGGAAGCTGCACGCTGCGGTTTCCATGGCAATGCCTGTCTTGGGATTCCAACTCGCAGGGCAGCCTGCGTCCCCGTTGGAAGGAAGAGACGATACAGGACTTTTTCAAAGTACAGTAGACTAATTAACTGTTTCCCAAGGGGAATGTTGGATCATGTTAGATAAAGATAGTTTCTGGTTGCTTGAGAGTTACTCTTAAAATAGGCCTAGCTGTACATCCCAATACTATACAATGCTGTGTATCCCATACTATACTACACCATTAACTATTGAAATAATAATCATGAAGGTGTACTGTCTTATAAAATTTATTTTATTTTAATGTTTAGACAGTGCACTTTTAAAGTCAGCAAAGTCAAGGACTAAATACAGATGGAGAAAATTAGGTAGTTCTGATAATGTTTTTTCTGCATGACAAAACAAGCAGAAACATACCATGTCCTGTTAAGAGGGTGTAAGTCAGTTTCTTTTGTGAGTTTCAATCATTATCTTATTCTGTTAATAAAATTATTTCTACCTAATGTTTGAGTTTCAAGTTTTTAATGAAGTGTCCCTTATTTTTGTGAAAAATCCCGTAAATGTCCCTTATTTCTTATATCAAAAAATGGCAACCCTATCCTCCTCTGCCTCTCTGATCTCGCTCCTGAAGATGGCAGTGAAGCGGTGCAGGTGCGCATGTGCGAGATCTGAGAGGCAGAGGAGGTACAGTCATAGGAAAATTACCATATTGAAATCAAATCTGATACTTTAAATTTTTTTATTTGATCTGCATTGGAAGAGAGGTAGTCTTATGCGGTGAGTGTATCCCAAACTCTATATTTTAACTGGAAAAGTTGGTCATCTTATACGCCCAGTCGTCGTATACGCCGGAAAATACGGTAATGTTGTACACCAGAGCAGGAACACCTTTGACCTTAAACACCACAGCAGCTAGGCAAAATCACCAAGCAGTCTATTGAAGAATATATGTAAGTGAAGCAAAAGTAGCAAAACAGTGAAAATCCCAAATCCAAAATAGTTTATGAGCTTCAAAGGAGAACCAGATCTATGAGTGTATAGAAATCCACGAAGCAGGGCACATGAAAAGCAGCAGGAAAATACCATAGGCAAAACTTACACTTTTAAAAATGTTTTTTATTATAAACAACTATACATAACCACAATTACCATGCCGTTTGTCCTTTTTCATCCCCTTCTCCCTCCCCCCTCCCACCCCTCCCTCTTCCCTGTTGACAATGAAGTCCTTTTTTCTCCGTTACATGAGCCTTCTTTCGATTCTTTCAATTTTTTTCTTCCAGCTTTCATCATCTGGTTTAACGACCTGTAACCATCTTTTAAAGGGAGTCCAAATTTCTTTAATTTTCTTCTGTTTGTCTGACCATGTCTTTTTGCTTCTTATGATGTCCATAATATCTAGCTGTATTTGGTCCCACACATATTCATGCCATTTTTCAAGTGTCCATTTTTTTCTTTCCAACCCCAAGCTATTACTGCATGTGCTGCTCTAAACATCATCATCATTAATTCCTGGTCTTGGTCCTTAACTCTTCTATCACCATATATTCCTATTAACAAAATTTGCATATTTATATCAAATTTTATTTTAGTATGTAATTCTACCTGGTGTAGAATTTGACTCCAGAATTTTTGTATCTCTTCACATTCCCACCATAGATGTGAATAATACCATGCTTCCCGACTTCCACAATGCCAGCATTTGGGATTTAATCCCTGAATCATGTGTGCCAGTTGAATTGGTGTTCTATACCATTTCGTTACTATTTTCAGTTCTAATTCCTTGTATTTTTCTATTTTTATTTTATTTAAACCATTGATTATCTTTTCTGTTTTTTCCTCTTCCTAGGCCCCCTTCCTTTTCCCACTTGCTTTCCATTATTCTATATATAGATTCCTTATCTTCTATCATTCTTCCATATATTTTGTTAAGACCTTTATTGCCTTCGAATCTCTCTTCTAATATCTTGTCTATTATATTTTCTCTATTACTACTTACTTTATTTTTAATTCGTTCCCAAATTCCTCTGAGTGTTAACCAATTTATCCCGCCCCCTAATGTTTCCAATTGTTTCCATTCCATTAATTCCTTTTTTTTTCATTATATAAATCTTTGATTTTACTATATCCCATCTGTTTCAATTTTTAATGAGACTTTCGTCTTCCTCATTTCTTAAACTACCTATCGGGGCTTCCTTTGATAAATATGGCTTCCCTTTCTCTTTCCATTTCCCCCATATTTTAAATGCTATTTTCCTTGGACCTATTGTTCTTTTTATTTCCTCTTTTAAATTATTTGTAAAGATTCCATAGAATCCTTTACCATTATTTGCTTCGTTCTCTATCCTTAGCCACTTCTCTGGGTTGTCCTCTATCAATTCCAGAATCGCTTTCAGTTGGAATGCTTCGTAGTATTCTTGTAACTTTAATATTCCCCATCTTAATTCTTTATTTGACATATATAGCTCCTTATTACTTATTCTTGATTTTTTCCCTCCAAACATCCACTTCCTTATTTCTCCATCCCATATTTTGAATTTTTTTTAAAGAGTTTTATTGATTAAAATGACAAAACAATCATAACAACTGGTGGGATGGAGGGGGGGAGGGGAAATTGTGGGGTGGGTATCGGGTAGGTTTACATCAGGGGTAACAGACAAATTAAAAACAAACGGTTGACTTCACCCGGAGATATAGTTCCTCTTTCTTTTGCCTTATAAAGTTTTAACTTTTAACCCTCTAATCCCCTCTATATCCCGAACCCCAGCAAACTTATCTTTTTCTTCTCTTTTACGTAAGTAATAAAAGGCTTCTAAGTCTCCGTAAACTGATTAATTGTCCCCGATTTTAGTAAACAAGTCAGTTTATCCATTTCTGCTACTTCCAGCAGCTTTTGTATCAATTCTTCCTCGCTTGGGATTTCTGGTCTTTTCCAGTGTCTGGCCAGGACAATTCTGGCAGCAGTTGCCATAAAACAAAGTAATTTCTCCTTCTTTCCCCCCTTTATTTGTGGGTCTGGAATATTTAAAAGAAAGGTTTCTGGTTTTAACTCCACCTTACACAGCAATGTTTCCTCCACCACCTTGTGTGTCATACCCCAAAACCTCTTAACCGTACCGCAAGTCCACCATTGGTGATAGAAGGTTCCTCTGTCTCTCTGGCACTTCCAGCAGTACTCATTTCCGTTCTTATACATTTTCGCTAATTGGACTGGCGTGGTGTACCATCTATATAGTACTTTCAATTGGTTCTCCTTTAGCGAATAGGCATAGGTGTGTTTTAACCCTTGCTTCCAGCTCTTTTCCCATTCCTCCATTCTAATATTATGACCTATATTATCTTGCCATTTTTGCATGTATTCCTTTATTGGCGCTTTTTCATGTCTATTTAATAGTATATGCTTATATAGTCTACTAACTCTCTTCTTTTCCGTCTGGGTCAGTATTTTCCCGCCACTCGTAGGTGTTTCTTCCCAACCTATCTTGGCATCTAATTTGTGTCTCATTTTTAGTTGGCTATATTGCAGCCAGTTATACTCTGGTTTCTCTTCAGATCGTATAAATCTTTCGCCTTTTACCCATATTTTGAATTTTTGTTGTGTAATCTCTAGTGGTAGAATTTGCAACAAATACAGTAATTTAAGGAGGATGCACATTTTAATTGCTCTAATTCTCATTGAAATACTTAAATTCTTATCCTTCCAATTATTCATTTGTTCCTGTATCTTTTTCCATGTTATCTTATAATTATAATCCCAAATCCTCATTGGCTTATTAGTTAAATAAATTCCCAAATATTTAATTTTCTTTTTTTGTAATTTGTATATCTTTCCTTCTTCGAATCTCTTCTTGGATTCCTTTCCCCAAGTTAAACCCCAACAGCTCTGATTTTGTCATATTAATCCTTAAACCTGATATTTTATAAAAATCTTCCAATATTATTTCTAATTCCTTCCATGTATCCAGTGGGTTTTCTGTTATTATTAAAAAATCATCTGCAAACAGATTCACTTTCACTTCCTCCTTTCCCATCCTAAATCCTGTTATTCTACCGTTGTTTCTAATTCTGTCTGCCAGATATTCTATGCAGTGTTTCCTATTGAGCTGAGGCACACTTTTTTACATTTACAAAATCCTGGGGCACACCATCAACCAAAATGACACAAAATGACACTCTAACACAATAATACACTGTAGCTTGCTTCAAATAAATTGCCAGTAATTTTGAAGGATGCTTTTGCTCCATTTTTAATTTGTACAGGGTCTGTTGAATGTTCTAGAAATCCTTTCTGCCTATCTCAGTAATAGTAGATAGGTAGTTTGTACTCCACAAGAGGGATATTACTCTATCTGTAATGTAATGGTTTATTTTAAATACCAGATGGTGCTTTTCTGTTCAAAATAAATCATTACATTGTAAAAAGTGGTGCCTTTCTTCTTTTATGGCATCAAGCCTTTATTTCGGCATCTCTTTTTCACAACAGGCTGCATATGCAGGAGACAAAGAGTAGGCAAAATAATAATATAGTGAAACTAGCAATATGCACAATTACAAAAGTTTTATAAAGTTAATGTATCAATATAGTGAATTTGAAACACACGGAGTACAGTTTGGCACCCACATGATGCTGGCACCTCCATGGGAGAAAAAGGAAAATCTTCCCTTACCGCAGCCGGATTAGGCTCTGTACTGGATAATCTGCAATATATAGAAGTTCAATATATAGGAGTTATCCACAAACAGAGGGCAGCATGCGAAGGAGGAGAGGAGCGCAAGTGGGTGGTTCCAAAAGTTATCCGCGGCGTCATTTTGGAGCCGCCCATTGGGCTCCTCTGCTCCTTTGCATGCTGCGTAACGCTTTCCCCTCACAGCAGGGGGTGTCTGCGGACAGAGCCTAATACCAACGTGGTAAGGGAAGATTTTTTTCTCCCATGGAGGAGGACAAAATAATAGTGGCAGCAAAAGGAGGGGGGAAGGAAGGGGGGCAAAAAGCTTTTCTGGAGGCACAGCTGGAGCTCTGCAAAGGCACAGGAGTGTGCCTAGGCCAGGGGTGCCCAAACTTTTTCATCATGTGAGCTACTATATGAACAATCAAGTTGAAAAGATCACCTGTTGTGCATGTGAGTGTGTGCGCGCACGCGCGCGCACACACTCCTACTGCAGCCTTCTGTCTGCACGAGGCTTCTTTCTTGCCTGCCCACGAACTCGCCACTGTGCGCATCCGGGAAGGGAATCCTCCTTGCCTGTGCGTGCGCTCTCTCTTTTTTAAAAAAATATATAATTTTTATTAGCTTTTCCAACAATTAAAACACAACACAAACATAAACATTTAAAAAACCACAAAGATGGATGAAAGAAAGGGAAGAGGGAGAACAAAAGGGCGCTCTCAATGTCTTCGTTGCCTTCCTCCTTCCTGCTGCGTGCTTTCGCGAAGCAGGAAGTCCCCATCTCATCCTGTTTCTTGCGTGCACAGCAGGCCCCTCCCACGCACGCAGCAGGAGGGTATTTATAGGCGCACCGCCAGCGCTCCAGCCAGATATGGCATGGCAGGAGCGCGCCATCCGGCTGGTGAGGCCCAAAGATCACCTGGAAGAGGGCCGAAGATCACCTAGGTGCTCCCGATCACCATAATGAGCACCCCTGGCCTAGGCACACAGGTTGAAAAAGACTGTTCTATAGCTATTGTAAATAACATCGGTGATAACGGGCACCCCTGTTTGACCCTTACACTTAGCAAAAATTTGGTGCATGAAACTTAGAGCACTTGAAACCAAGACCATGATAAATAGCGACGTTGCCTTGACTGAGGCGATTCACTGTCATGAATCGTTATATGCCTTTTCCAGAGCCCAAAACTGACAAGAAAGCATTCTTTTTGACTTTCCCACTAGATAACTGTTTGTTATTGGAATTGCCGCAGTTTCTGAAAGCTCCGCCTCTGTATATGAAAACTCCGCCTCCTGTCCAATGTTTCACTATCTTCGTCCTCATTAGCCTCTGCTCCTGGCAAATTAATCTCAGCATCATTTTCAGGCAGTTTATTTATTTATTTACAGTATTTTTACCCCGCCCTTCTCAACCCCCAAGAGGGGACTCAGAGCGGCTAACAAGGCAGCAATTAGATGCTGGAAACAATAGACCAGGGGTGCCCACACTTTTTTAGCATGTGAGCTACTTTTTAAAAAACCAAGTCAAGAAGATCTACCTTGCGTGCGCGGTGCCGCCGCTCCTCCCACGTGCCGCCACTCCTCCCGCCCATGGCTCCTCCCGCGGGGGCATTGCAGGGATGAGGGAGTGCGTGGCGTAGCCTTCGAAGGCCGCCCCGCGCTCCCTCGTTCCCACCCACCGCTCCTCCCACGGGGGCATTGCAGGGATGAGGGAGCGCGAGGCGGAGCCTTCGAAGGCCCCACCTCACGCTCCCTTATTCCCGCCCACCGCTCCTCCCGCGGGGGTATTGTAGGGACGAGGGAGCGCGTGGCGGAGCCGCCGAAGGCCCCGCCTCGCGCTCCCTCATTCCTCCCGCGGAGGCTTTGCAGGGACGAGGGAGCGCGAGGCGGAGCCTTCAAAGGCCCTGCCTCGCGCTCCCTTGTTCCTGCCCACCTCCCCTGCGGGGCATTGCAGGGATGAGGAGCGCGAGGCGGAGCCTTCAAGGCCCTGCCTCGCGCTCCCTTGTTCCTGCCCACCGCTCCTCCTGCGGGGGCATTGCAGGGATGAGGGAGCGCGAGGCGGAGCCTTCGAAGGCCCTGCCTCACGCTCCCTCGTTCCCGCTCACTGCTCCTCCCGTGGGGGCATTGCGGAAACGCGCAAGGAGCGCGGGCGCAAAGTACCCCATGTGCTGGGATCGACCTCCCTTAGACCCGGGATCAACTGGTCGATCGCGATCGACTTCCTGGGCAGCCCTGCAATAGACAATATAAAACCATAAATACAAGCAAAGTTAAAACAAGTTATCAACAATTAATTAAATTAAAAATAATATTCCGTCTATATCTAGTCATACCCAGTCAGTAAATAGTAAGCCGTATTCTCATGTCTGTTGTCATATCAGTCCATTCCAGTTAAATTAAAGTTCTGCATTGAGTTACTGTGCAAAGGCCGGGTCCCATAACCAAGATTTTAACTTCGTTCTGAATGCCAGGAGGGATGGGGTCGATCGTATTTCGCTTGGAAGCGCATTCTACAGGCGAAGGGGGGGGGGCACATCTGAGAAGGCCCTGTCTCTTGTTCCTGCCAGCCGCAGTTGAGATGTTGGCAGAAGCGAGAGCAGGGCCTCCCAGATGATCTTACGTTACGAGGTGGGATGTAGAGGCCGATGCGTTCGGACAAGTTAGCTGGTCCAGAACCGTAGTTGCTCTGAGAAAAGCGATGAAAGGTCACTTCCAGGCCTGGGGCCTTGGGAATCTTCCTGAAATAGCTCAGGCATCTCTTATGAACTTCACTCAGACCCAAGCAAACATCATTAGGAACACCATTCCCATCATGGACATCAACATGAACATCAGACACAATCACAGGCTGACATATAACAAGTAAAGTAACTGCAAGACATCTCTTCGATACGAAACATTTAGCCTGTATTTAGCTAAATATTTAGGGCCTTGCATGCTACAAGTGTAGCTGTTCTAGTGTTAATGTAAATTTAAGCAAGAAGCATTGATCTTATTTCTTTGTTCCTAGTTTTGACTTTTGTCAAGACGCAACAGAAAAAAGGCCTTCAGAAAACCTTGGACAAGTTTTGTTCGGCGAGAGAATAGCTTCGTCACCCTACAAGGTGAGGGCCGCTTTCGGTTACTGTTTGGAGGGCTGTTTTCTGTGGCTTTGTTGATTTGCCTTATTTTCAATCAGCCGCACGCTGTTTCTGCCTGATAACGCTTTGCTGCAAACGCTGGATGGTGCGTTAGGTTCATTCGGGTTCAAGCGTTCTTTTGAAATAATGGTCCATGCAAATTGGTCTGAGGCACAGGTCCGTTTGCCATGGTTTGTATTGGGATATTGTGCTGAGTGACAATGATTGAGCACTGTATGCATTTCCCATGCAAGGAATGGTACGTAGAACTAACTAGTGTGCATTCCGGGTTCTGTGGCTCTTTCTTTACTTCCTCAGTTTCTCTCATGCACCTTTCTCTCCTCTCTTTCCTTCCTTTATATACCTTTCCCATCTGCTTTCTTTCTTTTCTCTATCTTTCTCTTTTCTCTCGTCTATCCCTTCCTTTCCTCCACTCCCTTCGTACCGTTTCCACTTTGCCCTCCCTCCCTTTCCTTCTTTTCTTTTCTCCCTCCCTCCCCCCCTTCTTTTCCTTTCTTTCTTTCTTTCTTTCTTTCTTTCTTTCTTTCTTTCCTCCACTGGCTTCATACTGTTTCCACTTTGCCCTCCCTCCTTTTTCCTTCTTCCCTCTTTTCCCTCTCTTCCCCTTCTTTTCTTCTGTCTTTCTTTCTGTCTTTCTTCCTTTCCTCTACTCCCTTCATACTGTTTCCACTTTGCCCTCCCTCCTTTTTCCTACTTCACTTTCTCTCTCCCTTCCCCTTTTTTTCTGTCTGTCTGTCTCTTTCTTTCTTTCTTTCTTTCTTTCTTTCTTTCTCTTGCCTGTTTGCCTGCCTGCACTCTCTTCATACCTTTTCCACTTGCCCTCCCTCTTTCCTTTTTCCTCTTCTTGTTCCCTTCCCCCTCTTTTCTTCTTCCTTCCTTTCTTCCTTTCCTCTACTCCCTTCATACTGTTTCACTTTTGCCCTCCCTCCTTTTTCCTACTTCACTTTCTCACTCCCTTCCCCTTCTTTGTCTGTCTGTCTGTCTGCCAGTTTCTTTCTTTCTTTCTTTCTTTTTTCTATTTCTTGCTTGCCTGCTTGCACTCTCTTCATACCTTTCCCACTTGCCCTCCCTCTTTCCTTTTCCCCTCTTCTCGTTCCCTTCCCCTTTTTTCTCCCTTCCTTCCTGTAGACAATCCCTGTTTCACGTGTGTATAGCAGGGTTGGGAGAACAATAACTTTATAAACAAGCAACTTGGTCTCCCTACGGATGTCCCGGTCCTCAAACACTCTCTGCTTCATTCAGAAGAATGCCACAGTTGCAGAGCTAGATGGTGTTGTATTTCAGTGTCAATGTTGACTTTTGTGGAGAGGTGGCTGCCAAGGGAGTAGAAATGGTCAACATTTTCTAGTGTTACACCATTAAGCTGTATTTCTGGCATTGGAGAGGGATTGGCCGGTGATTGCTGGAATAGCGCTTTGGTTTTCTGGATGCTCAATGAGAAGCTGAGCTTCTCGTATGCTGAAGCAAAGGTGTTTATTATTTATTTATTTGTTATTTGGACTTGTACGCCACCACTCCTCGAGGGCTCGGAGCAGCTCACAATCACATAAAAACACAACAGGAGTAAAACAACATGATAAATTAGACTAAAAAGTAAGGTTTTCCAGCTTAGCAATCAAAGGCTAGCCGGAAAAGGTGGGTCTTGCATGCCTTGCGGAAATATAGTAGGTCCCGCAAGGCCCGCACATCACTTGGAAGGGTATTCCAGATTGACGGCGCTACTACAGAAAAGGCTCTGCGCTGGGTTGATGTAAGACGGATAGCTTTCAAGGACGGCACTTCAAGGAGGTTCATTTGTTCGGAACGAAGTGGCCTCTGGGATTGGTAGGGAAAGAGACGGTCCCGCAGATACAGTGGCCCCAGACCATGCAAGCCCTTGAAGGTTAACACCATCACCTTGAAGGTGATCCGGTGCTCGACCGGAAGCCAGTGGGGCTGCTGGAGGATGGGTGTTATGTGACATCTCAATGGAGCCCCAGTGAGAACTCGTGCAGTGGCATTCTGGACGAGCTTTAGTTTCCGGATCACTGACAAGGGCAGGCCAATGTAAAGGGCATTACAGTAGTCCAGTCTTGAGATGACTGTGGCTTGGAGCACTATGGCCAGGTCGTCTCTGGAAAGGTAGGGGGCCAGACATCTAGCTTGCCACAGGTGGAAAAAGGCGGTTTTGCTGACGCTGGAGACCTGAGCTTCTATCAACAGCAACGGGTCTAAAACGACCCCAAGGCTCTTTACTGAGGATGTCGGGCATAATGCCTCGCCATCCAAGCTAGGCAGTCGGGCCTCCCCACCAACTGGGCGGCCCAGCCACAGTATCTCCGTCTTTGCTGGATTCACCCTCAATCTACTGGCACACAGCTAACCAGTAACGGCTTCAAGGTACTGATGGAAACAGGAAGGTACGGAGTCTGGTCGGCCTTCCATCTTCAGAACGAGCTGGGTGTTCTGAAGATAACATTCCAGCCCAAAGCTTCGGACCAGACTAGCAAGTGGTCGCATATACATGCTAAATAATAAAGGGGAGAGAATGGCACCTTGAGGGACCCCACAAGTAAGTGGAGCCCTCTCGGAAACCAGACCTCCCCTTTCCACTCGCTGTCCCCGGTTGTGGAGAAAGGACAACAGCCATTTCAAGGCTGTTCCCCTAACTTTAGAGTGACTTGTACGTCTTCTGAGTGTGCACAGACTACATTATCATCAGCATATTGGTATACTGTTATCTGTGTACTATGTGTGCAAAAAAGTACGAGCAATAAGAGGTTTCTTTATAGTAGTGCTGAACAGAAAATAACACTTTTTAGGTGTTAAGTAGTAGCTTTTCGCTTCCGGTAGATTCCTTTTAATGCTGGGGATAAGGATGGTAAAAATGCATTCTTTATTATAAGATGTGTCTTTTGACATCAGGGAATTAAAAGAAGTCCAATCCTGTGTTTGTATTTATCCTAGTTTACATTTAACAAAGAGGAGAAATGCAAGGCGGTTTGTATAAAATCTTACGATCCCTCGAAAGCAGAAGACAAGTATAAGCTGAGTTTTTTGAAAAAAGGAATGCAACTGAATTATCAGCATCACTGGTAAGTTCTCTAATGTTTCTGTTCTTTTTGAGGATTGAATCAGTTCAAATAATTCTTTTTTCCTGTCCATGTCTCATTAATTAAAATGGATGAGCAAGATGAGGAATTAAAGGATGAACATTAACAGTCCCATCAGGATTCACGGGATAATACATATCTGGGGGGGGGGGGTGTCAAAAAGTGTTATCATAAGCAGTGTTTCCCAACCTTTTTTGAGCCGCGGGCCACTTTTACCATTAAAAAAATCCGGGGGCACACCACCAACCAAAATGACACTCTAACACCGTAACGAATGGCTGGGGGATGGTGGCCTGCTGGGAGCAGCTGCAGGGAGTGCCGAAGTCGGGGGAGGGGGCGGAGCCAGGCCATGCCATGCCCCGCTCCATCCTCCCGGCTTCAGCTCTCCCACAGCTTCTCCAGCCTTGAGGGGGCAATGCCAAGCCAGCGGTGACAGAGCCAGCACAATGCTGGCTTGGCACTGTCCCCTCAAGGCTGGAGAAGCTGTGGGAGAGCGGAAGCGGGGGGGGGCAGAGCCAGGCCACGTCATGCCCTGCCCCCTCCGCCGGCTTCAGCTCTCCCACAGCTTCTCCAGCCTTGAGGGGGCAGTGCCAAGCCCGCGCTGGCGGAGCCAGCACCATGCTGGATTGGCACTGTCCCCTCAAGGCTGGAGAAGCTGTGGGTGAGCGGAAGCTGGGAGGAGGGGGAGGAGCCAGGTCGTACCATGCCCCGCCCCCTCCACCCGGCTTCAGCTCTCCCACAGCTTCTCCAGCCTTGAGGGGGCAATGCCAAGCCAGCGGTGGCAGAGCCAGCACAATGCTGGCTTGGCACTGACCCCTCAAGGCTGGAAAAGCTGTGGGCGAGCGGAAGCCGGGGGGAGGGGGAGGAGCCAGGCCGTGCCATGCCCCGCCCCTTCCCCCCAGTTTCAGCTCTCCCACAGCTCCAGCCTTGAGGGGGCAATGCCAAGCCAGCGGTGGCAGAGCCAGCACAATGCTGGCTTGGCACTGTCCCCTCAAGGCTGGAGAAGCTGTGGGAGAGCTGAAGCCGGGGGAGGGGGCGGAGCCAGGCCGCGCCATGCCCCTCCCCCCAGCTTCCTCCTCCCGCGACTTCAGCGAGCGAGGGGCGAGAGTCATGGCGGATTGGAGGCTGGCTGGGGAAACGGCCAAAGGAGGCGGCCCCTGGCCCCTTCTTTTTCTTCGCCGCCGCCCGGCCCTTCCTCTTCCTCCCCCAAGCAGCAGGAGTTCGGCAGGAGGAGGGGGGAAGGAAGGGGGGCAGAGAGCTTTTCTCGCGGCATAGCAGGAGGTCCGTCACAGCATACTACTGTGCCGCGTCACAGCGGTTGGGAAACACTGTCATAAGAATGTGAAGTTATTGTGTAAAAAGTATTTTCAAAGTTATAGAGCAGCTCTGAAGCTAAAATGACCGGTTCAATGTTGTTCTTATTCAGGATTATCGATAACATGCCGGTGACCTGGTGTTATGATGTGGAAGATGGGCAGAAATATTGCAATCCAGGCTTTCCAATTGGATGCTTTGTGGCTTCGGATGGCCGAGCAAAAGACGCCTGCATTATTAGCGTAAGTGATCAAAGCAGACTCCTCCGGTATTTTTGGGCGTCAGATACAAGCCTTCATTCACCGTTGTGTTGAATCTTTATATTGTTGCAATATAATGTCAAACCATAGTTTAGTTTTGGGTTTGTTTCACGTACTTCTGGAGATGGGACATATGTTGGGAAAGAGATCGCTCTAATGCCCTTTGCACACTGGTAAATTAACATATATACTCGAATATAAGCCGGGGTTTTCAGCCTTTTTTAAGGTCATGGAGGGTCTGCCAAGTTTGGCCATGATCCATCATTATTGGGAGAAGCAGTGGTATCATGAACTTACTGAAGGTACTGCAAGTCCCATCATATATGGTCTGTCCTCCTCTCAACTGGATGTAGAGAGTGTCGTGGGGGCTCTTTGTGCCAAGTTTGTTCTTTATTGGTCATTGGAGGAGGGTCACATTGTTTTCAGGGAGTGAAGGTACTGGAAGTCCCATCATCCATGGTCCACCCACCTCCAAACTGCAGCAGGATGTAGCATGGGTCATGTGGGCTCTGTGTGCCAAGTTTGGTCCTGATCAGTCACTGGATGAGGGTTGCAGCAGTTTCCGGAAGTGTGTAGAGGTACTTCAAGTCCCATCATCCGAAGTCCGCCGTACTCCAAACAGCAGCAGGATGCAGAGTGGGTCATGGGGGCTCAGTGTGCCAAGTTTGGTCTGCATTGGTCATTGGATGAGGTTCGCATTGTTTTCAGGAAGTGAGTGAAGGTACTGCAAGTCCTATCGTCTGTGGTACGCCCTTCTCCAAACTGCAGTAGGATGCAGAGTGAGTCATTGGGGCTCTGTGTGCCAAGTTTGTAGAGGCTGGCTGATCCGAAACCACAGTGGGAGCCATTCCTGACAGCCTGAGGGCCTTTCCTTTTCCTTCTTTGCCTCCTAAGAGTGTTGGAATGTTGGTGGTGGCTGTCCAATCATGAGTCCGTATGCAAAATCTCCCTCAGTGGCAACTAATCCCCTCTCTGCCTCCTTGGAGTGGTGGAATGTTGGTGGTTGGCCAATCAGAGGCATTATAGAAATAATCCCACAGTGGCAACCAATCGAAACGCTGCCACATATTCCTCCCTCCGCACCTCCGCAAACACTGACTTTTATTATATATATATATAGATATAGATACAAGAACATTTTACCTACTGATGCCTCAATTATTGTAATTTTATTTGGTATGTATTTTTATTTTGGTAATTTACCAGTAGCTGCTGCCTTTCCCATCCTCAGCTTATACTCGAGTGAATACATTTTCCCAGTTTTTGTGTGTTAAAATTAGATGCCTCGGCCTATATTCGGGCCGGCTTATACTCAAGTATATACGGTACATAGTCATTACTGATTTGCTAGTTGCGGCAAAATTGGAAAAAAGCCTTTGAAGACCTTTTAATCATAGTTTAAATTTCTTTCAGTCAGAGTTCAACAAGAAGAGTACCTTCTACCTCTTCAACCACGTTGATATCACAATCACGTATCACAGTGGAAAGGATGAGAACTGGCCTGGGGCCAGGCTCGTTACGGCTCGCCTCGAACCGAAAAGGTAATTTAGGGCTTCTGCCACTTTAAGACTGCATTCGTTGTGAGTGCTGAACTCAGTTTGGGCTCCCAGCTTTCCGTCTCTAGTGTGGTCTAGAGCAGGGGTGCCCACACTTTTTCAGCATGCGAGCTACTTATAATAAAACCAAGTCAGAAAGATCTACCTACCTCCTCAAGGCTGGAGAGGGGAGGGGCGGGGCGGGGCTTGGCGCGGCCTGGCTCCGCCTCCCTCTGGCTTCCGCTCTACCAGCAGCTTCTCCAGGCTTGAGGATGGCAATGCCAAGCCAACCTTGTGCTAGCTATGCCACCAATGGCTTGGCATTGTCATCCTCAAGCCTGAGAAGCTGCTGGTAGAGCGGAAGCCAGAGGGGGGTGGAGCCAGGCCGCCCCAAGCCCCCCCCCCCTGGCCATCCTCAAGCCGGGAGAAGCTGCTGGGAGTGCCGAAGCTGGGGCAGGGGGCGGGGCTTGGTGTGGCCTGTCCCCCCTGAGAAGCGCCCCATCCGGCTGGGATCGACCTCCTTCGGTCCCGGGATCGACTGGTCGATCGCGATCGACTTCCTGGGCAGCCCTGGAGAAAAGTATAAGCTGACTAGAGTTTAGAGTGATTGGGTTGCTGTGAGTTTTCCGGGCTGTATGGCCATATTCCAGAAGCATGTATTACTGGTATTACACTACTTCCAAATTTGGATAAAGCAGCTGTGCATTGCCCAAACTTGTGCATAATGTTGCTCTTTGGGGTTTTATTGCGGAGGGGATAATATATGTTGCCAAAACGGCTATGGTGGCGCAGCTGTTTAAACCCCTTAGCTGCTGAACTTGCTGATCGGAAGGTCAGCAGTTCAAATCCACGGATGGGGTGAGCTCCCATTGTTAGCCCCAGCTTCTTCCAACCTAGCAGTTCGAAAACATGCAAATGTGAGTAGATGAACAGGTACCGCTCTGGCGGGAAAGTAACAGTGCTCTATGCAGCCATGCCAGTGGCCACATGACCTTGGAGGCATCTACGGACAACGCCGGCTCTTTGGCTCAGAAATGGAGATGAGCACCACATGCCAGAGTCGGATTTAATGTCAAGGGCAAACTTTTACCTTTACTATGCTACCAAATTCCTTATTCTTTTGCTGCTGGTGCAGTTCTTTCTCCCTCCGCTAGATGGCCCTGAAGGACCTTATAAAAGTAGCTGCTCTTTGCTCTGAAAGAGCTGATGATATACCAATTTCATAGATTTGGGACTCTAAGCAGGATCGGGCCTGGTTAGGACTGGATTTGGAAAGGGAAGGAATATATTTTGACTCTCCGGATGGCATTGAAGTGAATCCGAAGACTGTTTTGAAGGTTTCTTAGTTCAAAGAGAAGGTTTTTCTTCAAACACACCATCATACTCAGCATTAAAAGGTTGGTTAAACCCTTGTGCTGGCTGGACCGCTGACCAAAAGGTCAGTGGTTTGAATCTGGGGAGTGGAGTGAGCTCCTGTCTGTCAGCTACAGCTTCTCATGTGGGGGACATTGTGAAAAGCCTCCCACAGGATGGTAAAACATCTGAGCGTCCCCTGGGCAATGTCGTTGCAGACGGCCAATTCTCTCACACCAGAAGCAACTTGCAGTTTCTCAAGTTGCTCCTGACACGGAAAAGAAAAATCCTTACTGAGGTCTTTCCCATCCCATTGGACATTCAGCTCAATCCTAACCTATTTCTCACAATACATCCTTACATATTTGTGTGTGTGTGTGTGACAGGAGTGACTTGAGAAACTGCAAGTCGCTTCTGGTGTGAGAGATTTGGCCGTCTGCAAGGATGTTGCCCAGGGGACGCCTGGATGCTTTACCATCCTGTGAAAGGCTTTTCTCATGTCCCTGCACGAGAAGCTGGAGTTGACAGGTGGGAGCTCACCCCACTCCCCCGGATTCAATCTGTCGACCTTTCGGTCAGCAGTTCCGCTGGCACAAGGGTTTCATCCATTGCGCCACCGGGGGAATCCATCCTTAGGTATAGTAAAAAGAACTAATTATGGAGGAAGGTCTTGGCAATCATCCAGTAATGTGGCTCTCTTTGCAGTTACAAACACACAGATATGAACAAGTTGACGTGTGAGGAGTCCCCAATGGAGATCCCGGCAGACTTCACCAGCAAGCTGGACCTGATCTATTCGTACTCTGTGAAATTTGAAGTAAGTGCGGTGGGGTTCGCAAACACAATAGCCTGAACTGTTGTTTAAAACAAGCACTGGGAATGTGGCACAGCTGGCTAAGCATCAGCTGCATAAGATCTCTCTGACCAGTAGGTCATGAGTTCGAGGCATTGCCCGGGTCGAGGTTGGGTGCTCGACCTTTAAGTGTAGCCTGCTGTCGACCTTTGCAGCCCGAAAGACAGTTGCATCTGTCAAGTAGAAGATAAAGGTACCACGTTAAGTGGGGAGGCAAATTTTGACTGAATTATGAGGCCATTAAAGAACTCCAGGAACGCTGAGAATGTTGGGAACGCTGAGAGATGAGGAGTGCGTCAGCTCCACCTGGTGGCCAGAGTTTGCCTCTGTTCATTTATATGTGTGTAAGTGGAAACGGCAGGGATAGTCTGCTAAGTATGTATACCTGTAATCCGCTCCGAGTCCCCTTCGGGGTGAGAAGAGCGGAATATAAATAAAGTATTATTATTATTATCATCATCATCATCAATTGTGCAGGCAAGTCAGTTTTCCAGGACAGACGGTGTTGTTTTTCGTAAGTAGCAATTGACATCTTCTGCATCCACAGATGCCAAATACTGAGTATGTATTTGTGACTTTGGGGCTTTTAAACAACAATGTTGACAAGCAATTGCTGAAAATATGCAAACACTGGGGCAACTTTAAGATTTCTTCTCAAGGAGGAAGGGGATTTCTTTGTCATACTTGGCGAATGGATTAAACCTGTATGCTATTGTTGAACCTATATCTCGGTCTAATTTTTTGGTTCCTAATTCAGGTAGCAGTCAATATTTATTTTATTTATTTACGTCATTTTTACCCCGCTCTTCTCACCCCCACAGGGGGACTCGGAGCGGCTAACATGGCAACCATTCAATGCCGTTATAAAATCTCTCTCGGCATTACTTCGTGAACGAAGATTCTTAGGAAGGACTCATCCCACGCTTTTTTCAAGCGCGTTGATGACTAAAAAGGCCAATCTGAGATAGGCAAGTTCGGTTGCAGAAAGCACAGCAGAAAGTCTCCTTGGGTTATGTTGTTTCCAAGTTGCTGTTCTTTCTGCGTTTGCGTTTCTCTTCGAGACCCATTCGGCGTGTCTTCTCGAAAGAGGCCGCAGCATTGTGTATAGTGCGTCTCCATGCCTCCCGATGTGAGGCCATTGTTGGTGATCAATCTGGCTGAGCCTGAGATGTTGTTTCAGGGAGTCCTTTTATCTCTTTTTGGTGGCGCCTCTCTTGCGCTGACCCGTGGCGAGTTCACCATAGAGTAGTATCTTTGGGAGGCGGTGGTCCTCCATCCTAGAGATGAGCCCTGCCCAGCGCAGCTGTGTTCTCAATAGCATGGCCTCAATGCTGGTGATCCCTGCTTTCTCAAGGACAGCAACATTCGTCACATAGTCGGTCCAGTGTATATTTAGTATTGAGCGCAGACAGCGGTGATGAAAGCATTCGAGGAGTCGTAGGTGCTGGCGATAGGTGACCCATGTTTTAGACCCATATAGGAGAATAGACAGTACGATAGCTCTGTACACACTGATTTTGGTGCTTTGCCTCAGGTGCTTGTTGCTCCAGACTCTTTTGTGAAGCCTTCCAAATGCACTCTATGCCTTTGCTAATCTGTGATCTATCTCTTTGTCAATCTTGGCGTCTGAAGAGATGATGCACCAGGGAGGTGAACTGCTGGATGGACTTAAGCACAGATGTGCCTATGCTGATGTGGGGATGATGGTGTTCTTCTTGTTGTCCGGGCTGGTAGAGGACTTCCATTTACTTCAGGCTAACTTCCAGCCCAAACAGCTCTGGAAGTAATAAAATACAGTATAGTAAAAAGATAAAATACATACAAATAGCACAGATTAAAACAACATTAATTACAACAACATTAGCTACACAATCCAAAAAGCCTTTTCCATCTCAACAATCAAAGGTCAGTTTCAGTGTTCAGTGCCATTATATTCATTGTCCAAACGCCTGGTTCCACAGCCATGTCTTCAGTTTCTTTCTGAAAGAGAGGAGGGAGGATGGCGATCTAATTTCGCTGGGGAGCGAGTTCCATAGGTAGGGGGTCACCACCGAGAAGGCCCTGTCCCTTGTCCCCACCAGCCATGCTTGCGAAGCTGGTGGGACCGTGAGCAAGGCCTCCCCGGTGGATCTTAGGCCACGTGCAGTCATTGAATTCTTGACAGCAGAAGGTGTCACCCCAAAGGAGATTCATCAGAGAATGCAAGCTGTTTATGGGGATTGTGTAGTTGTGAGTACTGTGCGTCGTCGGGTGAGTCAGTTTAAAGATGTTGAGGTGGGAACATCTGACTTGTGTGACAAAAAATAGAGTTGGACGTCCTGTGACAGCAACCACTGGGTTTCACAATCAAAAGGTTGACAGATTGATTCAGGACGATCGCCGTATCACTCAGAGAGAAATTTCAAACATAATCGGCATTTCACAAGAGAGTGTGGGTCACATTATTGCTTTGCTTGGCTATCGGGAGATCTGTGCACAATGGATACCCAGGATGCAGATGCCTGAAATGAAAGCGCACAGACTTCTTCCGTGACAGAAGTTGTTTATCGTTGGCAGAAATGTATCCAATTGTCTGGTAATTATGTGGAATAGTGAATAGTGGTAGTTAAAGAGCACATTCTAAGGCCGGGGTCGGGAACCTTTTTGACTCGGAGAGCCATGAAAGCAAAATATTTGGAAGTTTGTTTCAGTGAGAGCCATGTAATATATATAATATATTTTAAGACTGAATTCAACTCAATGTGAGACTATACGTACATACGATGAGAAAAGGATTCCCCCGGCAGAATGACGGGACACTTCAGACCCGGCTCTGCAAAAGGCACGCTGAGGACTCTGGGAAGGAAGAGAAGGCGGAAGGAAGGAAGGAAGGAAGGGGGAAGGAAAGAAAGACAGGGAAATAAAGGAGGGAGGGGGAGAGGAAGAAAGAAAAGAAGAACAAACTGTGGAAAAGGAAGAAAAGAAAAGCAGGAGAGAGACAAGGAGGGGAAAAGAAAAGGAAATTGGAAGGGAGGAAAGGAAAGGGTGTGGAAAAGAAAGGAAAGGGAGTGAGGTAAAAGTAAAATAATGAAGGAAAAAGAAGAAAAAGGGGAGAGAGGGAAGTGAAAAAGGAAGTAGAAGGAAAGGAAGACTTTGGGGAAAAGAATAGGAGAGGAAGGAAGGGGGAGGGAGGGAGAATGGAGGAAAGAAAGAAGGGGAGAGAGGAAGGGAAAAGGAAAGAGAGAAGGAAAGGGTCAAGAGAAAGGAAGGAAGAGGAAGGAAGGAAGAGAGAATGGAGGAAAGAAGGAGGGGAGAGAGGGAGGGAAAAGGAAGGAGAGAAGGAAAGGGTGAAGGGGAGAAAGACAGGAAGGAAGAGGAAGGAAGGAAGGAAGAGGGAGAATGGAGGAAAGATGGAAGGGGGAGAGGGAGGGAAAAGGAGAGAAGGAAAGAGTGAAGGGGAGAAAGATAGGAAGGAAGAGGGAGAATGGAGGAAAGAAGGAAGGGGAGAGAGGGAGGGAAAAGGAAGGAGAAAAAGAAGGAAAGAGTGAAGGGGAGAAAATAAGGAAGGAAGAGGAAGGAAGGAAGAGGGAGAATGGAGGAAAGAAGGAGGAGGAGGGAGGGAAAAGGAAGGAGAGAAGGAAAGGGTGAAGGGGAGAGAGAAAGGAAGGAAGAGGAAGGAAGATGGAGAATGGAGGAAAGAAGGAAGGGGAGAGAGGGAGGGAAAAGGAAGGAGAGAAGGAAAGGGTGAAGGGGAGAGAGAAAGGAAGGAAGAGGAAGGAAGATGGAGAATGGAGGAAAGAAGGAAGGGGAGAGAGGGAGGGAAAAGGAAGGAGAGAAGGAAAGGGTGAAGGAGAGAAAGGAAGAGGGAGAATGGAGGAAAGAAGGAAGGAGGGAGGGAGGAAAAGGAAGGAGAGAAGGAAAAGCTTCCCGCTGCATGCTGGGAAACCGAGGCCTGGGCTGCTCTGGAGAGCCAGATGCAATCATGAAAAGAGCCACATCTGGCTCCCGATGCCATAGGTTCCCTACCCCTGTTCTAAGGATTAGTTCTGCATTTGATTTATTAAAATATTCCCATCCAAACCCAAGTAACGAAGGGGGAGGCATTACTTTCCATTCAACCCTCGTACAATACTATCTTGACTCAAAACCCACAAGACATGCTAGGAGAGTGGGCACTTTCGCATGGCCTCATTAATTGCAAGGCCAGTTTTGGAGAAGTACCAGCGGACGTACCTGAGGCCACCTGTCTGTTCCACCTTATGGGATTCGTTCCAGCTTGTTCGGCCTGATGATGTGGAGCGTTGAGAGCGACCGACCACCTGCGCTTTCGACCCTTGCTCTTCCTGGCTGATCAAACTTGCCGGTGAGGGATTGGCTGAGTGGTTTTCAAGGATCATCAATGCCTCGTTGGAGCAGGGAAAAATACTATCTAGCTTGAAAAAAGCAATCATAAAACCAATTCTAAAACGTTCGTCCCTGGACTCCTCTATACTAAATAACAACCGGCCTATTTCTAATCTCCGTTTTTTGAGCAATGGTCTGGAGCGAGTTGTGGCCTCTCCAGGGATTCTTGGGTGAAACTGATTGTCTTGATCCGCCGCTGTCTGGCTTTAGGCCTGGTCACAGAATGAGACATCTTTGGTCACCTTGGTGGAGGACCTCTGCAGAACGCTAGACAGGGGGAGTGTGTCCCTGCTGGTACTCCTAGACATCTCAACGGCTTTCAGTACCATCAACCATGATATCCTTCAGGGTTGGTTCTCTGTAATGGGTCTTGAGGGCACTGTGTCAGTGGTTCTGCTCCTCTCTGGAGGATCGCACCCAGATGGTGATGCTGGGGGGCACCTGCTAGGATCCCCGGCCATTGACCCATCCCATGCTTTTCAAGATCTACATCAGGGCTGCCCAGGAAGTCGATAGCGATCGACCAGTTGATCCCGGGACCGAAGGAGGTCGAACCCAGGATGGGACGCTTCTCAGGGGGGGCCGGAGCCAGGCCGCTCCAAGCCCCGTCCCCTCCCCCGGCTTCGGCACTCCCAGCAGCTTCTCCAGGCTTGAGGATGGCAATGCCAAGCCAGTGGTGGCATAGCTAGCACAAGGCTGGCTTGGCACTGCCATCCTCAAGCCTGAGAAGCTGCTGGGAGCTCCAAAGCCAGAGGGAGGGGCGGGGCTTGAGCGGCCTGGCTCTGCCCCCCTCTGGCTTCAGTCGATCCCGGGACCGAAGGAGGTCGATCCCAGCCAGATGGGGCGCTTCTCAGAGGGGGCGGAGCCAGGCTGCGCCAAGCTGCGCCCCCTCCCCGGCTTCGGCACTCCCAGCAGCTGCTCCAGGTTTGTGGAGGGCAGGGCCAAGCCAGCCTTGTGCTAGCTATGTCACCACTGGCTTGGCATTGCCTCCCTCAAGCCTGGAGAAGCCTGGAAGCAGATGAGAGGAGGGGTGGGGCTTGGCGTGGCCTCCCTCTGCCTCCCTCTGGCTTCCGCTCTACCAGCAGCTTCTACAGGCTTGAGGATGGCAGTGCCATGCCAGCCTTGTGCTAGCTATGTCACCACTGGCTTGGCATTGCCATCCTCAAGCCTGAGAAGCTGCTGGGAGCTGAGGTGGCGGGGCAAGCCCCCTCTGGCCAAGCCCCGCCCCTCCTCTCCAGCCTTGAGGAGGTAGGTAGATCTTTCTGACTTGGTTTTAATATAAGTAGCTCGCATGCTGAAAAAGTGTGGGCACCCCTGCTGTAGATGCTCAGGACCCGGATTCAGGTCTCTTGGAAGTTCCGAGTCTTGTGCTTTTGAGCTTCTCATCTGATGCAAATATTATAGCGTTCCCATTTTTATTGAGGGCACAAACCAGTGTGTAGCAAGACCCCTGTAACCATGGAACCCATATCTGCCGGGGAACGATAGGGAGAATGGTCTTTCTAGGAATTTGCTGTGTCCTACAGGTATGTTATGATTTCCTTGGAAGTTACTATAGAATAACATTGGGAGACCTAGCAAATCCCAAATCTAATGGGACTGGAATTCTATGGTACGCTGGGACTAGTCAGTAAATTTAATAGTGTTTGAACAGATTTGTGATTTCAGGTAACTTTCTGGTTGTGACCTTATTCCCCACAGATATGGGGGTCTTTCTCCAACTACTGCTAGCATGAAGCTAGCAGTAGTTGGAGAAAGAAGCCATCATTTGTAATAAATTCCCTTCCAACTGATGTTTTGGTTCTTCCTTGGATCTCAAGAAAGCATGGAGTGGCCCAGCACCGTGTTTGGCCTTGGTGAACTGAAATGCATGAGTGCATGGCTCCTGCAGACCCTTGTAGCCGCGAGTACTGGGTTTGTGCAACAACTTTAGTTTCAGCTCCTGCTTCTTTTTGCTGCAGGAGAACAACAATATCAAGTGGGCCTCAAGGTGGGACTACATCTTGGAATCCATGCCTCACACCAACATTCAGTGGTTCAGGTAAGACAGTGTTTCTCAACCTGGGGGTCGGATCCCCCGGGGGGGGGGGGGGAGGCGCGAAGGGTGTTAGAGGGTCTGTTCTTGGGGTCTGGGTCACGCAGTTGGTGTAAAATCCGTGCCTTTGTCTTCCTTGGCAGCATCATGAACTCCCTTGTGATTGTGCTCTTCCTGTCTGGGATGGTGGCGATGATCCTCCTGAGGACGCTGCATAAGGACATTGCGAGATACAACCAGATGGATTCCTCGGTAGGTCAAACCAAGTACTCCTAAAACCAAGAGGATGGAGCCGTAGGATTCTTCCTACCCTGGAAGAGAGAAATGCCTCTTGTAATGCTTTGATTCTGGCAGTAAGCACTTTAAGCTAAGACATGCAAGGCATTTCAAGGCCCACACTGGCCTTCAAGAATGTCTTTGAAGACCTTTAGACTGAAAGCAACCTTCCTCCTTTAGTCTGGACTATTGGGGAGGAAAAGGTGTGTTTGGTTCCTTATTTTATTGGTTTCTTTATTCAGGCTGTGTAAATAATGCTATTCAGTGAGCAGGTGGAGCTGGAGCCCCCGGTGGCGCAATAGGTTAAATCAGTGGATGCGGCCTGCTAGCCGATTCTGTCAGGTCCGGGGAGAAGGGCGTTTGGGGGGCGGGAGCAAGAGGAAGGGGTGTCGCTGCCGCCATCCCATCGCGGGCGGTGGGGCCTGCGTCGGCAGACAGCCCACTGCTCCAGAGAACAATCGGAGGAGCGGCGGCTTTGGAGTGCCTGCCATCCCTGGAGGCGATCCGGGCCTGCAGCGGGAGCAGTCGGCGACCTGCGGCGGCTGATCGCCCTGGCGACCCGGAAGACTTGATCGTCTTCCAGGTCGCCAGGGAGATCAGCCGCCACAGGTCGCCGATTACACCGCTGCAGGCACGGATCGCTCCCAGAATGGCAGGCACTCCAAAGCTGGGATGGCAGGCACTCCATGGCAGGGCGATCAGCTGGGGAATGGCTGGGGCCGAGAGCAGGAGGAGGCCTGCAGCCTCCGATCGTCTGCTGCTCTGCTCTGCTGCGGCAGCGGCTGGGTCCACTTTGTTATCCTCTGGGCTGGGTCCATTGGGCCATTCCATCTTGGGATCCTTCCTCTCTTGAGGATGTCAGCCTCCATCTTAGTTCGCACCTTGTCTTCTTGAATTTCATTTTATTTTATTTTAGTGGTTTTTATTATTATTTTAGAATAATTTTATAATAATAATATAATAAATAATATAATATAATGTTATATTATATTATAATTTCAATATTTTATAATGTCTATATATATTATAATATAATAATTATGATATTAATACTAATAATATACGAATATTTCTTGGTACATTAATATGTTAATATTAATGATGTGTAATATATAGTAAATATAGTAAGTAAGTAAATAAATAAATAATGTAGATTAGAATGTAGTTCAGCCTTTAGGTGCGGCCCTCCATAATATTTTTTGGCTCTCGTGTGGCCCCTTGGAAAAAATAATTGCCCACCCCTGGGTTAAATCCTTGTGCCGGCAGGACTGAAGACCCAACAGGTCGGAGGTTCAAATCCGGGGAGAGGACGAATGAGCTCCCTCTGTCAGCTCCAGCTTCCCATGCGGGGATATGAGAGAAACCTCCCACAAGGAGGGTAAAATATAAAAACATCTGGGCGTCCCCTTGGCAACATCCTTACAGACGGCCAATTCTGGGCAACGTCCTTGCAGACGGACAATTCTCTCACACCAGAAGCGACTTGCAGTTTCTCAAGTCACTCCTGACACGAACAAATAAATAAAATAAGAATGAGCAGGTAGTGAAGAGTTCTCCCTTTGCTTAGTTTGTGCCTTCTCTGAGAAGCTTTGAACACGAAATCCCTCACCGTTTTACTTTGCGAATCTTTCCTTTTACTTTTCTCCAAGGAGCTACAGGTGGTCTGTGTGGCAAATAGCCCCATTTTTCTGCCTTAGCGAAGCGCTCTTAAAACTTTTGTCAAACAGACCATATTTGCCTAGCTAATTAAAACAAAAGTCTGCCAAATACAGCTGTCATTTGAAAGTAATGAACAGGCTTTACGGAAATCCTGCTTTTCAATGCAAAACGAATCAGGGGCTCATCCACGGAGGCTTGCTCAGGTAGTGCGAATTTCCCCAAAGCAAGAAGGAACTGGAAGACGTATTGCAGCCCTGTTTCTGACATGTTTTGATCAGGTGGGCAAGGCAAATAGCTTCAAAATGCCAAAAGCTTTTGTTTTTGAATGTCTTAAATGTCAGCAGTCATGCCAGACAGACACTTGAGTTTTTAAAAATGGGGGAAAAATAGACGAAAGCTGATAAATCCCAGAAACCATTTGTGCCATGATAAAGGAATAGAGTCTGGCCCCATAGGCAACCCAGTGGGAATCCTGGGGTTTCGGTACGGCTGGATTTGCCCAAGAGCCTGGGTTTTTCCACTCTGACATTCATAGAATCAGAGTTGGAAGAGATCTGGTGAGCCATCCAGTCCAACCCCATTCTGCCAAGAAGAAGGAAAATTGCATTCAAAGCACCCCCGATAGATGGCCATCCAGCCTATGTTTCAAAGCCTCCAAAGATGGAGCCTCCACCACACTCCACAGCAGAGAGTTCCACTGCTGAACAGCTCTCACAGTTAGGAAGTTCTTCCTTATGTTCAGGTGGAACCTCCTTTCTTGTCATTTGAAGCCATTGTTCCATTGCATCCTAGTCTCCAGGGCAGCAGAAAGGAAGCTTGTTCATTCCTCCCTATGACTTTCCCTCACATATTTAGACATGGCTATCATGTCTCCTCTCAGCCTTCTCTTCTTCAGGCTAACCATGCCCAGCTCTTTAAGCCGCTCCTCATAGGGCTTGTTTTCCAGACCCTTGATCCTTTGAGTCGCCCTCCTCGGGACACATTCCAGCTTATCAACATCTCCCTTCAATTGCGGTGCCCAGAACTGGACACTGTGTCATTCCAGGTGTGGAAGAATAGAGAGGTAGCATGACTTTCCTGGATCTAAACACTAGGACTCGTATTGATGCAGGCCAAAATCCCATTGGCTTTTTTTTTGCTGCTGCATCACATTGTTGGCTCATGTTCCCCTTTAGACCTGGGCAATCATGGTTCTAAATGGTTCTAAAGTACTTACAAAACTAAAGTTCTGGTGGTGAACACTAGGTGTCGCTGGTGCTTTGCTTGTATAGTGTTGCTCAAGTTCTGGTGGTGAACACTAGGTGGCGCTGGTGCTTTGCTTCTACAGTGTTGCTAAAGTTCTGGTGGTGAACACTAGGTGGCGCTGGTGCTTTGCTTCTGCAGTGCTGCTCAAGTTCTGGTGGTGAACACCCTCGCTGGTGCTTTGACTTCATACTCCCAGAAATCTGGTGGTGAACACAGTTTACCAGCTGGTGCTTTGATTTCAGTGTTGCTAAAGTTCAAAACAACACTAGGTGGCGCTGGTGCAGCCCTGTTCTACAGTGTTGCTCAAGTTCTGGTGGTGAACACTAGGTGGCGCTGGTGCTTTGCTTCTACAGTGTTGCTCAAGTTCTGGTGGTGAACACTAGGTGGCGCTGGTGCTTTGCTTCTACAGTGTTGCTCAAGTTCTGGTGGTGAACACTAGGTGGCGCTGGTGCTTTGCTTCTATAGTGTTGCTCAAGTTCTGGTGGTGAACACTAGGTGTCGCTGGTGCTTTGCTTCTACAGTGTTGCTAAAGTTCTGGTGGTGAACACTAGGTTGCTTTGCTTCTGCAGTGTTGCTAAAGTTCTGGTGGTGAACACTAGGTGGCGCTGGTGCTTTGCTTCTACAGTGTTGCTCAAGTTCTGGTGGTGAACACTAGGTGGCGCTGGTGCTTTGCTTCTATAGTGTTGCTGAACAAGGTTCTGGTGGTGAACACTAGGTGTCGAACACTGGTGCGTTGGTGCTTCTACAGTGTTGCTCAAGTTCTGGTGGTGAACACTAGGTGGCGTTGGTGCTTTGCTTCTACAGTGTTGCTCAAGTTCTGGTGGTGAACACTAGGTGGCGCTGGTGCTTTGCTTCTACAGTGTTGCTCAAGTTCTGGTGGTGAACATTTCAGAACTCTAACAAAACTTTCAAAATTTCGTTATAAATGGCAGTTCCTAATTGGTTCTGTCGCCAATAATGAAATAATAATGAAGTCAGGAGAGAATGTTTCTGGAACATGGCCAGACAACCTGGAAAACTCACAGCAACCCAATGATAATTTATTTTTTAAAATTTATTTACGACATTTATATGCCGCCCTTCTCACCCCGAAGGGGACTCAGAGCAGCTTACAAGTAAAATGTAAATATAATATAATATTATTGCCATAGCACGATATTAATATTATATATTACATTGTGCTATAACATTGTTACTGTAATATTATTAGTAATATTACATGTAATATAAAATATTTAATTATAATATATTATTATTAGTATTATATTTATTATATTATAATATTACCTATATTATATGTATAGGTCAGGGCTGTCCAACTTCTACCGGACCTGTGGCCGGAATTCCAGTTACTGATGACCTGGGGGGCCGAAGGGTCTGCCTCCGCCCCCGGCTCCGCCCCCACCCCCGCGCCACCCCAGCTCCGCCTCCCCCGGCTCTGCCCAGGCTCCGCCCCTCCCTGGCTCCACCCCTGCCCCGCCTCTCCCGGCTCCGCCCTCCCCGCCTTGGAGGTGTCTGTGGAGGACACCGGGGCTTTGACTTGGAGATAGAGATGAACACCAAAATCCCAGTCTCAAGTCCCAGTCCCTGCTTTGAACTGGATTATATTGCAGTGTGGACTCAGGGCCCTTCACACAGCCATATAACTCAGAATATCCAGGCAGGAAACCCCACAAAACCTGCTTTGAACTGGATTATATTGCAGTGTGGACTCAGGGCCCTTCACACAGCCATATAACCCAGAATACCTGCTTTGAACTGGATTATATTGCAGTGTGGACTCAGGGCCCTTCAGACAGCCATATAACGCAGAATATCCAGGCAGGAAACCCCACAAAACCTGCTTTGAACTGGATTATATTGCAGTGTGGACTCAGGGCCATTCACACAGCCATATAACTCAGAATATCCAGGCAGGAAACCCCACAAAACCTGCTTTGAACTGGATTATATTGCAGTGTGGACTCAGGGCCATTCACACAGCCATATAACCCAGAATACCTGCTTTGAACTGGATTATATTGCAGTGTGGACTCAGGGCCCTTCACACAGCCATGTAACTCAGAATATCCAGGCAGGAAACCCCACAAAACCTGCTTTGAACTGGATTATATTGCAGTGTGGACTCAGGGCCATTCACACAGCCATATAACCCAGAATACCTGCTTTGAACTGGATTATATTGCAGTGTGGACTCAGGGCCATTCACACAGCCATGTAACTCAGAATATCCAGGCAGGAAACCCCACAAAACCTGCTTTGAACTGGATTATATTGCAGTGTGGACTCAGGGCCCTTCCACACAGCCATATAACCCAGAATACCTGCTTTGAACTGGATTATCGGAGTCCACACTCATATAATCTGGTTTAAAGCAAATAACATGGGATTTTATTCAGATGTGTGGAAAGGAAGTCAAATAAGAAGCCAGGGCCCTTCCACACAGGCCTATAACCCTGAATGATAAGGCATAATATTCATTCTGCCTCTGCTAATAATAATAATAACAACAACAACAGGTTCCTGGAGTAGGAGACCTCCAAGGGCCATCCAGGGCCATCCAGTCCAATCTCCTTCTGCCATAGGGGAAAACACAATCAAAGCATTCCTCACAGATGACCATTCAGCCTCTGATGATAATAATAATAATAATAACAATAATAACAATGGGTTCCTAGAATAGGAGACCTCCAAGGGCCATCCAGTCCAATCTCCTTCTGCCATAAGGGGAAAACACAATCAAAGCATTCCTCACAGATGACCATTCAGCCTCCGAGACCTCCAAGGGCCATCAGTCCAATCTCCTTCTGCCATAAGGGGAAAACACAATCAAAGCATTCCTCAGTCATGTTGAATCAAACCTAAACTCTCATGAGAGCAACAGAAAGTACTGAACCTTGAGTTTGGGAGTTGTAGTTCTCCTCCATCCAGAGAACACTGTGGACTCAAATAATGATGGATCAGGACCAAACTTGGCACGAAGCCTCAGGAGAGGAGGACGCCGGAAAGGAAATGGGTGAGCACCCCCCCCCGTGCTCGAACTCGGCCCCGCCCCTTTTCGCTCTGGCCACGCCCCCTCTCACTCGTGCACTCTCCTTCCCTCTTATCTTCAGGTGGTGGAAGGGGGAAGGAATGAAAGGGGGAAAGAGAAAAAGAAGGAGGGAGGGAGAGGGAGAGGGGGGAGGGAGGGAGGGAAGTAGGAGAAGGAGGAGAGCCTGCTCCTACTCCCTGCCCCGCCCCTCACCCCCCCCCGCCGCGAAAAAAAATTAATAAAAAATATTCCGAAAAATATTCCAAAAAAATATTCCAAAAAAATATTCCAAAAAAATATTTAAATTTTTTTAAAAAAAATCTTAAAAGGCAGATATCTTGCAGGAGGGTAGGGGGCCGTGGGGAAGGGGCTGGGGGGCCGTATACGGCCCGGGGGTCGCCAGTTGGACAGCCCTGGTATAGGTAATGTATACAATATATATGTATATCTCGGCATTACTTCGCGAATGAAGATTTTTAGGAAGGACTCATCTCACACTTTTTACAAGCGCGTTGATTACTAAAAAGGCCAATCTGAGATAGGCAAGTTTGGTTGCAGAAAGCACAGCAGAAAGTCTCCTTGGGTGATGTTGTTTCCAAGTTACGGTTCTTTCTGCATTGTTGTTTCTCTTTGAGACTCATTTGGCATGTCTTCTCGAAAGAGGCCGCAAAATTGTGAATAGTGTGTCTCCATGCCTGCCGATGTGAGGCCAGGGTGGACCATTGTTGGTGATCAGTCCGGCCAAGCCTGAGATGTTGTTTCAGGGTGTCCGTATATCTCTTTTTGGGGTGGCTCTCTTGCGCTGACCCGTGGCGAGTTCACCATAGAGTAGTATCTTTGGGAGGCAGTGGTCCTCCATCCTAGAGACGTGCCCTGCCCAACGCAGCTGTGTTCTCAATAGCATGGCCTCAATGCTGGTGATCCCTGCTTGCTCAAGGACAGCAACATTAGTCACATAGTCGGTTCAGTGTATATTTAGGATTGTGCGAAGACAGTGCTGATGAAAGCGTTGGAGGAGTCGTAGGTGTTGGCGATAGGTGACCCATGTTTCAGAGCCATAGAGGAGAATAGATAGTACGATAGCTCTGTACACACTGATTTTGGTGCTTTGCCTCAGGTGCTTGTTGCTCCAGACTCTTTTGTGAAGCCTTCCAAATGCACTCTATGCCTTTGCTAATCTGTGATCTATCTCTTTGTCAATCTTGGCGTCTGAAGAGATGATGCTTCCCAGGTAGGTGAACTGCTGAATGGACTTAAGCACAGATGTGCCTATGCTGACGTGGGGTTGATGGTGTTCTTCCTGTGGTGCGGGCTGGTAGAGGACTTCCGTTTTCTTCCAGGCTGACTTCCAGCCGAATATATATGTATATAGTATTATATTATATTATAAGCACAGTGCAGGACGTAAGATGGAACTGCCTTCCTGGCCCTTCTCTTCACTCTGATCTCAGAGCATAATGATTGTTTCGTCTTCTCAAGATCAGCGTTTCTGACTGCATCAGCCCCCTTCTCTTTGCCGCTGACCAACCATCCAGGAGGGAGTTGTAAAGCCAGCGAGTAATGGAGCTGATGAAATTAGTCTCTTTTAGAAAGAGAGGCAGGAAGATAATCAGGCCGAGGGAAAAGCAAAACTTCGTGCCTGGCTCGGGCGAATGCGCCGTCGCTTGATGGATGTCTAATAAAGATGTAATTGCAGGAGGATGCCCAGGAGGAGTTTGGGTGGAAGCTGGTCCACGGAGACGTCTTCCGTCCTCCTCGGAAGGGGATGCTCCTCTCGGTCTTCTTGGGCCAAGGGACCCAGATTTTCATCATGACGTTTATCACTTTGTGTAAGTACCCAAGGAAGGAAAAGGGGATCGCAAAGGAGAGAGAGAGAGAGAGAGAGAGGACAGAGCCATTTGTGAAATGTAACAAAGAGTTTCATGGTAATTTGATATGGGATTTGCAAACGCAGGGTAATTGCGATTTCCCTTTGGAAATGTAGCGGTAATGAGAATACAGCGGCCCAAGCCAATCTGACTGTCGGAAATTAATGTTTCCAGGAGCCAGATTCCTGCCTGATTTCCTGCCTGTGCCACTGCTTATTTCTTGCCAGCCTTACGCTTAACAGTCCCCTTAATTCAAACCCAGAGGCTCGCCTTCGGTCCCAGCTGGGCGCCTGGTGGCAGCGGCAGATGGCACCATCCGAGAAGGGAAATGAATGGACGTGATACAGTGGCCTGGCATCAGTTCACCCTCACACTTTCAGCTTGTTTATCACACCGTCTGGCAAATGGGAAGCTTCCGTTCCCTGGCTTCCATTTCCTCCCAGCAAGCCAGCCTTTATTCTTGGGTTTGGTGAAAGGAAGCAGATCTACTGTATATACTAGAACAGTGTTTCCCAACCTTTTTTTGAGGAAGCAGCCAGGCTTTGAAGCTGCAAGGCTATTTAATGCTATATATATATATATATATATATATATATATAGATGTGTTCGAGATAGATACAAAGATAGATATATAGGGCTTGCAAGTATTGCAGGGGAAATGCACACACACACTCATATAGCGAGAGATGTCTAGATCAGTGTTTCCCAACCTTTTTTGAGACGCGGCACACTTTTTACATTTGCAAAATCCTGGGGCACACCACCAACCAAAATGACACAAAATGACACTCTAACACAGTAATACATATAGTTAATATGTTTTTTAATGTATTTATACACTCAGTGTGAAACCTGGACCTGTTTTGATGAACACAACATAGATATTCTGCAACGAATGGCAGAAAGACAAACTTCCCACACAGAACTTCCATAACCAAGAGAAAATACTATAAGTTTGGTGGGCATTGACCTTGAGTTTTGGAGTTGTAGTTCACCTATATCCAGAGAGCACTGTGGACTCAAACAATGTTGGATCAGGACCAAACTTGGCATGAATACTCAATATGCCCAAATATGAACACAGATGGCGTTTGAGGAAAATAGACCTTGACATTTGGGAGTTACAGTTTCTGGAGGGGGGGGGGGGCTCGAAAGACCAGCAGTCTCCCTCTCACTTAGGTTGCCCCCTTCCTGCCAGGCTTGAATTGGGGTCGTGGGGAGCAGGCGCCTCATTCACCACCTGCGCAGCTCCTTGGGGGTCAGCCCTGGTAGGCATCTCGGGGCTGGCGAAGCAGGCAGGAAGGAAGGCAGCGGGCAGGGAGCTGGAGGGAGGCTGAGAGTGGTTTCGCACGCACCGGGGAGGAGGAGGGAGGGGCGGGGCCGGTGTTGGACTGAACCATCCGGCATTAGGCCCTTGGGGGAAGCAAGAGGAGGCCTCTACTTGGGGAAAGGGAGGCGGGCCTTCCCAATGCATGGAGAGGGAGAGACCAATTGGACAATGGGTGGGGAGGGGGTGTTTGTAATTTTGTGCCTTTATCAAGGTAGGTTTCTTAGGGGTTTTATACTTCAACACACTAGACTCTCCCCCCTCCCCTCCTGGAGGTTCCAATTTCCCAAGGCACACCTGATGATTGCTCACGGCACACTAGTGTGCCCCGGCAGACTGGTTGGGAAACACTGGTCTAGATAGATATAAACATAGATATATAAGGCTTGCAAATATTGCAGGAGGGAAATGCACACATATATAGAGAGAGGATTTGTAAACGTTTCAGGGGGAAATGCATATGTGAAACTAGTATATATAATTATAGATCTATATGTAGCTCTGCACTGTTTATATAGGCATTGAATGTTTGCCTCTTACTATGTTGGAGGGTAGACTGAGTGAGTCCCCATGGGGAGATAGGGTGGGATGCAAATGAAGTCTTATTATTTTGTTATTGTTGATACCGTATTGTTTTTGTTGACCCTACATTTCCACTTACAGAGCTAGTTTACGGCCTTTGTGTTTCCTTTTTCAGTCCTGGCCTGCCTCGGATTCCTTTCCCCTGCCAACCGAGGGGCCTTGATGACCTGCGCGGTGGTACTGTGGGTCTTGCTAGGGACCCCGGCAGGCTACGTGTCGGCTCGGATGTACAAAAGTAAGTGCCGTCCTCGCGTGAGGAGGGATTGGGAGCCTTCTTGCGACTGACTGGAACTGCAGGAGCCTCGCTGACCAATGGCGAGCAGTGCGCCGTTAATTGTTGAGATTTGAACAAGATTAGAAACCACGAAGCCGTGGGAAATTGAAAAGGTTTCTCAGAGGGCTCTGTACAAAGAGTGTGATCCGTAGCATTATCAGAAAAGCTAACACAGAAAGTTAGATTAGCTGGAGGAGAAATTAGTGAAGACATATTTGAAGAAATTCAGAGGCCGTTCTTTGTATGACTCATGCAAACGCTGGATTTAAATGGCTGCTTGTTCAAACATGTCGCTGGAAGAGTGCATTCGGAGGAAATGAATTGCATATCTTCCAAGCCTACGATTCTAGGGATAGCCAACACCTCCCAACAAAGGATTCCCCCAGGTAGGAAGCAGCCAGGCTTTGAAGCTGCAAGGCTATTTAACGCCAATCAAGGTGGCCAATTGCAACATTCACACCTGCCTCAAGCAAACAAAGAGTTTTTTCTCCCTCCCGGGACATTCCACAGATATATAAATAATAATAATAATAGTACTTTATTTCTAACCCGCATCCATCTCCCCAGAGGGGACTCGGAGCGACTTACATGGGGCCGTGCCCGAACATCACATCACAAAATATCAACAACATTGAAAAGCAATAAACACAATAAAATACATCTGTGAAAACACAACAGCACAGGTGAACCTAAAACAGAAGCGACAGGGCGGGCCACATGAACATGTAAGAGGTTTAAAAACTCAGGGGAGACAACTGGAGTAGGGTCGAAACACAAAGGGTCACATAGGGGGGGAAAGGGCTCACAGAAACGGGGGCATTTGGGAGTCTAATCTCCGAAGGCCAGGTGGAAGAACCATGTTTTCAGTTGTTTTCTGAAGGATTCCAGTGAGGGGGCATTCCTAATCTCTCCCGGGAGGGAATTCCAAAGTCGGGGGGCCACAGAGGAGAAGGCTTTCTCCCTAGTGCTCACAAGCCAAGTATGTGAGACTGGCAGGGGCAAAAGGAGGGCCTCCCCTGAGGAGCAAAGGGCTCGGGCTGGTTCATGGGAGGAGAGCCGGTCACGAAGGTAGGCGGGTCCCAAACCGTTAAGGGTTTTATAGGTAATCACCTGCACCTTGAATTGGGCCCGGAAAATAAACAGCAGCCAGTGGAGCTCTTTAAACAGGGGGGTCGACCACTCCCTGTAACCTGCCCCAGTTATTAATCTGGCAGGCGATCGTTGGACAAGTTGAAGTTTCTGGGCCGTCTTCAAGGAAAGCCCCACGTAGAACGCATTGCAGTAATCTAATCTAGAGGTAACCAAGGAGTGGACCACCATAGTCAAGTCAGACTTCACGAGGTATGGTCGCAGTTAGCGCACGAGTTTTAACTGTGCGAAGGCTCTCCCAGCCACCGCCGACACCTGAGCATCAAGCGTCAGCGCTGAGTCCAAGAAAACCCCCAAAATACGGACCTGTGACTTCAGGGGGAGTGTAACCCCGTCCAACACAGGTTGCCACCCAATACCCCGATCATACGGGCGACTGACCTGGAGGACCTCTGTCTTGTCAGGATTGATCCTCAGCTTGCTCCTCCTCATCCAAACCGTCATAGTGGCCAGGCACTGGTGCAATATCTGAAGGGCTTCCTTGGCGTCTGATGGAAAAGAGTAGTGGAGTTGGGTGTCGTCTGCGTAGAGATGGCACCGTACTCCAAAACTCCGGATGACCTCGCCCAGCAGTTTCATGTAGATGTTAAATAGCATGGGGGATAAAATAGATCCTTGCGGGACCCCACATGTCAAAGGCCATAAATCCCACTTGCCCGGTTTGCAACAGACCTCACATCCTCTGAGGATGCCTGCCATAGATTTGGGAGAAACGTTAGGAGAGAATGCTTCTGGGACATGGCCAGACAGCCCGGAAAACTCACAGCAAAACAGATATTTAATTCTGTTTTAATGTTTATATATGTGTAGGTTTTAAATGGTACTGAAATGCTTTTAAGCCGCTTTGGGTCTGTCTTGTGGTGAGAATAAGCAAGGTATAAGTAAACAACAACATCAGTAGTCCCTATGGCGGACCCTTGGTTCCTGCTGCGGTTTGGTTCCAGATTCCAGAGTGCACTGGGGTCCAGTATACAACAACAACAACAATTTTATTGATTAGCCAGAAGCCATATCAAATACACACAGAACACAGACACATTGCAATGATTCTAAAAACAATCTGAGGAGAATTCTAGACCATTACATCAATTAAACCCCTGTTTTGCCCAGCAGGAGGGATTCTAAGGGAGGTGGTAACAATTCACAGGTCCTCATCTCCAACACAATTTATTCCAATTGCATCTATGTAATCAGATCTTAGTTTCATGGCTTTACAGAGAAAACGAGCAGTAGCATCTGTTATCAGCTTGTTGGAGCCGGCCAGCAGGAGTGAGACTTTTGCTAGAGGGTCCCAATGATTTTTTTCCCAAGAGGAATATCTCTAGCAGTTGTTTTCTCTCTATTTGATAGATTTTACAATAAAGCAGAAGATGAGTTAGATCTTCGATCTCAGGGGCACCACAAATACAGATACGCTCTTCATAGGGAATTTTCTTGAACCTCCCATATCTCACCATTGAATCTAATTGTTCAAACCTGGCTCTAGTGAAAATTTTCCTTAGGTGGTGTAACCTTCCTTGCTGTAAGTAAGTGGTTAGTTGGAAGGATTTCTTAAAACCACTCAACCATCTCAGGAAACAGTAGAACCCAAAGAGTCTATATCGGTTTGGGCGCAATGTCATTAGTCGTTGACGCACTTCTTTGAAGTGCTTACTTAGCTCTTGACCAGATAGGTGGACTGGGAATATTACCTGAATGCCACACCTTCTGATGTAATCAAACAAATGGTCAGCCCCGATTTATAAGAACTGCTAAGATTGTTCCAGCAAACATAATTTTGGGAGGCGAGACGCTCCATCTCCATGACCTTGAGCCAGTAGTTAAAGGCTCTGATCTTAGATTGTGTGCTAATAGAGAACATTCCCAACTCCGCCCTAACTGCCGCTGCTGGGGAGCTTCTATCGACCCCTAAAAACCACTTCAGATGTTGAGCTTGGGCCTTATCCAGGAGGGGGAGTATCATTTGCACCCCAGATTTCAGAACCATAAAGAAGCAGCGGGGAGATTTTGTGATTGTAAACTTTCAGAAGGGGAACGAGGGAGCCCGGTTGCCGTTGATTCAGCAGATTTAAGAGTAAGCTCGTTCTGCCCTTGGCTTTAGTTGAACACC
The DNA here is from genome assembly GCA_030556195.1 of Anolis apletophallus. Classification (NCBI taxonomy): domain Eukaryota; kingdom Metazoa; phylum Chordata; class Lepidosauria; order Squamata; family Anolidae; genus Anolis; species Anolis apletophallus. The sequence goes on from JARBWK010000016.1 coordinate 5,890,589, forward strand.
TGTGGAAATGATTGTGCCATAGACCAGTATAGATTTTCTAATGAGGGAAAATTCAGTGTGAGAGACCGAATTGTAATAAACCAGTTGTCCCATAATCCAAACTGATTGCAACTGTCCAGTTATGAGAACTGCACTAAAATGTTGTACTCCTTCTCCCTTTTGCTTCTCAGCATTTAGAGGCGAAAAATGGAAGACCAATGTGTTGCTGACCGCTCTCCTGTGCCCTGGGTTAGTATTCCTGCTTCTTTCCTTGCAGAGAACTCCTTTTTCTGCATTGCCGTGCCTCCAAATGCGTAAAGGCTTATGTTGCTTGCCAGAAATGAATTAACCGCTAGTTCCTTAATTGTTGTCATAAGTGCTCTTGATTTTCACATGCAAGTAGCTGTGAGAGAATGGAGGAAGGCAACTTGCTTACCTTTAACTGTGTTTTCTTGAGTGGTAGTCTGTGAAATTCGCACATATATGGGTTTGTTCTGCGCCTGCGCAGCTGTTCGGAACCTTCTAGAATCTTGTAATAGAAACATTTTGGCGGGCGACCCACCCACTCTCCCCATATACTATAAATACTGTAGAACAGGGGTGCCCACACTTTTTCAGCATACGAGCTACTTATAATAAAACCAAGTCAGAAAGATCTACTGAGAGAGAAGCAGGGCAGAGCAGGGGGGGGGCGGGCTTGGCGTGGCCTGGCTGCACCCCCTCTAGCGTTAGCTATACCACAGCTTCTCAGGCTTGAGGAGGGTTGTGACAAGCCAGTGGTGGCATAGCTAGTAGCCACTACTGGCCTGGCACTACCCCTCCCTCAAGGCTGAAGAAGCTGTGGTAGCGCTGAAGCCTGGGGAGGGGGCGGGGCTTTGCGTGGCATGGCTCTGCCCCCTCCCCCTCTGACTTTAGCGCTACTACAGCTTCTCCAGGCTAGAGGAGGGTAGTGCCAAGCCAAGGGTGGCATAGCTAGCCACTACTGGCTTGGCACTACCCTCCTCAAAAGCTGAAAGAAGCTGTGGAGCTGAAGCCAGAGGGGCGGGGCTTGGTGCGGCCTGGCTCCGCCGCCCTCTGAGAAGCGCCCCATACGGCTGGGATCGACCTTCTTCGGTCCCAGGATCAACTGGTCGATCGCGATTGACTTCCAGGGCAGCCCTGCTGTAGAAGAAGCCTGACCACTGCAGGGAGGACGGGTGGGGATGTGCGAATTTCAACTTGGGAGCAGCCTTTGCGCGCAGCCCCTTTCTGCATCTCAGGCACTTGGGCTGGTTGGAGCAAGCCCGATGGAGACAAGGGCCCTTCTTTGCCTTGGGTCAGCACAGGTAAGCTGCCCGGCGTGGGCAGAGACGCTCGCGGGGTAGCTAGTTGACTGCTGGGCCCCACCGTTGGAGAGATAGTTGGTGGATTTGCAGCACCTTCCCCCCCCCCCCCGCCAATTGTTACACTCCGGACGGAATTTGGTGACCGGCAGAGTGCTCCCGGGTTATGCCCTGTTGGGCTGTGCCCATTGGTGAGCGGGGGTTCAGGGGCGAGTTGCCGCCGAGATGCCTCCTTTTTTTGCTCTTCTTCAGCTTGTTTAGGGGACGATTTCCCTTGTTTGGGCGGTTTGGCCCTTTTTGAGGGCTCCGGTCAGGAGTCACCGCTCGCCTCCTGTGTAAGTTGAGGCGATTGGGAGGAGGCCGGCTCTTCTATGGGCTTTGTTTGCAAAGCGGGAAGCAGCTCGGGCCGGGCGTTTCTCTGCTCGGCTGTGCTTGGGGCCAAAGCTCACTCATAGAGCAGCGCCTTAAGCCTGGACTCCCTGTCCTTCCTGGGTCTAGGAGTGAACGCCAGGCAGGCTTGGCAAGATAGGGGGCGATGGGATTCCCCCAAACTGAGCAAACATATAGAGTGCCTGTTTGTATCGGCAAAGAGTCGACTGTTGCTAGGTGAAGTGGCCCTCTGTGATGTCAGTGGATTGGCTATTGCTAGGTGAAGGGTTGACTTGCTAAATGAAGTGGCCCTCTGTGATGTTAATTGATTGGCTGTTGCTAGGTGAAGTGGCCCTCTGATATCAATGGATTGGCTGTTGCTAGGTATAGGGTTGCCTGCTGCTAGGTGAACTGGCCCTCTGTCATGTCAATGAATTGGCTTTTGCTAGGTGAAGGGCGACTGTTAGGTGAAGTGGCCCTCTGTCATGTCAATGGATTGGCTGTTGCTAGGTGAAAGGTTGGCTGTTGCTAGGTGAAGTGGCCCAGTGTGATGTCACTGGATTGGTAATGGATTGACTTGCTAGTTGAATTGGTTCTCTGTGATGTCAATGGATTAGCTGTTGTTAGGTGAAGGGTCGACTGTTGCTAGGTGAAGTGGCCCTCCGTGATGTCGATGGATTGGCTGTTGCTAGGTGAAGGGTTGGCTGTTGGTAGGTGAAGTGGCCCTGGCTGTTGGTAGGTGAAGCCGCCCTGAGGGTGGGTTAGGAATACAGAAGGGTGAGTTAGGAATACAGCTCTTGCCACCTAAGCGTATGTACATATATATACATATGTGTGTGTGTTCTTAATATGTGTCTTTCCCTGTTTCCTCAGAATTGTCTTTGCTGACTTCTTCATCATGAACCTGATCCTGTGGGTGAAAGGATCCTCCGCCGCCATCCCTTTCGGGACCCTGGTGGCCATCTTGGCCATGTGGTTTGGCATCTCTGTCCCGCTGACTTTTATCGGGGCATACTTTGGATTTAAGGAAAAGGTAGGAGGGGAGGGCTGGGCGTGTTTGTGACCAATCATTGATTTCCCATAAATAATTAAATTGATTTCCCATAAATAATTAAATAATTAAAAAGTGGGCCCATTAAAAAACGGGCCCACTTTTTCCATGCATCGTTTTCCCGCTGTGCCAGAAACAGATCTTGCAACACATTGATGCCACAGGCAACGATGGCAATGCTTTTGAACTTCCTTTTCCTGCCACTTTCATGCTTACGCTCCCCACTATTGCTTGACCACTTACTTTGCATGCTTTTCTCTGGTTTAATTGTGTCTGACTCCTCTCTGCAGCCCGTTGAGCACCCGGTGCGCACAAACCAGATCCCGCGGCAGATCCCAGAGCAGTCCTTCTTCACGAAGCCCCTGCCGGGGATAATCATGGGTGGCATTCTGCCCTTTGGGTGCATCTTCATCCAGCTCTTCTTCATTTTGAACAGCATTTGGTGAGTGGTGTTCGACCTCATCCCCATTGTGGAGATGGTGGCGGGGTATAAATAAAGATTATTATTATATAACACTGGCCTTTCTAGCCCAGCCTAGTCACCATGGATGAAAGGCAATAGGTTCCCCAATTGTGGACGAAACACTCTTGTGTTTGAGCCCAAAGGATTTATGCATGAAGGAGGTTATCTGCCCTCTTTCCCCATCTGATCTTGCTTTCTTGAGTACTTACGTATTTATCGTGTCAGAAGCAACTTGAGGGTACAGTTAAGATGTATTTGAAAACACAAACAAATCCATCGACATCACAGAGGGCCACTTCACTTAGCATCAGCCAATCCATCGATATCGGAGGGCCACTTTGCCTAGCAACAGCCGACCCTCCACCTAGCAAAAAACCAATCAACTGACATCACATAGGGTCACTTCACCTAGTAACAGTCAACCTTTCACCTAGCAACAGCCAATCCTTGACATCACAGAGAGCCACTTGATTTAGCAAAAGTCAACCCTTCATCTAGCAACAGCCAATCCATTGAAATCAGAGAGGGCCACTTCACCTAGCAAGTCAATACTTCACCTAGCAACGGCCAATCCATTGACATCACAGAGAGCCACTTGATTTAGCAAAAGTCAACCCTTCATCTAGCAACAGCCAATCCACTGACATCACAGAGGGCCACTTAGCAACAATAAACCCTTCACCTAGCATCAGCCAATCCATCGATATCGGAGGGCCACTTGCCTAGCAACAGCCGACCCTCCACCTAGCAAAAAACCAATCAACTGACATCACATAGGGTCACTTCACCTAGTAACAGTCAACCTTTCACCTAGCAACAGCCAATCCTTGACATCACAGAGAGCCACTTGATTTAGCAAAATTCAACCCTTCATCTAGCAACAGCCAATCCATTCAAATCAGAGAGGGCCACTTCACCTAGCAACAGTCAATCCTTCACCTAGCAACGGCCAATCCATTGACATCACAGAGAGCCACTTGATTTAGCAAAAGTCAACCCTTCATCTAGCAACAGCCAATCCATTGACATCACAGAGGGCCACTTCACTTAGCAACAATAAACCCTTCACCTAGCAACAGCCAATCCATTGACATCACAGAGGGCCACTTCACCTAGCAACAGTCAACCCTTCATCTAGCAACAGCCAATCCATCGATATCAGAGGGCCACTTCAAAATCCTGGGGCACACCACCCACCAAAATGACACAAAATGACACTCCAACACAGTAATACATATAGTTAATATGTTTTTAAGTGTATTTATACACTCAGTGTGAAACCTGGGCCTGCTTCGATGAACACAACATAGATATCCTGGCAGGAATGGCAGAAAGACACAAACTTCCCACTCAGAACTCCCATAACCAAGAGAAAATACTATAAGAGTTTGGTGGGCATTGACCTTGGGTTTTGGAGTTGTAGTTCACCTATATCCAGAGAGCACTGTGGACTCAAACAATGTTGGATCAGGACCAAACTTGGCATGAATACTCAATATGCCCAAATGTGAACACAGATGGAGTTTGGGGAAAATAGACCTTGACATTTCGGAGTTACAGTTTCTGGGATTTATAGGTAACAGGGACACAAGGAGGAGGGGTAGGCTAATGAAAGCTCAAACAAACAACAAGTGAAACCGCAAGAGGAGGACACTCTGCAGGCTCACAAAAAATGGCAATGTATCAAAATGGTATTTATCATATAATCAATGAACATAATTTCAAAAGATCAGGTTGCAAACAGAAACAATGAGTAGTGCAAACAAGCTGACGCGCATGTACATAACCTATACAACAAATGCAACTTCCTGGCCCTTTATATACAATATAAGCGAGCAAGTACAAACAATGTAAAGTTCATAGACATGTGGGCAAGTGCCCTGAGAATATTCAAAGTTCCATATAGCTCACAAGTAGGACGGAGAACCAGGGAATGGAAGGGCTGAGTGCGGTCGCTGGAAGTGAGTCCGCTCCGAAGGGTCGTAGCTGCGTCACAAGGGCGCGACCACAAGCGTCGGCTCCGCTGCGCTCCGGCCACCTCACTAGGAAGCGACTGGTGGCGCAGGGGTGAGCGTCATCAGTGTTGGAAAACAAGCCCGTTAAGAAAATCTGGAAATGTCGTAAACTTGCTAACTTCAAAACAATAAGCAGCGACTAGGTCCGCAATGGGAATAAGCTCAGTGGAGAGCACGGGAATCAATAGGGAAGCCGGGACCTTGCCGAACGGCTTGGAGATCCATGTGGGCGCCAGCAAAATTATGCTGTTTTCGTGCCGGGGGGGGGGGGCACTCCTTCGGGGCGCGTCGCTGGATAAACAGTATCAAGGCGAGTTCTACTTGTTACATCACTGGTATACATCCATTGTTTTGAAGTTAGCAAGTTTACGACATTTCCAGATTTTCTTTACGGGCTTGTTTTCCAACACTGATGACGCTCACCCCTGCGCCACCAGTCGCTTCCTAGTGACTGATCATTTGGCTGATCAGGAGGAGGAAGAGAAAGAGCGTGAGGACAAGGACAAAAGGACCCCCAAAGAGCAGAAATGTTGCCCAGGCTATGCCCGGATATGTGGGTGGCTTCTCTCATGTCCCTGCATGCGAAGCTGACAGATGGGAGCTCACCCCGTCTCGCGGATTCGAACTGCCGACCATTACGACAACAGTTCAGCTGGCACAAGGGTTTAACCCATTGCACCACCGTGGTTGATTCTTCAGGATTTCTTGGATTACCCTTTGAATTTGTCTCCAGGTTTTTTTAGCCTCTTCCCAGGTTCAGATGGAAGAGGAGGGCTTGATCGTGCCTTGAACTGAGCGCATTGTTTCTCTCTCTCCCTTCCTCCAGGTCCCACCAAATGTATTACATGTTCGGGTTCTTGTTCTTGGTCTTCATCATCCTTCTGATCACGTGTTCGGAGGCAACGGTTTTGCTGTGTTATTTCCATCTGTGTGCCGAGGTAAAACAGCATGTTCCTTTGTGGCCAGGGTTCATGTGCTGCCGGGTGGGAACTATCCGGAAGCTTGGGAGGGGGGCGCATTTACTGGTTTTTCAATAGAGGGAATCATGGAGCCGTTGCCGCCAGCTGCATTCCCCCTTTTGGAACGGGAAGCGAGTGACGCTCTGCCTTGGAAAGGCAGGACTCCTTTCCATGCAATGAGCAATGCTTTGTGAGTACTGCTGCTGAGCCAAGATATGAATGGGGAAGGAGAACGGAGAGTGCCTTTTTTTGTCTATTTGCTGTTGCCAACTTAACAGACTGCTGCATTTTTCAATGCCAAATCAGCCTTCCTAATGTACCATCAACATGGAATTGGCTCTGCATAGCAGCATGGTGCCGTGGCTTGAGCATTACACTGCAGCTCAGGAAACCAGGGTTGGAATCCCCATTCGGCCCTTGAGACCCATTGGGTAACATGGGGCAAGTATAATCTTTTCAGCTTCAGAGAAAGGCATAGGCAAAGCCCCCACTGAATATATCTTGTCAGGAAAACAGTAGCAACGACCAACTGGAGCATTAAAAAAATATTGTATTTTATTTATTTACGACATTTATATGCCGCCCTTCTCACCCAAATGGGGACTCAGAGCGGCTTACAAGATATGTATATATATATACATACAATATATTCGACACTGTGAGCAGAAAAGGTATGTGGCAGATCCTGGAATGACTAGGATGTCCCCCCAAATTCCTCAAAATGATTATCCTGCTACATGAGGGCCAGTGCGGTCAAGTCAGATACGGCGATGCTCTCTCGGAGCCCTTTCTCATAACTAATGGAGTGAAGCAAGGTTGTGTTCTTGCACCAACCCTATTTACAATCTTCTTCAGCACGATGCTCCAAAGGGCTACAGCAGACCTCGAAGAAGAAGATGGCACATATATACGCTATTCTACTGATGGCAGCTTGTTCAACTTAAGCCGCCTTAGGGCTCGCAGAAAGACTCTAAACCAGGGGTGCTCATTATGGTGATCGGGAGCACCTAGCTGATCTTCGGCCCTCTTCCAGGTGATCTTTGGGCCTCACCAGCCGGATGGCGCGCTCCTGCCATGCGCGCGTACGTGCGCTCCCGCTGCCGCCTTCGCGGGGCTTCTTTTGCCAAAATGAGGCATTAGTGGGCGGGCCCTGGCGCTTGTCTTGCCACGCACGGTGTGGTGACATGACCGCCCATAAATACCCTCCTGCTGCGTGCGTGAGAGGGGCCTGCTGTGCATGCAAGAAGCAGGACGGGATGGGGACTTCCTGCTTCGTGAAAGCATGCAGGAGGAAGGCAACGAAGACATTAAGAGAGAGAGCGCGCGCAGACAAGGAGGATCCCCTTCCCAGGTGCGCGCGGCGGCGAGTTTGTGGGCAGGCAAGAAAGAAGCCCCGTGTGGACAGAAGACTGCAGTAAAAGTGTGTGTGTGCGTGCACGCTCACATGCTCAACAGGTGATCTTTTCAACTTGATTGTTCATATAGTAGCTCGCATGATGAAAAAGTGTGGGCACTACCTAGTCCGTGAGCTGCTTTTTACTGACAATGCTGCCCTTGTCGCCCATACAGAAGCAGCCCTGCAGCTCCTAACATCCTGCTTTGTAACAGCTGCAGAGCTGTTTGGGCTGGAAGTCAGCCTGAAGAAAACGGAAGTCCTCTACCAGCCCGCACCACAGAAAGAACACCATCATCCCCACGTCAGCATAGGCACATCTGTGCTTAAGTCCGTCCAGCAGTTCACCTCCCTGGGAGGCATCACCTCTTCAGACGCCAAGATTGACAAAGAGATAGAGCACAGATTAGCAAAGGCATAGAGTGCATTTGGAAGGCTTCACAAAAGAGTCTGGAGCAACAAGCACCTGAGGCAAAGCACTAAAATCAGTGTTTACAGAGCTATCGTACTGTTTATTCTCCTCTATGGGTCTGAAACATGGGTCACCTCTCGCCAACACCTATGACTCCTCGAACGCTTTCATCAGCGCTGTCTTCGCACAATCCTAAATATACACTGGACCGACTATGTGACTAATGTTGCTGTCCTTGAGCAAGCGGGGATCACCAGCATTGAGGCCATGCTATTGAGAACACAGCTGCGCTGGGCAGGGCGTGTCTCTAGGATGGAGGACCACTGCCTCCCAAAGATACTATGGCGAACTGGCCATGGGTCAGCGCAAGAGAGGCGCCCCCAAAAAGAGATATAAGGACTCCCTGAAACAACATCTCAGGCTCGGCCAGATTGATCACCAACAATGTTCCACCCTGGCCTCACATCGGGAGGCGTGGAGGCGCACTATCCACAATGCTGCGGCCTCTTTCGAGAAGACACGCTGAACGGGTCTCGAAGAGAAACGACAACGCAGAAAGAACCGCAACCTGGAAACAACAGCACCCAAGGAGACTTCCTGCTGTGCTTTCTGCAACCGAACTTGCCTATCATTGGCCTTTTTAGTTATCAACGCGCTTGTAGAAAGCGTGGGATCAGTCCTTCCTAAGAATCTTCGTTCGCGAAGTAATGCCGAGAGAGAGATATTGTATTACTACCGTGTTTCCCCGAAAGTAAGACACCCCCGATTGTAAGACGTATCGGGGGTGTCGGGGGGGTCGGCTTATATAAGCCGTACCCCGTATGTAAGCCGTACCTCGTCCCGCCGCCGCGCCGCCGCCGCAACCGGAGGTGTGCCACGGCACACCTGCGGCACACCTCCGCGGCACACCTTTTCGCCAGGCCTCCAAGCAAGGGAGGGGGGAAAGGAGCCAGGGGCGGGACGAGCGGCGGCGCGTCACTGTGTGGCCCTCACCACGCCCCTGGCTCCTTTTCCCCTCCCTTCCGCCCCGTCAAGCAAGGGAGGGGAAAGGAGCCAGGGGCGTGGTGAGGATCGCAGCGTCACAGTGACGCGTTGCCACTTCGTCCCGCCCCTGGCTCCTTTCCCCCTCCCTTGCTTGGAGGCCTGGCGAAAAGGTGTGCCGCGGAGGTGTGCCGCAGGTGTGCAGTGGCACACCTCCGGTTGCGGCGGCGGCGTGGGCGTGGCGACGGGGTGCGTCTTGGGGTTATATAAGACGTACCCGAAAGTAAGCCGTAGGGGGACTTTTTGGGGAAAAGAAAGTAAGACGCTGTCTTACTTTCGGGGAAACACGGTAGCATAGCACAGTATGAGTCTTATATATTACTACTAGCTGTACCCGGCCATGCTTTGTTGTGGCAAAGTCTGCCACGCGTACCTCTCGCTGCTCTTTGAGGCTTCTGCCAGAAGCGGAGGCCTCGAATGGCAGTGTGGGCAGGGCAGCAGCACAGATATCTGACAGATTCATAGAGGGTGATGTGGCCCTTCAGATCACCTGGACCAAAGCCATATAGGACTTAGTACGGCAAAACCTGCACTTTGAATTGTGTGAGGAAACGGGTTGTTGAGTGAGTGGGCATATTAACAAAAGCGCCTCCCCATAAATGTACAGCAGAGTAACTTATTAGCGGCAGCGTGACCCAGCACCAGCAGCCCAAAAAAGAACAAAAACACCCAGACCAATGTTATCTCTTCCTTAGGAGGCTTATCTTTATAGCAAAATAATATGGTTGCACTATTTACAAGTTTTCCATGACACAAATGAAATTCTTTATACCTCCTTCTTTGCTTCCACGCTGTGCTTCTTTCTCATGCAGATAAAAAGCTTCGCTCTCAGAGAGCCTCTTCTCACACTAAACTTACACAGGATCTTCACACTGTCGCCTTTTACACACAGCAGCCTTCACGCTGGAGCTTCACACACGAGGCCTTCTACCTGGGTCTCTTCTCACCGAAGCCTTCTCACACCAGCCCTCTGTGGCCTACTAACTCTGAGGCCTACCTCACAGTGAGGTCTACCAATACTGAGGCGTTCTCATACTGAAGCAAACTAAAGCTGGGGCCTTCTCATAATGAGGCCTTCTCATACGAGGCATCTCTCATATTGAGGATAACTAACACTGAGGCGTACTAAGCTACAGGCACACTAACGAGGGTTGAATGAAAAGTAATGCCTCCACCTTCGTAACTCCTCAACAGATGGCAGTCCTGGTATGCGGCAGGTACTGGCTTGTTCAGTAGACTCTGCTCTACAGTTCCATTTTGGTGGGAAGCCTTAGGATTCCTACAAGGGTTGAATGAAAAGTAATGCCTTCACCTTGGTAACTCCTCAACAGATGGCAGTACTGGTATGCGGCAGGTACTGGCTTGTTCAGTAGACTCTGCTCTACAGTTCCATTTTGGTGGGAAGCCTTAGCATTGAACGGTTGTGTTGTTAAGGTGCGAAGTATGGAAGTCTGAGCAGACAGTCGGTCAATGCGACTTAAGCAACATGCAGTCATTGGATTCCTGACAGCAGAAGGGGTCACCCCAAAGGAGATTCCTCAGAGAAGGCAAGCTGTTTATGGCGATTGTGTTGATGTGAGTCTTGTGTATCATTGGGTAAGTGTAGAGATGTTGAGGTGGGAAGCAGCTGATCCGCTGCTGCAGTTCTTAGAAGACACAGCTGGACTTGATCCCTTCCAGTCCGGCTTCCGTATTGGGCATGGGACGGAGACCGTGCTTGCCGCCATTACAGACCAACTTCGCCGCCAGCTGGACCAGGGTGGATCAGCCCTGCTTGTTTTGTTAGATCTAACAGCAGCGTTCGATACCGTAGATCATGCATTGTTGGCCCATCGTTTAGCCGTGACGGGGTGAGGGGACTGCCCTTAAGTGGTGGCCTCCTTCCTCCGGGACCGGGGACAACGTGTGGAGAGGGGAGAGGAGGTCTCCGGGAGACTCCCATTAAGTTGTGGGGGTCCCCAAGGGGCCATCCTCTCACCCTTATTATTCAACATTTATACGCGCCCCCTGGCACAGCTGGTTCGCGACTTTGGTCTGGAGTGTTATCAGTATGCGGATGACACCCAGCTTCTGCTGAGAATGGACGGCAGGCAGGATACCGTACCCGATTGTTTCCACCACTGCCTTGAAGCCGTGACTGGTTGGCTGCGTGCCAGCCGGCTGAAGGTGAATCCGTCGAAGACTGAAATCTTGTGGCCCGGTCGCCCTGGGCTGGATGAGTGCCGGTTGGCTACCCTGGATGGCGAGCAGCTCAGCCCGTCATCCTCGTAAAGAGTTTAGGCGTCCAATTGGACCCTTTGCTGACCATGGAGACTCAGGTCGCCATGGTCAGCAAAACGGCGTTCTACCATCTTCGCCAGGCTAGGCGACTGGCACCCTACCTGTCCAGGGACGACCTGGCCACGGTGATCCAGGCGACGGTCATCTCGAGGCTGGACTACTGTAACGCCTCACGTGGGCCTTCCCCTGTCGACAATCCGGAAACTCAAGCTGGTGCAGAATGCCGCTGCTCGCTTGCTGGTGGGAGCACCAGTGAGGGAGCATATTACACCTATTCTGCGGCAACCGCACTGGCTTCCCATTGAGTACCGGATTGCCTTCAAGGTGTTGGTGTTAACCTTCAAGGCCTTGCACGGTCTAGGGCCTGAGTACCTAAGAGACCGCCTTACCCCGTACGTTCCCCGAGACCACTGCGCTCGGAAGAGCAGAACCTGTTGGTTGTTCCATCACCCGCTCCTGCCACTTGTCCAGCACAAGACAACGGGCCTTTTCATTTGTGGCTCCCATGACTTGAATTCGCTACCCAATCATGTCCGGGCAATACATGAACTTGGTCCTTTTCAAGAGCCTGTAAGACTGTCCTCTTTAGAACAGCCTTCGGCTGATTCGACGAAGAGGCTCACCAATAGGAGAATCTAAGATCGACGACCTGTAATCAGTTGGCTATGGATTATGACTGTGTTTTTATTGTTTTTATCGAATTTCGCTGTACATTTGTATTGTGCATTTTATCCTTGTTGTGATCCGCCCCGAGCCTGCTGGGAGGAGCGGAATATAAAATTGACTAATAAATAAATAAATAAATAAACATCTGACTTGCATGACAAACAAAGAGTTGGACGTCCTGTGACCGCAACCACCGAGTTTCACAAGCAAAAGGTTGACAGATTGATTCAGGACGATTGTCGTGTCACTCAGAGAGAAATTTCAAGCATAATCGGCATTTCACAAGAACGTGTGGGTCACATTATTGCTTTGCTTGGCTGTCGGAAGATTTGTGCACGATGGGTACACAGCAGAACTTCAGAGTCTGGATCTCACCACCGTACGGCATCCTCCATTCAGTCCAGATATAGCACCATCTGACTTCCATCTGTTCCCGATCATGAAAGAAGATCTGCGGGGACATCGTGTGATGAAGACGTTGAGAGAACTGTGAGATGCTGGTTGCGGAAACAGAGTGTCGACTTCATCTGTGATGGCTTCATAAAACTTGTTCATCGTTGGTGATTATGTGGGAAAGTGAATAGTGGCAGCTAATGAGCACATTCTAAGGATTATTTCTGTGTTTGATTTATTAAAATATTCCCATCCAAACCCAAGTAACGAAGGTGGAGGCATTACTTTTCATTCAATCTTCTTATATACAACTGCATCTTTTGCTGAGTCATTGCATCCATTTAACCATTCAGTGCTTGACTCATATTTTTGTCATTAAAAATACCTAGTTAATCTATCTTCTATCTATCTATCTTCTATCTATCTAATAAAAGATAATGTTTGTATGTATGTATGTATGTGGCAGCTTTCTGATTGGCTGCCACCAGCTTTCTGATTGGCTGTCATCATCACAGGCCACTGCGAGCAGCACAGGTGATGGACCTGGCCCAAACTTGGCACACATAACCCCTATGACCCCCTTTACATCCTGGTGAGATTTGGGGGAGGGCAGACAAAGGATGATGGGATTTGTAGTACTTTCAATCCCTTAGGTTCCCATAGACCAGTGTGGCCCCCAACCGATAAAGATCACACCTTGCACACAGAGCCCCCTCGACCCACTCTACATCCTGCTGCAGTTTGGAGGAGGGTGGACCATGGATGATGGGACTTGAAGTACCCCCACTTACTTCCCGAGACTGCTGTGACCCTCATCCGATGACTGCTCGAGACCACACTTGGCACACATAACCCCCATGACCGAGTTCACATCCTGGTGAGGTTTAGGGCAGCACAGACAATGGATGATGGGATTCGTAGTACTTTACAACCCTTCCATTCCCACAGACCACTGCAGCCCCCAACAAAGACCAATAATGACCACACTTGGCACACAGAGCCCCCCATGACCCACTCTACATCCTGCTGCAGTTTGAAGGAGGATGGACCATGGATGATGGGAGTTGAAGTACCTCTACTCACTTCCTGAGACTGCTGCAACCCTCATCCAATGACTGATCAAGAACAAACTTGCCACATAGAGCCCCCATGACCTGGTGAGTTTGGAGGAGGGTGGACCACAGATTATGGGACTTGCAGTACCTTCAGTAATTTCATGATATCACTGCAACTCCCAATAATGATGGATCAAGGCCAAACTTGGCCGACAGAGCCTCCATGACCCACTCTACATCCTGGTGCTGTTTGAAGGAGGGTAGACCATGGACGATGGGACTTGCAGTGCCTTCACTAACTTCCTGACATGACTGCTAGCCACATAAATAACTGCTAAAGGCCAACTTATATGTTTCTCAAATAACCCAGGGACTGCTGGGTCCCCCAGCTAGTTTTTAATATTTCTGACAGAGCTATTGTAACAGAGGGATTGATGCTGTGGCTCTCTTCCTTTTTCATATAATGCCTGTTTCTGGCCTGTAAGACCTGGTTCAATATTGATATTGTGAAATCTTCCCTGCTCTGTGGCCAAGGTCTTTTTTTGTTGTTGTGTCGTTGGGCATCTGTGTTGCCTTTCAGCTTATCTTGTGTTGTGTTTACAGGATTACCACTGGTGGTGGAGATCGTTCCTGACCAGCAGCTTCACCGCTGTTTATCTCTTCATCTACGCCATTCATTATTTCTTCTCAAAGCTCCAGATCACAGGCACCGCCAGCACCATTTTATACTTTGGGTACACCATGATCATGGTCCTGATTTTCTTCCTTTTCACAGGTGAGTTGTTTCCTCATATATTTCGAGAATGTGATAGCGCTTAAAACTTCGCCAGATAAAAGCATGGTCTTTCGGTTTTTGTGCTGGAGACAAAATTTAACATGGTTCTCGGTGAGTTCTTGTCTGTTGATCTCTCTCTGTATCCAAGATGATCTGTTTTGGTCAAAATTTTGGCAACAGCACAGTTAACATCTCCATGAGGCCGCTGGGAGAGATCATCCGGAGTTTCGAAGTTAGGTGTTATCTGTTCACAGACGACGTCCAGCAGGCCCAGATTAAGCCCTTTTGGCGCCCTAGGCCACACTTTGGAATTACGCCCCCAAACCAACCTCTATCACAGGCCCAGATTAAGCCCTTTTGGCGCCCTAGGCCACACTTTGGAATTACGCCCCCAAACCAACCTCTATCGCAGGCCCAGATTAAGCCCTTTTGGCGCCCTAGGCCACACTTTGGAATTACGCCCCCAAACCAACCTCTATCGCGTGAGGGAGGGCCGCCCCGGACCCCAAGGCCTTGCCCCCACATGGGGAAGACAGAGAAGGGAGGCCGGGGAGGGAGCCCGCCGCTGAGCTGAGTTGAGGGGTCTCCAGGCTGGGTCTTGGCCCTCCTCACTAGGTCTCGCGGGGGTGATGGCGAGGGGGGGCACCATTCCCTCCTCCCCCGCCCCCTCACAGCACTTTCCCCGCGCCCTTTCTCGATAGAGAGAGCCATCTCCATGCCGCGCGTTGCGGGGTTTTTTTTTGGTCCGTGTGAACTGGGCCCCCCTTGGCTTGCGCCCCTAGGCCATGGCCTAGTGTGGCCTTATGGATAATCTGGGCCTGACGTCCAGATCTGTCACTCCTTCCCACCTGTCACTAAGGATGCTGTCCAGACTTTGAACCGGTGCTTGGTTGCTGTGTCGGACTGGATGAGAGCTAGCAAATTGAAACTGAATCCAGACAAGACAGAGGTCCTTCTGGTCAGTCGAAAGACCGAACAGGGCATAGGGTTACAGTCTGTGCTTGACGGAGTTACACTCCTCCTGAAGATGCAGGTTCACAGCTTGTGAGTGATCCTGGACTCATTGCTGAGCCTTGAACCCCAGGTTTCGGCAGTGGCCAGGGGAGCTTTTGCACAGTTAAAGCTTGTTCGCCAGCTGCGGCCGTTCCTTGGGAAGTCTGACTTGGCCACAGTGGTCCACGCTCTGGTTACATCCTGAATAGATTACTGCAATGCACTCTACATGGGGCTGCCTTTGAAGACTGTTCGGAAACTCCAAGTAGTCCAACGGGTGGCAGCCAGGTTACTAACAAGAGCTACATACAGGTAGCATACCACCCCCCTGTTGTGCCAGCTCCACTGGCTGCCTGGCCATTTCCGAGCTCAATTCAAAGTGCTGGATTTGAACTATAAAGCCCTATACAACTCCGGCCCAGCTTACTTGTCTGAACGTATCTCCCTCTACGTTCCGCCTCGTAGCCTTTATAAAGTAAAATAATAAATGTAATAATAATAATAAATAAAATAATAATAATAAATGTAATAATAATATGATAAAATAATGGAAATTTAATAATAACAGTAATAATAGAGTAAAATAATAAATGTAACAATAACAATTATAAAGTAAAATAAATGTAATAATAATAAATATAAAATAATAAATTTATGTATATAATAAAAATCAGTGTTTGCGGCGGTGCGGAGGTGCGGTGGTGCGGAGGGAGGAATATGTGGCAGCGTTTCGATTGGTTGCCACTGTGGGATTATTTGCATAAAGGACACTGATTGGCCAGCCTCAGAACTCCAACAATCTAAGGCACCAGACAGAGGGCATTGGTTGCCATGACAGACAATTTGCATAAAGGACTCTGATTGGCTAGCAAAACAATGCAAGTGAATGCTTGTGTTAGCCAAATGACAGTTTTTTCTGTTGGAAATGGAATGTTCATTTTCTGGGAGGTGCGGAGTTGCCAAGGAATATGTGACAGCGTTTCGATGGGTTGCCACTATGGGATTATTTGTATTAAGGACTCTGATTGGCCAGCCTCAGAACTCCAACATTCTACGGCCCCAGCCAGATTGGATTGGTTGGCACTGAAATGGTATTTGCATAAAGGACTCTGATTGGCCATCCACATTCCAACATTCTAAGGTGACTCAGAAGGAAAAGAAAGAGCTCAGGCAGTCAGACACTGCGGCCCACAGCAGTGATGGATCAGGACCAAACTTGGCATAAGGGGTCCAGTGGCCCACTTCACAATGCGACCCTCACCCAAAGACCAATACAGACAAAACTTAGCACACAGAGCCCCATTGACCCACTCAACACCCTGGTGCTGTTTCAAGGAGGATGGACCACAGATGATGGGACTTGAAATACCTTCACTCACCTTCCGAGACCACTGCAACCCTCATCCAGGGAATGATCAAGACCAAATGTGACACACAGAGCCCCCATGACCCACTCTACATCCTGGTGCTGTTTGGAGGGGGGTGGACCATGGCCAATGGGACTTGCAGTGCCTTCACTAAGTTCCCGAGACCACCGCAAGCCACAGAAACATCTAATAGGAACCAACCTTGCCACACAATGCCTTCCTCAAATAACCCGGGCACCGCCGGGTCCCCAAGCTAGTGTAATAGTAATAACAACAACAGAATAAAATAATAAATAACCTTTACTCGGGTATAAGGGACTTTTTCAGCCTAAAAAAAGGGCTGAAAAACTAGGCTTATACTCGAGTATATATAGTATATGTGCCTATGACGTTCACATAAACACTTCCCTCCAAATTTTGCTGTTACTGGTTTTCCCTTCTTGTTGCTGTTGCCTTGCTGAAGGATTTCTCCTTGAGTTACTTTCAGTTGGATAGAAGCAAGCAGGGTTATGTCTTGCCTGTTCAAAATGGTTGGAAGGCGAATGTGGGGATTGGGGTTCCCAGCAGAACCTCCTGTTTCAGCGCTCTCCCAACGGCCCCCCAATAATTTCCCGAGCGCTTAGCAGTGTCTCAGTTTTGAACTTGAAGCAGCACGCTTGATGCCTGTCTGGGCTCTAGCTTAGGTTAGCTGCCAATTTCGGTTTTGCTTGCGTGATGTAAATTGCTAGAATTAGAAATATCCTTTTCATATCGGAAATTATAATTGAAATTGTCACAGCAGCTGCTGAGAGGGATTAAAACCTCCAGTTGTGTCGGCTCTCGTCTCCTTGAGATGAAGGGCAGCGAGGCCTGAGTGTGTCGTGGTAAAGTTTACAGCGGTGCGTTCTCACGTTGGTGTCCAGGGCGGATGTCCAGGAGGTGGTGCTCGTCTCCCATTTCTAACCCGAAGAGCAGGCGTTGTCCATAGACACCGCAAAGGTCATTTGGCCGGCATGACTACATGGAGCGCCATTACCTTCCCGCCAAAGTGGTACCTATTCATCTACCCAGATTTGCATGTTTTTGAACTGCTTGGTTGGCGGAAGCAAGGCCTAAAAGCAGGAGCTCACCCCCGTTTCCCGGACTCAAACCGCTAACCTTTTGGTCAGCAAATTCAGCGGTTTATGACAGGGTGACAAAAGAAATTAAAGTGACAAGGGAAACAAGACAAGGGTGTTCTCTATCACCAATTCTGCTTGCTGTGGTGATAGAATTATTTGCAAATGCCGTTAGGAAAGATAAGAACTTAGAAAGAGTAGTAATACAGCCATTTGGGAGTTGTGGTGGCTGGGATTTACAGTTCACCTACAATCAAAGAGCATTCTGAACTCCACAAACGATAGAATTGAACCAAACTTGGCACACAGAACTCCCATGGCCAATAGAAAACACTGGAAGGGTTTGGGTGGGCATTGACCTTCAGTTTTGGAGTTGTAGTTCACCTACATCCATGCCCGGATTACCCATAAGGCCAATGAGGCCGTGGCCTAGGGGTGCAAGCTGGGGGCGCAGATCACGGACCAAAAAAACCCCCTGGTCCACGCCCCTCTTTCCCCCTTTCTCATACCCTTCCTTGCTCCTTCTCCCGGCAAAGGGTCTGCTCCATCCCCAGGGTCTGGCTCTCCTGCCTTCGGGAGCAGCTCTCTCTCGCGCGCACACACACCCTCTCTCGCCCTCTCTTGCGCATGTGCTCTCTCTCACTGGCGCCCCCTCTCTCGCGCACTCTCTCTCGCCTTCTCTCTCTTGCGTGTGCTCTCTCTTGCGCCCCCTCTCTCCCTCTCTCACGCTCTCTCGCGCACTCTCTCTCGCCCTCTCTCTGCCTTGCCCCCTCTCTCCCTCTCGAGTCTCGCATGCTCTCGTGCGCGCGTGCTCTCTCTCTCGCGTGCTCTCTCTCACGCCCTCTCTCTTGCTCTCTCACGCACTCTCTCTCTCGCTCTCTCACGCACTCTTTCGCACTCTCTCTCGCCCTCTCTCGCGTGCCCCCCTCTCTCACTCTCTCTCTTGTCTCTCTCTCTCTCGTCTCTCACGCGCACACTCTCTCTCTCTCGCGCACTCTGTCTCGCTCTATCTCGCACACTCTCTCGTGCGTGCCTTTGGAGCGAGTTTGCACCCGCTGCGCTCTCCCCAAGCCTCCCAACTCCCGAGGAGACCTTCAGAGCACAGCGGAGCTTTCCAGCCAGTGGGAATGCATGGGGACCTTGGAGGTGGCGGGAAGGTGCCTACTCGCCTTTCTGTTCTGCTCCGGAGGCACCATGGCAAAAGCTAGCCAAGTGTGGGCCTGAGTGGTGTGTGTGTGTGTGTGTGTGTGTGTGGGGGGGGTAGAGGTTGGCTGAGAGCGTAATTCCAAAATGTGGCCTAGGGCGCCAAAAGTTGTTAATCCGGGCCTGCCTACATCCAGAGAGTACTGTGGACTCAAAGAATGATGGATCTGGACCAAACTTGGCACAATTACTCAATAGGCCCAAATGTGAACACTGGTGGTGTTTGGAGGAAATAGAACTTCAGATTTGGGAGTTGTAATTGCTGGGATTTATAATTCAGCTACAATCAAAGATCATTCTGAACCCCGCCAATGATAGAATTGGGCCAAACGTCCCACACAAAACCTCATGACCAACAGAAAATGCTCTGTTTCCTGATGGTTTTTGGGGACACCTCTGACAACCCCTCGCGACCCCCCCCCCAGGGGTCCTGACCCCCAGATTGAGAAACACTGGAATTAAAGGAAAAGCAGACGGTGAGCTTATTTGCCAATGCCATATTGTTATTTATTTAAAACATGGATAGGTTGACTACGGATAGAAAACCTAGTAGCGTTTCCAACTGAGATGGTCTTCCTGTGGGTTGTCATGACCCCAAACCGATTTGGTCTTGCATTCCCCCCTCCACCAACCATTTATTGGCGTTTTTGCTTGGGTTTTCCCCCCACAGATCCCTAAATAGGGGTAATATGGGACCTTGTAAGGCTGACCCTCGCATCACACTGTTTCCTGCAATTATTATTTCGTGTAGCTTGCGATTTTCGGTGGGTCGTTCAAGGTAATAATATGGTAAGGGAATGAGTATGTGTTGAGTGTGGGATAGCTTTGTGATTATCGTCCTCCTCGCTGTCTCCCGAACCTGGGAGAAAATGAGGCATTTAAGCAAAGCGCTTGGTGGCCGTGCACCCTCCGTTTTGCAATCATCCCTTCCGCTTGCGAGTTAATACCGTTTTTCAAAATTGAGTTTTGATCTTCTGGCAAATTGTGTTCCGAATTCTAGATCCTGAACAAATCAACCACCGAGTGGTGATTGGAACCAGTATGACTCAAAGCGTCCTCAGTATATATATATATATATATATATATAGAGAGAGAGAGAGAGAGAGAGAGAGAACCAGTGTGTAGGATGCATTCCCCCTCACCCCCCCCCAGTTCATCTATATCAGTGTTTCCCAACCTTTTTTGAGCCGCGGCACATTTTTTACATTTGCAAAATCCTGGGGCAAACCACCAACCAAAATGACACAAAATGACACTCTAACACAGAAATACATATAGTTAATATGTTTTTAAATGTATTTATACACTCAACAAGGGAGTTGTGTGCTCTCTGTACCCCGCTCCTGTTAGTAACCTGGCTGCCGAGCGTTGGACTAATTGCAGCTTCCGAGCAGTCTTCAGAGGCAACCCCTCGTAGAGAGCATTGCAGTAGTCTATACGGGATGTAACCAGAGCGTGGACCACTGTGGCCAAATCAGACTTCCCAAAGTACGGGTGCAGCTGGTGCACAAGCTGTAGTTGAGCAAAAGCTCTCCCTGCCACCGCTGAGACCTGGGGTTCCAGGCTCAGTGATAAGTCCAGGATCACTCCCAAGCTGCCATGAGCCTTTGTTTGGGATGTAAACATCGTGCATACCTTTGTGTTGTAGATGCTCGCATCTTGAGTCCAACTTGTTCAGCTAGACCTGCCCTGGCAAAACTTCAGTTTTGTGCCCTTTTCTAAAATGTGTGAAGCAGACCCGGATTAACACCTTTTTGCGCCCTAGGCCACACTTTGGAATTACGCGCACTTTAAGCCAACCTCTACCGCACCCCCCCCCCCACAACATCCTTTCATCCGCTCTTCCCCCGTAGGGCCCCGCATCCAGCTCTCCCGGTGTGGCCCCACTAGGTCTGCCACAGGAGTTTCCCTCTCGGCAGGCACTATGGATGCAGGCATGGGGGAGGAGCCTCCTCTCCGATGCCGGGGCTTGAGGCACTTGGCTCCTACCCAGTATCAGGGATTGCTCATGTGTTGTAGTCAGCAGCTGTACCGATGCCGCGCTTCTCCCTGATACCGGGGCTTGTCACGTTGGGCTTCTCTCCTGTACTGGGGTTTGCACATGTGTTGTAGCTGGCAGTTGCGCTTCTCTCTCCAGTAGGGAGGAGTCTCCTCCTTGTGTTGGAGGGGGAATACCAGCTTTCATGGTGTTAGGGCATGCGCAGACTGCGCAATGGAGTTTCCTGTACTTGCACTGAAGGAGCCAGCAAGTGGATGCTGTCGGCATCGAGGGAGTTAATTGTTCCTCCTGTTGACGTCGACGCCAGTGTTGAAAGCCCCTGCGCATACGCTGTTTGCGCAACAATAGCAGAGGCAGGAGCTGGTATTCAGGAAGCGGCAGGGGCGCCGCCGAAAAGGAGGACCTCCGGTATCCTTCCTTCCTCAGATCCATGCGCATTGCGCTTTTATTTGTTTCAACATTTTTTTGGGGTCCATGATCTGCGCCCCCCCCCCTCGGCTTGCACCTCTAGGCCATCGCCTAGGTTGGCCCTATGGGTAATCCTGGCCTGGTGTGAAGGCTCGGAGCACCAAGAAGTGGCAGCTGAAGTTGTGTCTTGTGAAATGCTGTGGCTTGTGGCCACCTTATGGCTGTGTCCTTTGGGGAAGAGGAAAGGGCATCCCGCCCTTACAGGCTGTTGCTGTCCGAGTGATGCCTATAATGCAATAAAAAGGGGAAGGGGATCGGGATGTAATCCAAATGAGATTACCAGGCAGAGAATCTGCGACCAGATGTGTGCGTGTCTCCCAAGGCTGCCTTTAATTAGAGAAGTGGTTCCTATAAATACATCGTTTCGTAGCAAGGGCTGGTTTCCTTCGCTCTCCGTAGAAAGAGTTTGCAGCACCACCGTCACTTATTTTACCGATTTGACAGCGGCCTAGGAATCCAGAGTACATGTGTTGTTCATTCTGTCAAATCCGGTCTCTAGTTTCTAGGCATTGAAAGCCCTCCACCCTTTTTTTGAGCCTCTGTAGAGGAAGAAGGAAAGATGTGAGCTGAATACTTGGAAAACAGGAAGTGAGGCAGGCCCGGACTACCCATAAAGCCACACTAGGCCATGGCCTATGGGCGCAGGCCTAGGGGGGCGCCAGATCAAGGACCAAAAAAAAAAGTTCAAACAAAACTGCAATGTGCGGCATGATGACTCTCTCTCTCTCTCTCTCTCTCTCTCTCTCTCTCTCAGGGAGGGTGGGGAGGGCTGCGGGGAGGGGGGAGGAGGGAATGCCCCCCTTGCCATTGCCCCCGCCTCCTTGTCAGGAGGAGGAAGGAAGGGAAGCCCCCGGGACCGCTGCCAGCCATGCGTGGCACCCAGGAACATGGCGGAGGAGGCAGAGGTGCCCTCCTGCCGCGCGTGTATGCCCGCCAGCGGCCCCGGGGGCGAGGCTTCCCTCCGCCTCAACCTCCTCACGCCCACGGAAGGAGGGCGGGGCGAGGAGGAGGAAGAGGTGGAGGGAAGCCCCTGCCCCCAGGGCCACTGCCGCGCATGCCCAGCAGCGCCCCGTGGGCGGGGTTTCCCTTCCTCCTCCCCGCGACCGCCTTCATTGACTGAAGGAAGGCGATCGCGGCAAGGAGGAGGAAGAGGCGGAGGGAAGCCCCGCCCCCGGGGCCACTGCCGCACATGCCCAGCAGCGCCCTGCGGGCGGGGCTTCCCTTCCTCCTCCTCCCTGCGACCGCCTTCCTTGACTGAAGGAAGGCGATCGCGGCGAGGAGGAGGAAGAGGCGGAGGGAAGCCCCGCCCCTGGGACCGCTGCCGCGCATGCCCAGCAGCTCTCTGGGGGTGGGGCTTCCCTTCCTCCTCCTCCCTGCGACCGCCTTCCTTGACTGAAGCAAGGGGCGGGGCTTCCAAAGTGTGGCCTAGTGCGCCAAAAGGAGTTAATCCAGGCCTGAAGTGAGGATTCCTAAAGGAAGGCTCCGGGGCCCACAGAGGTTGACGCAGGGCCAGATAGGAGCCCCACACAATGTGGGAAGGAGTGGGAACCGGCTGCAGAATGGAAAGACTTTGAGATGTCAAGCCCATAAAGGAATTAAAATTCCTTTTGTGGCCAGGCGTATGATTTCCCATCGAGTGCGGCAAATCTGCTGTCCCCCCCACTGTTTGAGAGGATGATAACGGCAAACCCGGAGGCCAAGGGTAATCTGCGGAACATAATAGCGGGCTGTGGGAGGGTCAGGGTCTTAAAGTGGGAAAAAAGAGAAGGGGGTGGGAGATCTTGGCCAGGTGTATGGCGGTGGGAGATGGGGAAGGAGACTCACTCTCTTTTTTCTTGCAAAGGAGACCTGTTTTACTTGTGGTGTCTAACCCAGCCTAACTTGTAGGAATGTGTACAGAAGCACAATAGTTCCATTGACTTAGTTGAGCTTCTCTTCCCCCCCTTTTCACATTTATAGACCGCCACTCCCCGAAGGCTCGGAGCGGTTTACAATAGTATGCATAAATACAATCCAACATAGAGTACACATATAATAACCGAACATTACATAACATTAAATTATAGTAAATACAAGAAGGTGGAGGTGAACTAAGGGTTGCGTATCAGGTGGGATCAATAGTCAGTTTAGGGGCCGCAGGTAAGGTTAGGGACCGAGCAGCCCTATAGCCTGGTTTTAAGGACCCATACCGCAACCTCAATGCGGCCACACCACCAAGTGATGGGGAAGGGACTCCAGTCGGATGGCAAGGAGGGGTGTTAACCATGGCAATTTGGGAGGCCCTCACCGCTCCGTACTGAGTTCCTTTAGGAAAGTTTAAGGTTTCAGTCCGACACCAGCTCCTGGCCATCAAACCCCAGAAAACTCTGGGGCCAAACCACCGGTGCTGAAGTTTACGTCGGTTGACTCTGTATTTCGGATGCTCCACTGGTTCAGCTTCCGGTGCCCGTGTTTCAGTCCACTTGCTGTTCTGGGCAGCCGGAGCAGCCGCTCTGCACTCCTTCAACTGTAGAACTCTCTGGTCGTTGCCGGATGTGGCGCTCTGTGACTGGCGCCCCCTCCACTTCCTTCCAGCTCTGCAACCACGTCGACTTCGGGAGTGACTGATGGGTTGCTGGGAGGAAGCTTACCCGGCGACATCCGCCTTCAAGTTGGTGGTCTCCACTTTGGCGACTTCAACCACCATCTTGCTCAAAGCTTGTCTCTCTGAGAGGGAGAGACAGCGGCGTCCTCGTCGATTTCCTGGCGCTCGGGGCGCTGCTGGAGGACCGGGATCCCTCTCCCAGGCCCCGGGGGAATCTGGCATCTCCAGCCCCAGGCTGCCGAGCCTTCCCTCAACGTCCAGAGGCTCCGGCGCGGCACATGGTCTCCCCGTCGCCCCCAAATCGTCCACCGTTGGTCTCTCCTCCTCTGCCAACCACCCCTCCACAGGCCCCTCCACCGACAGGTCCCAGGAGTGATCCCAGTCCATCTCCGGGAGCTCTCGCCGGCTGGTCAGAGGTTCCGCAGGGGTTTTGCACTCCGCACAGGGGTAGTGGGGATGTAGGATATCTAGCTCTTGTGTGGAAAAGAGTAACACCATGACACCATGACCCAGCACCAGTAGCCCAAAGTAATAATAAGAACAAAAACACAGAGACCAATGTTATCTCTTGCCTAGGAGGCTTTTCTTTATAGCAAAATAGTATGGTGCACTGTTTACAAGAACAAGGTTTCCATAACACGAACAAAGTTTTTTTTATACTTCCTTTTTTGAACAGCTTCCATGCTGGGCTTCTTTCTCGTGTAGATAAAAAGCTAGAGCCTCCTCTCACACCAAAGTTACACAGGAGTTTCACACAGTAGCTTTATACAGCAGCCTTCACAATGAAGCTTCACACATAGCGGCCTTCAACCTGGGCTTCCTCTCACCGAAGCTTCTCATACTGAGGCCTACTAACACAGAGGTCTTTCTCCCACTGAGGCCTTCTCACACTGAGGGCTCTCCCAGATTGAGGTCTTTCTCATACTGAGGCAAACTAACACTGAGGCCTTCTCATACTGAGACCTACTAACACTGAGTCCTACCTCACACTGAGGCCTATTTCCCACTGAGGCCTTCTCACACTGAGGGCTCTCCCTGTAAAGATCTGTCGACCGTTTGACTACTAACTGGACAGGGTGGACCTTATTTTAAAATCCCACCTCTGCCACCACTTTGTGATGGCGCAGCTTACAGTGTGCGTCCACTTGTGAGCCACTTTTTCCTCAGTCTATCTGTGGAGAACTGTGGCAGGGCAGGCTATCCTAACACTGCCACCAATTTATGTGAGGACTTCTGTTATTTCCACTTGCTGCCACCATATAATGTAATAAGTATTCACACAGGTCAGCTTTCCCACTGACCTTTCGATTACTGTGTCAGGGCCGGGACCCAAACACTCACTAACACTATTTATTAACTCTTGCTGCCACCATTCACTATACTTGGCTACCCTCTCTGGGAAGAATTGGTTTTAGAGACTTGTGTGTGAAGGAATTACGAGAGGAGATATCTTTGGTTAAAGAACTGTGACGTTTATTTAAACAGTGTTCTAAGTGTGGAGGTATCAGAGTTCAAAGCTTAGGTGGTTACAATATCTTCTCAGAGGCACGTATCTTAAGGTACACTAACTATGGAGATACAACTTAACACTATATAGCTGTACTCCTAGAACCAATAACTCAGTAGTCTTTACTCTAACTGCTGGTCCTTTTAAACTCAACTGCTCTTTCAGCAGTTCAAACACAGCCTTCCTTCTACTCTTTCACAGAGTAGAGACAGAGTCCTGTTTAAAACCGCTGACAGCTGGCTAAAACAGACTCTCAAAATCTCCACACACCCTCTCTCCAACGTTCCTACCAACTGCCGAAGTTTGAATTCGAAGCCTCTAAGACCAGTTGCAGGCTCCGCCTCCTGTTTCCACGGTAATGGAAACTCCTTGGAGGTTTGGCACACAAATAACTCTGTTAACCCTTTAGGGTTTGCTAAGTTTTTACCCCTTCAACACACATACAAATATACAAACATTAACCATATTCAAAACCCATAACAAAGAAATATGAATTCACCACACTCCCAGACTGAGGCCTTTCTCATACTGAGTCTTTTCTCCCACTGAGTCCTTCTCCCCCTGAGGGCTCTCCCAGACTGAGGCCTTTCTCATACGGAGGCCTTTCTCCCACTGAGGCCTTTCTCTCACTGAGGACTCTCCCAGACTGAGGCCTTTCTCATACTGAGGCAAACTAACACTGAGGCCTTCTCATACTGGGGCCTACTAACACACCAAGGTCCTTCTCCCACTGAGACCTCTCACAGACTGAGGACAACTAAACTACAGGAACACCTGCTTATATAGAACTACTTCTTTTTCATAGTCACTGTATCTATTTAACCCTTTCAGTGTTTGATTCTTATTTGTGTAATTAAAACATATCTAGTGAATTCTTAATATTTCTGACAAAGTGGCCCTCTGTGATGTCACTGGGTCAGCTGCTGTTAGACAAAGGATGATCTGTTACTAGGTGAAGTGGCCCTTTGTGGGAAAGAAAGATGACAGGTATATTAAAGGGAGGGAAGGAAGAGACTCAAAGAGAGTCTGCCCACCATTGCCACAGAGACATTGTGAAGTAGGCCTTCTCAGAGTTGGAGAAGGGAGAAAGTAGGCTAGTATAAATGAAATACATTGGAGTTGAGGGAAGGGTCATTTGATATCTGCATTGGGGAAATGGAAAACAAACCCAGAGACCTTCCATAGCAATAGCAGTTGGCTGAGTTTGCCTCCATAGTAGGAGAAGATTAATAGTGAGCTCGTCTGTCAGTTGCTAATCTTCTCATTGAGGATTCCTTGGTAAGCTTCTAAGGCAGTGTTTTTCAACCTTTTTTGAGCCGCACCACATTTTTTACATTGACCAAATCCTGGGGCACACCACCAACCAAAATGACACAAAATGACACTCTAACACAATAATGCATATATTTAATATGTTTTAAATGTATTTATACACTCAGTGTGAAACCTGGCCCTGTTTCGATGAACACAACATAGATATCCTGGCAGGAATGGCAGAAAGACACAAACTTCCCACACAGAACTCCCATAACCAAGAGAAAATACTATAAGAGTTTGGTGGGCATTGACCTTGAGTTTTGCAGTTGTAGTTCACCTACAAGGTAGAGCCGAAAATAAATCACAGCGGATCTTTGCACAATATATTGTTGTATTTAAGGTTCCACAAATGTGTCCATAATAACAAAAATATCACAGCGGTCAAGGCCTGCTTATATTCAAGTCTTAGTCACAAAAACACTCCCGAAGCGGCAAAAATCAAACTATAATCATCCACAGTAATGTGAACTATAATCCGAATTAAATTGCTCTTGTCGCTTCGTTCCGGTTGACGGACTATAAATCCCATGCGCAAGCTCCGTTTCGCAGTAGCTTCTTCGGGGCGCAGGAACACCGCTCTCGCTTTAAGAACAAATGTGACAGTACTAGGCTTTATACACATTTCATTGAACAAAATCATGGGTTTGAGGACTTTAAGATTATGGTGTTGGAACGATGCGATCCTATCCCCCACAGTGATATGAAACAAAGGCTGCTGACCTTGGAAAGAGATTGGATAATTAATTTAAAATGCGAATCCCCATGGGGATTAAACAAAAAATTAGCTCTCAGTGATACTCTGTTGTAATCAGGTGTTGTGAATGATTACTTGTACCTTAAGTATCTAACGTTGCCTCGAACCTCTGTCTATTGTACCGACCCGCAGGCCTATGCCGCGTTTATATGCTTATCATGATTCTCTAAGGTCAGTACTCACTTGTAAGATAGCACAATCTGTTTTTAGATTATGCAATGTAAAATATATGTATGCAGTAATGCCTGTTACCTTGAGGGTGTTGAAGCTTTTCTGAAGATTAGAACCACCTTACCTCGCATGAAGAATATTATACTTATACATTATGTTGTTTAGATCCAATAATTATTTTGGTTGATTATACAATATATGATACATATGTAACACTGCCTGTTGCCTTGACTGTGTTTAAGCATTTCTTGTTATAGCTTGCCTTATAAGATTTATGTTTATATATGATATTTCCTGAATCAAAAACACTTATTTGGGTTATACAGTGATCCACGAACAGATGTTCCTTTATACTCCAGGTCCCGAAGAAGCTACTGCGAAATGGAGCTTGCGCATGGGATTTATAGTCCGTTGACCGGAACGAAGCGACAAGAGCAATTTAATTCGGATTATAGTTCACATTACTACGGATGATTATAGATTGTTTTTTGCCGCTTCGGGAGTGTTTTTGTGACTAAGACTTGAATATAGCAGGCCTTGACCACTGTGATATTTTTGTTATTATGGACACATTTGTGGAACCTTAAATACAACAATATATTGTGCAAAGTTCCGCTGCGATTTATTTTTGGCTCTACCTTTCCCTTGCTACTGTGCCAGTCAGGCAAGATACATTTTTTTGTAAATGAACCTCACTGTAGTGCCGCCTGTCTCAACCGTCATAATGCTGCGACTTCTTAATACAGTTTCTCACGTTGTGGTGACCCCCCCAACCATAAAATTGTTGTTGTTGCTAGTTCATAACTGTAATTTTACTACTCTTATGAATCATAATGTAAATATCTGATATGCAGGATGTATTTTCATTCACTGGACCAAATATGGCACAAATACCTAATATGAAAAAGATATGAATACTGGAGGGGTTGTGGAGGACTGATTTCGTCATTTGGGAGTTGTAGTTGCTGGGATTTATAGTTCACCTACAACAGTGTTTCCCAACCAGTGTGCTTCCCGCAATGCCGCACGGGCGGCAGGAACGAGCGTGTGGCGGCAGGAGCGCACACGTGGAAGGCAGATCTTATCGCCTTGGTTATTTTAAAAGTAGGTCGCATGCTGAAAAAGTGTGGGCACCCCTGGCATAGATGCTTTGTTTTGGAGAGAGTACTCAAGCTTATGATGCTCTTCTTCTAATATCTCTTCTTTTGCATCTTTTTTCTCGTCGTTTAGGGACGATCGGATTCTTCGCTTGCTTCTGGTTTGTTAGCAAAATATACAGCGTTGTGAAAGTGGACTGAAGACATTCCTCGTTGCTCATGAACATATCTCCCTTCTGTTGCTGGAAGATACCTATATCTATATATATGAATATATATTTTTGACCATAAACCAAGGATCGGCGTTACATCTCGGTGGCATAAGGCAGGCTTCAAAGGGAGCAGGGCCTGCGGGACGTGGACGGCGACGAAGAACTTGACTTTGAAGTGCTTTTGGCAAACGCCACCTCCATTTGTTATTGTTTTGCTTTATTATTTGAAGCTGAGAGAATAAAAACGCGTTCAGCAGTACAGACGTGAGCATTGCCGTCCCCTTTCCTCACTCGCTGAACCTTCCCTCTGACTTTTTACTGGGTGACTCTGTCACGGGGATCGGTCGGGTGAAATCTTGGTGTTCAAAAGAGAATGAAAACTTTTTAAAAATAAGTCCAACTCTACATAATCTCCTTCTGCCAATGTACAAGCACTTAATGTTGAGCGCAGACTTCTGGGGAAGGAAAACTTCCATCGACTTCGTTTTAAATAAAACTACAATTTCAGCCGGTTGGTTTTTTTTGTGGCTGTGTCCATTGCCTGGAGTTTGCTTGCTGTTCCCAAAGATATGTAATACACTAAAATTTGAACTGTTTGCCGGCCTGCTAAACTGTATAAATCAGGTATGGGCAAACCCAGGCCATGGGCTCTTCTCTCAGGCTCTCCTCTCTCTCACCATCCTATCCCTTCCTTCCTTCCATCCATCCTTCCTTCCGTTCTTTCTTTCTTTCCTCCTCCCTCCCCTCCCTCCCTCTTCCTCCTTTCCCTTCCACCCTTTCATCCTTCCATCCTGCCCTCTCTCCTTCCTTCCCTCTCTCTTTCCTCCATTCTTCCCTCTCTCCTTCCTTCCTTTCCTCTTTCCTCGATCCTTTTCTCTTCATCCTTCCCTCTCTTCCTTCCTCCCTCCCTCCTTCCTTCCCTCCCTTCCCTTTTTCTTTTATTCCTTCTCTCTTCCCTCCCTCCCTTCTTTCCTTCCATTTGTCTCTTCTTCTTCCCACCCTCCCTCCCTTCTCTTTTTCCTTCCTCCTTCCGTCCCTCCCTCCCTTTTTCTTCCTCCCCTCCTTCCTTTCCTCTTTCCTGGATCCTTTTCTCTTTCTTCTTCCTTCCCTCTTCCCTCCCTCCTTCCCTCTCTTCCTCCCTCCCTTCCCTTTTGTCTTTTATTCCTTCTCTCTTCCCTCCCTCCCTTCTTCCATCTTTCTCTTCTTCCCACCCCCTCCCTTCTCTTTTTTCTTCCTCCTTCCCTTCCCTCCCTCTTTCTTCCTCTTCCTTCCCTTCCACCCTTCCTTTTTCTCTCTTCCCTCCATCCTTCACCCTCTCCATTCTTCACCCTCTCTCTTTCTCCTTCCTTCCCTCTTTCCTCCATCCTTCCCTTTTCTCTCCCTCCCTTCCATCCTTTCCTTTTGCCTTTCATTCCTTCTCTCTCCCCTTCCTTTCTCCCTCCCTCCTTTCCCTCCCTTCTTAACTTCCATCTTTCTCTTCTTCCCACCCACCCTCCCTTCTCTTTTTCCTTCCTCCTTCCTTCCCTCCCCTCCCTCTTTCTTCCCTTCCACCCTTTTTTCCCTCTCCTCTCCATCCTTCACCCTCTCTTCTTCCTTCCCCTTTTCCTCCATCCTTCCCCTTTCTCTCCCTCCCATCCTTTCCTTTTGTCTTTCATTCCTTCTCTCTCCCCTTCCTTTCTCCCTCCTTTCCCTCCCTTCTTTCCTTCCATCTTTCTCTTCTTCCTTCCTTCCTCTTCCTTCCCTTCCACCCTTCCTTTCTTCCCTCTTCCCTCCATCCTTCACCCTCTCTTTTTCCTTCCTTCTCTCTTTCCTCCATCCTTCTCCCTTTCTCCCTCCCTTCCATCCCTTCCTTTTGTCTTTCATTCCTTCTCTCTTCCCTTCCCTCCCTCCTTTCCTTCCATCTTTCTCTTCTTCCCACCCTCCCTCCCTTCTCTTTTTCCTTCTTCTCTTCCTTCCCTTCCCTTCCTTTCTTCCCTCTTCCTCCATCCTTCCTTTTCTTCCTTCCTTCCTCCCTCCCTCCTTCTTTTCCCTCCCTCCCTCCATCCTTTCATTCCTTCTCTCTTCCTTTCTCCCTCCTTTCCCTCCCTTCTTTCCTTCCATCTTTTCTTCTCCATCCTCCCTCTCCTCTCCCTCTTCCTTCCTTCCACCCTCCCTTCCCCTTCCATCCCTTTTTCCTTCCTTTGTCTTTCATTCTTCTTCCTCCCTCCCTTCCATCCCTTCCTTTTGTCTTTCATTCCTTCTCTCTTCCCTTCCTTTCTCCCTCCTTTCCCTCCCTTCTTTCCTTCCATCTTTCCCTTCTTTCCTCCCTCCCTCCCTTCCTCTTTTTCCTTCCTCCTTTCATCCTGGGGGATGTTTAGCTGGGAGAATATCGCTGTTCACATCTTTATAGAAAATGGCCGTAAACAGAGTTGGAACGTAGGCCCTCCACCTCAGTCGGGCCTAATCTGGTGCACATCTGCTCCCTCCGCTTTCCAGGCAGCCGAATGATGCCACCATCTGAAACTCTTCCATGTTTTGCAACTAGAATGTGCGGCTTTCCTTCTGGAGCTGAGGCATTACAGTCGACATGGACACCTGTAGCCCAGCAACTACAACTCCCAAATGTCAAGGTCTATTTCCCCAAAACTGCACCAGTGTTCACATTTGGGCATAGTGAGTATTCATGCCAAGTTTGGTCCAGATCCATCATTGTTTGAGTCCACTGTGCTCTTTGGGTGTAGGTGAACTACAACTCCAAAATTCAAGGTCAATGCCCACCAAACTGTTCCAGTAATATATGCAAAGGTTTTAGAGCCCTTGTTGAAATGCCTGGGTCAGAGATTGCATCGATATGTTTACACTGTGGCAGTGCTCCTTATTTCCTTTGAGCGCCAGCTCTCCGGCAAAACGCACGGAGCGAAGAAGGCATTCGTTGAAATCGTAAGGTCTTTTGTGAAGCTCACCTTACAGTTAAATTGCAGAAAATGACAGTCCTTGAGCGAAAATAGCCATTTAATAGTAATGTTGTGTTCTTGGAAATCTTGAGTGTCACTGTCACCCAAGGGCACCCACGCAAATAGGTAAATACACCGCGACTTTGCTTCTGGTGCCAATTGCAGAAGAGTAAAAATCTGCAAAGGTTACGTTTCTGGACATTTTGGTACAAGAAAAATAGTCGATTTCCCCCCACTCATTCAAAGTGGCAGTGTTTCCACGCTAATGGGGGCTGGCCCGGGAAGGACAAATGGACCAATGCCTCCCTTGTGGCTTGGAAAAGTGATAGAAGCCACACAACCGCAACATGGAAGCCGAGGGAAGTGGGATCGGAGATGCGGATCCTGAAAGTGTGGCGAAGGTGGGCTTTTGAACATTGCAAGAGCTCTCCAAGGTGCTGAAACCTAACCTTTAGATCCAGCATCTTGAACAGTTCTTGGGGAGGAAACAAGCGAATTTTCCACCAAATTGAGAGAGAGAGCCCATACTCTAGAACAGGGCTGTCCAACTGGCGGCCCCGGGGCCGTACACGGCCCCCAGCCTGTTGGACACGGCCCCCGCTATGCCCCCGGCCGCCATTTTTAATTTTTAAATAAAAAATTCTATTTTTTTAAAAATGGCGGGGGGGGGAGGGGAGGCAGGGGCAGGGAGGAGGAAGTGAGCCAGCTCCTCCCTGCACCGCCCCTCCCTGAATGGCAGCGCCGGTAGAAGGGGAGGAGGGAGAACTCTCCCTCCTCTTTCCCCCTGCCCGCGCCCTTGCCCGGATCCCAGGCGCCGGCGCGCATGGGGGGAAAGAGGAGGATGAGGAGAAAGGCAGTCAGCTGATTGCCTTCTGGCCCGTCCTCATCTTTCCCTGCGCCAGCGCCCGGAATCCAGGCAGGCTCCCTGAGAAGGCCGTCAGCTGACTGCCTTCTTCGTCCCTTCTCTTTCCCCCGCCTCTTCCGGGAGGGGGCGGGCGGGGGGGGAAAGAGGAGGAGGGAGAGTTCTCTTCTCTTCCCCGCTGCTGTCCCGTGCGCCGCAGCGCCGGGGAAAGAGGAGGAGGAGAGAGAATTCTCCCTCCTCCTTTTTCCCCAGCGCCACGGCGCACGGGACACCGGCTGCACCGGGAAGGGCGGGAGGGTGCGAGGAGGTGGGCCTCCTCCTCCTTCCCAGCGCCGCTGGTGTCCCATGCGCCGCGGCGCCGGGGAAAGAGGAGGAGGAGGGAGAATGACAGTTTAGGAGGGGGCTGGGGGCGGGGCAGGGGCGGGGCAGGGCGGGGCTGGGGGAGGGGCCTGGGGGCGGGGCCGAAAGGCCCCCCAGGTCATCAGTGACCTCAATTCCGGCCCTTGGCTGGTTAGAAGTTGGACAGCCCTGCTCTAGAACAGTGATTTTCAACCAGTGTGTTGCAGAACACTAGTGTGCCGTGAGAGATCAGGTGTGCCACGGGAAATTACAGTGTAGAGAGAGACAGAGCGCCTAGCAGGAAACTTCAGGCAGTGGAAATGAGGCTTTCGTGGCCGAAGCAGCAATGCCAGCCAGCTTGGCTGCAGTCAGAGAGAGCCCTTGGCGTCCAGAACTTCCCTCCCTCCCTCCTCCTTCCCTTCCTTCCCTCCCTCTGTGCACCCAGGGCTACCTGGCCAGGCTGTGGCTCCTGCTTCCTGGCTCCGGGGTGCTCTTCTGCCCTCCTCCCCTCCGGCAGGAAGGAAGAGGAGAGGGAGGAGTCCGCGGGAGCTACCCCCGTCCAACCGCGCTCCCGGAGGCTCGAGGCAAGGCTTCCTGCCCTCTAGCCCCTCTGCGTTGGAGAAGGGGAGCAACCCCTCATCTTTTGGCCTTTCCTGGCTGGGCTCTGGGTTCGCTGCAGAGCACAGCAGAGGTTGGGATGCGCAGCTCCACAACCCAGCTTGGTTCCTTCCCGATCTGGCCCCAAGGTGACAGCAGGGAAACCGAAGGGGGGGGGCACTCCTAGGGGGGGGGCTGAACCCCTTCGGGAAGGGGAGCTGGTGGTGGCAACGGCTGCGAGCCTCTGCCGCAGTTTGTTCCGAGGCTCAGAGCCACCCCCTGTGCACAATTCCTATTTGTCCTGCTCAGCCGAGCCCGCATGCGCTTCGGCCACTCAGCACAGGCCTCCTCTACGGGACGGTGATGGGCATTCTGCGCATGGGCCTCCTGGGGGGAGGGTGGGAGGGGGTTTGGCAGAAGCAGCGGCGTCACGAGGGGGGGGGAGGGTGACAGTTAGTAAAATGATAGAGTGTCATTTTTGTTGGTGGTGTGCCCCAGGATTTTGTAAATGTAAAAAATGTGCCGTGGCTCAAAAAAGGTTGAAAATCACTGCTCTAGAACAGTGTTTCACAACCAGTGTGCCATAGCACACTAGTGTGCTGTGAGCGATCATTAGGTGTGCCGTGCGAAATTGGAAGCTCCAATACCCTTTCTTCCCCCTCCTGCCGAACACTTTTTCTTCTCCACTCGGGCTTCCTTCTTCCCAACCTCGCTCTGCTTGCTTTGCCTCGCTTTGCTCCGGGGGAGTCTGCGCATTAGCGCCTACACGGATCACGTCTTCCTCCCCCCCCCCTCCCCTCCTGAACACGCTCATGCTGCCCCATCGGATCAAAATGGCGGCAGAAGTGGCAGTGTAGAAGAAAAAGTAAGTGTTGGGCAGGAGGGGGAAGAAAGGGCGCGAAGGGGGGAAGGGGAGGAAGAGGTCTCTCTCGAAAGCTGGCATGGGCACACTTGGACCTTCCAGGTGTTTTGGACTCCAACTCCCACCATTCCTAGCAGCCTCAGGCCCTTTTCCTCCCCCCCCCCCTCAGCCACTTAAGCAGGAAAGGGCCTCAGGCTTTTAGGGATGGTGGGAGTTGGAGTCCAAAACACCCAGAGGGCCGGAGTTTTCCCATGCCTGTTTTAGGGACCTTAAAGTGGTGAGCCTCCTTCCAACATTGTGATTCTGGATAGAAAACAAACAACGACATAACATAACATTGTTTGAGTCCACAGTGCTCTCTGGGTGTAGGTGAACTACAACTTCCAAACTCAAGGTCAATTCCCAAGCAAACCCTTTCAGTACTTTTTGTTGGTAATGAGAGTTCAATATGCCAAGTTTGGTTCAATTCCATTGTTGCAAGAGTTCAGGATGCTCTTTGATTGTGTGTTAACTATAAATCCCAGAAACTGTAACTCCCAAATGTCAAGGTCTATTTTCCCCAAACTCCATCTGTGTTCACTTTTGGGCATATTGAGTATTCATGCTAAGTTTGGTCCTGATCCAACATTGTTTCAGTCCACAGTGCTCTCTGGATATAGGTGAACTACAACTCCAAAACCCAAGGTCAGTGCCCACCAAACTCTTATAGTATTTTCTCTTGGTTATGGGAGTTCTGTGTGGGAAGTTTGTGTCTTTCTGCCATTCCTGCCAGGATATCTATGTTGAGTTCATCGAAACAGGCCCAGGTTTCACACTGAGTGTATAAATACATTTAAAAACATATTAACTATATGTATTACTGTGTTAAGAGTGTCATTTTGTGTCATTTTGGTTGGTGGTGTGCTCCAGGATTTTGTAAATGTGAAAAATGTGCCGCGGCTCTAATATACAAGAGTTATTTCTCCCACCCTGGGCATTATTCCACAGATATATAAACCCCATTTTCCTAGTTTCCAATAGACCTCACAACCTTTGAGGATGCCTGCCATAGATGCAGGAGAAACGTCAGGGGAGAATGCTTCTAGAACATGGCCAGACAGCCCAGAAAACTTACAGCAACCCAATGATTCCGGTCATGAAAGCCTTTGACAATACATTGAAATGAGCATCGTTTCAATATTTGGGATACGTGACTTGGATCCCTCGAGGCTGGAGATGATCTCCATTCTTCGCATCCCCGTTACTTTACAAAACAACGGGGAAAATATATCTTTTGTTAAAGCGGAGCTTGTTAAAAATGACTAATTCTCTGCGAGGAAAAAAGGGACTTCCTGTCTCACCTGCAGCAGGCGCCGCAAAGCTGGATGTGTGACATAATTTCGATGGCGGCCCGCTGTGATTTCATAAGCGCAGGAGGGTGATTATAGCGCCGGATCAAGGTGATGCCGGAGTGCGGAGGCACAAAAAAAATGGAAAGAAAAAGAGAGAGCTCCCATTCAAATGCAAATGTTCTGGTAATAGCAAAAGAGATGTGACAAATTGCGAGCAATTTCTTTTATTTGTGAATAAGCGGCTCATTCTACTCTCAACCTTCTCTCCAGTGTTGGAGCTTTTAGATCCATCTGCGGCTGTGTAAGTAATATAAATAAAAAGGAAGGAAAGCGGAAAAGGCAGAAGAGACGGAAATAAAACATAGTGCGTCTCAATGAGACGACATGGGCATTTCTCCCTTCAATGCACTAACGGAGTTGTAGTTTACAAAGACTTTGGCCTCCTATGTCAAAGGATCCTGGTGCCTTGCTAAAGTCCAACTCCCAGGATTCTATAGCAATGAGCCACGTCAAACTGCAGAAATTCTACAGTGTAGATGCACCTTGAGTGACCATTGGAGATTGGCATCTAGAACAGCGTTTCTCAATCTGGGGGTCAGGACCCCTGGGGGGTCTCAGAGGGGTTGCCATAGACCAGAAGAAAACATGTATTTCTCATGGCCTAGAGAACCCCTTTGGCAGTGAAGGCTGAAGATTAGGCCTGGGCAATCATGGTTCTAAAAGGTTCTAAAGTACTTACGAAATTAAAGTTCTGGTGGTGGACACTAGGTGGCGCTGCTGCTTTGCTTCTACAGTGTTGCTCAAGTTCTGGTGGTGAACACTAGGTGGCGCTGGTGCTTTGCTTCTACAGTGTTGCTCAAGTTCTGGTGGTGAACACTAGGTGGCGCTGCTGCTTTGCTTCTACAGTGTTGCTCATGTTCTGGTGGTGAACACTAGGTGGCGCTGGTGCTTTGCTTCTACAGTGTTGCTCAAGTTCTGGTGGTGAACACTAGGTGGCGCTGCTGCTTTGCTTCTACAGTGTTGCTCAAGTTCTGGTGGTGAACACTAGGTGGCGCTGGTGCTTTGTTTCTACAGTGTTGCTAAAGTTCTGGTGGTGAACACTAGGTGGAACTGGTGCTTTGTTTCTACAGTGTTGCTAAAGTTCTGGTGGTGAACACTAGGTGGCACTGGTGCTTTACTTCTACAGTGTTGCTAAAGTTCTGGTGGTGAACACTAGGTGGGGCTGGTGCTTTGTTTTTACAGTGTTTCTAAAGTTCTGGTGGTGAACACTAGTTGGCGCTGGTGCTTTGTTTTTACAGTGTTTCTAAAGTTCTGGTGGTGAACACTAGGTGGTGCTGGTGCTTTGTTTCTACAGTGTTGCTAAAGTTCTGGTGGTGAACACTAGGTGGCGCTGGTGCTTTGTTTTTACAGTGTTTCTAAAGTTCTGGTGGTGAACACTAGGTGGCGCTGGTTCTTTGCTTCTACAGTGTTGCTAAAGTTCTGGTGGTGAACACTAGGTGGCTCTGGTGCTTTGTTTTTACAGTGCTGCTAAAGTTCTGGTGGTGAACACTAGGTGGCGCTGGTGCTTTGTTTTTACAGTGTTGCTAATGTTCTTGTGGTGAACACTAGGTGTTGGTGGTGCTTTGCTTCTACAGTGTTGCTAAAGTTCTGGTGGTGAACACTAGGTGGCGCTGGTTCTTTGCTTCTACAGTGTTGCTAAAGTTCTGGTGGTGAACACTAGGTGGCTCTGGTGCTTTGTTTCTACAGTGTTGCTAAAGTTCTGGTGGTGAACACTAGGTGGCGCTGGTGCTTTGTTTTACAGTGTTGCTAATGTTCTTGTGGTGAACACTAGGTGTTGGTGGTGCTTTGCTTCTACAGTGTTGCTAAAGTTCTGGTGGTGAACACTAGGTGGCGCTGGTGCTTTGCTTCTACAGTGTTGCTAAAGTTCTGGTGGTGAACACTAGGTGGCGCTGGTGCTTTGTTTTTACAGTGTTACTAAAGTTCTGGTGGTGAACACTAGGTGGCGCTGGTGCTTTGTTTTTACAGTATTTCTAAAGTTCTGGTGGTGAACACTAGGTGGCGCTGGTGCTTTGCTTCTACAGTGTTGCTAAAGTTCTGGTGGTGAACACTAGGTGGCGCTGGTGCTTTGCTTCTACAGTGTTTCTAAAGTTCTGGTGGTGAACACTAGGTGGCGCTGGTGCTTTGCTTCTACAGTGTTGCTAAAGTTCTGGTGGTGAACACTAGGTGGCGCTGGTGCTTTGCTTCTACAGTGTTACTAAAGTTCTGGTGGTGAACACTAGGTGGCGCTGGTGCTTTGTTTTTACAGTGTTTCTAAAGTTCTGGTGATGAACACTAGGTGGCGCTGGTGCTTTGTTTTTACAGTGTTTCTAAAGTTCTGGTGGTGAACATTTCAGAACTCTAAGAAACCTCTCAAAATTTCATTATAAATGGCATTTCCTAATTGGTTCTGTCTTAAAAATCGCCAATAATGAAAAAATAATGAAGTTTTGAAAGTTTTGTTAGAATTCTGAAATGCCCTCTGGGTGTAGGTGAAGTACAACTTCCAAACTCAAGGTCAATTCCCAAACAAACCCTTTCAGTACTTTCTGTTGGTAATGAGATTTCAATATGCCAAGTTTGGTTCAATTCCATTGTTGTAACTCCCAAACTTCAAGGTCTATTTTCCCCAAACTCCATCTGTGTTCACATTTGGGCATATTGAGTATTCATGCCAAGTTTGGTCCTGATCCAACATTGCTTGAGTCCACAGTGCTCTCTGGATGTTGGTGAACTACAACTCCAAAACCCAAGGTCAATGCCCACCAAACTCTTACAGTATTTTCTGTTGGTCTATTTTGATATTGTTCGCGTTTTCAACCACATATCTGTGTGAGATTAGCTTCTCTAGCTTGACTGTGATAAAAACTAAACACACAGAGAGACTGACAGCTGTTGAGCAAGACCTTCGTGTGTGTCTTCCTGCCATTCCTGCCAGGATATCTATGTTGTGTTCATCACAGGCCCAGGTTTCACACTGAGTGTATAAATACATTTAAAAACATATTAACTATATGTATTACTGTGTTATTTTGTGTCATTTTGGTTGGTGGTGTGCCCCAGGATTTTGCAAATGTAAAAAGTGTGCCGCGGCTCAAAAAAGGTTGAAAAACACTTGAGTTGAGCAACAACAATGGATATTTCCGCGTTGTTGAAATTGGGTGGGATAGAGTCCTCCCAGCCATTTAAATTTAAATCATTTATCTTTTTAGAGGGGGCGGGGGGGGGGGGAGGATATTGGTGATGTCTTATTAATGCAACAAATCAACGTTATCGTTTCTGCTCAAATGATTAACGCCAACGGATTGGAGGGTTTTCAGCCCTCCGAAAATTAATGGCACCAGCAATGTGTGAGTTTTCATGCCAATATTTTTAGTCTCTGTCCTGAAGATTCAGATCTGTTGTTATTGGATTGTACTCCTTTGGCAAATGTGCCCATTTTTATGTATATTGATGGCATTATATCGTTGGTTTTGCAGTCTTATTATCATCATCATCAGTTTCTCACCTGTTAATCGCCCTCCATTAAAATGCTCCAGGCGATTTACATAAAACAATAGCATTAAAAAAAAGACACCGCCGCATTCGACACGGTGGACCATGATCTGCTGATATGACAACTTGCCGCCATAGGGATACAAGGAACAGCTTTAGCTTGGCTTAGCTCCTTCCTGCGCGGACGTAGTCAGCGAGTTGAATGGCTAGGCCAAACATCTAGGAAATCTCTCCTCGAGTGCGGAGTGCCCCAAGGCGCCATATTATCACCAACGTTGTTTAACATCTATGTTCGGCCGTTGGCTGGTATAGCCCGGAGCTTCGGCCTAGGGTGCTACCAATATGCCGATGACACCCAGCTCCTACTGAAACTGGAGCCTGGCGCAACTTCGGTGCCCGAAAACTTCACTCGAGGCCTAGAAGCAGTGACAAAATGGCTCCGCGCCCACAAACTTAAAATAAATCCATCAAAGACGGAGATCTTATGGCCGGGCCGCCCAGAACCACCTTTCTCGCTGCCCCCCTTTGAAGGGGAACCGCTGATTCCGTCCCCCTCAGTAAAAAGCCTTGGTGTTATCCTGGACTCCAAATTGTCGATGGAGGCCCAGGTTGCCTCCACGAGCAAAAGGGCCTTCTTCCACCTGCGCCAAGTGAGACAATTGGCGCCCTATCTTCCGACGGAAGCGCTAGCTACAGTAATCCATGCCACAGTTACATCAAGGCTGGATTACTGTAATGCTTTGTATGTAGGTCTA
Source organism: Anolis apletophallus (assembly GCA_030556195.1). Taxonomy (NCBI): domain Eukaryota; kingdom Metazoa; phylum Chordata; class Lepidosauria; order Squamata; family Anolidae; genus Anolis; species Anolis apletophallus. Next base: position 5,930,741 of record JARBWK010000016.1, read on the forward strand.
CCCCGGTCACTAACCCGCAGGCTCCAGATGGTGTAGAACGCAGCCGCCAGGCTTCTCACAGGAACATCGATGAGATGCCACATTACACCATCTCTGCAGCGCCTGCACTGGCTGCCCGTTGAGTCTAGAGCCTTACACAAGACCTTGACCTTGGCTTTCAAAGCCCTACGGGGCCGGGGCCCAATATACCTAAAAGACCGCTTGTTGATGCCTGCTTGCTCAAGGACCCCGCGGCCAGCAAACAAGAACCTTCTTCACGTACCAGGCTTGAAAGAGGCCCACCTGGAGACCACGAGACGGAGATCGTTCTCCGCTGTGGCCCCCGTTCTTTGGAACTCGATGCCACCGGACCAGAGAGCCTCCCTCGACCTGCCCCAGTTCCTGACTGCTCTGAAGACCTGGCTATTTAGGAAAGCCCATGGTTAATGCAGAACCAGGAACTCAAATACCGGGCCTGGCCCCTGCATTTAACCACTGAATATTTTAATCTAGTTTTAAATACTCTATTTTAATTGTGGAATTTGTTGTGTGTAAGTCGCCCGGAGCACTAACGTGGAGGGCGACTCAGAAATAATAAAGTCAGTCAGTCAGTCAGTCAGACAATACCAAATAAACCGCATTAGACATTAAAAGCTCTGCTAAAAAGCCAGGTCTTGAGTGCCAGAGCAAAGGGTCGCAGGTCACGCATGGCCCTCAAGTGGGGAGGCAAGGAGTTCCACAAGACAGGGGCAGAGATGTCATGTCAGGCCCGGATTAACAGCTTTTTGCGCCCTAGGCTACACTTTGGAACTACGCCCCCTTTAAATCAACCTCTACCGCACCCCCTCTCCCCCCCTCCGTCTTGCACCGCCACATCCTTCCTGTCCTGTGCCAATGGGGCTGAGGGGAAAGGTGTGCACGCGCTGTTGCTGAAGAGAAGGGAACAGGCCCCTTTGTGTGGCGGGGAGCGAGTTCGTTACCCCTCGGGAAGGAGGCAGAGGAGGGCGAGCGAGCGTCGCAGAGCCGAGGCCCAAAGGGACGGGGAGAGCCGGGCTGGGCCCAGAGCATGCTCTTCGTCCGGGGCAGCAGCTTCAGAGGCTGCCCCATGTGCGGCTCATGGCCCAGCGGCTTCAGAGAGTCGGGGCCTTCCTCCGCCTTAGGCTCCCCTCCGGGCCTCCATGCCGCACGCCACCCTTCTTTCTCTCCTCTTCCCTCAGTAGCCTGCGAAGGAAGCCACTCAGAGCCAGGCCAGGCCAGGCGCCCCCTCCCCTCCCTTCAGGCACAGAAGCACTGGCTGTGAAGCAGCGGCATAGATGGATGGGCTGAGGCTGACACGGCGAGCACGAGCACTGCCTCCGTGGAGCCTGGCCTTGGCTCCGCCTCCTTTTGGTATACCAGGCGGCAGGAGCCAATCGCGGTGCGATTTAAAAAATTATTTCATAACTTTTTTTTGGTCCGTGATCTGCGCCCCCCTTGTCTTGTGCCCCTAGGCCATGGCCTAGGTTGGCCCTATGGGTAATCCGGGCCTGCGTCTTGTGCTCTCGAGACATACTTCCCTGGGGTCTGGAACATACAGTATGTTTTGTTGGAGGAGTCCTGGCGATCACTGGCGACGAAGAGGGGAGAGGCGGTCTCTGAGATATGCTGGCCCCTGACCGTAAAGCGCCTTAAAGGTCAGAACCAACAACTTAAACAGGGCCCGGAATTCCCTTGGAAGCCAGTGCAAATGCAACAGAGTTGGAGTTATGTGGCATCTCAAAGGTATTTTTGCAAGTAGCCTGACAGCCGCATTCTGAATAATGCGGATCCTCCGAGTAGTCGACAGGGGAAGGCCAACATACCAGCAGGCGTTACAATAATCCAGTCTAGATGTAACCGTCGCATGGATGATTGTAGCCAAGGCTTCCTCTGAGAGGTAAGGTGCCAGCTGTCTCACCTGCCGGAGATGGAAAAAGGCCTGTTTACTAACATTAGCGATCTGGGCCTCCGTAGTCAACTGTGAATCCAGGACGAAACCCAAGCTCTTAACAGTGGAAGATGGATGCAGGGGGGCACCATCGAAGTTGGGCAGGGAGGGCGCCACTCCAGGCGGGCGGCCAGGCCACAAAATCTCAGTCTTAGTAGGATTCACCTTCAACCTACTGGCACGCAGCCATCTCGATACAGCCTCAAGGCATAAGGCAGTGTTTCCCAACCTTTTTTGAGCCGCGGCACATTTTTTACATTTACCAAATCCTGGGGCACACTACCAACCAAAATGACACAAAATGACACTCTAACACAGTAATACATATAGTTAATATGTTTTTAAATGTATTTATACACTCGGTGTGAAACCTGGGCCTGTTTCGATGAACACAACATAGATATCCTGGCAGGAATGGCAGAAAGACACAAACTTCCCACACAGAACTCCCATAACCAAGAGAAAATGCTATAAGAGTTTGGTGGGCATTGACCTTGGGTTTTGGAGTTGTAGTTCCCCTATATCCAGAAAGAACTGTGGACTGAAACAATGTTGGATCAGGACCAAACTTGGCATGAATATTCAATATGCCCAAATGTGAACACAGATGGAGTTGGGGGAAAATAGACCTTGACATTTGGGAGTTACAGTTTCTGGGATTTATAGTTAACACACAATCAAAGAGCATCCTGAACTCTTGCAACAATGGAATTGAACCAAACTTGGCCTATTGAACTCTCATTACCAACAGAAAGTACTGAAAGGGTTTGCTTGGGAATTGACCTTGAGTTTGGAAGTTGTACTGTAGTTCACTTACACCCAGAGAGCACTGTGGACTCAAACAATGTTATGTTATGTTGTCGTTTGGTTTCTATCCAGAATCACAATGTTGGAAGGAGGCTCACCACTTTAAGGTCCCTAAAACAGGCATGGGAAAACTTTGGCCCTCTGGGTGCTTTGGACTTCAACTCCCACCATTCCTAACAGCCTGAGGCCTTTCCTGCTTAAGTGGCTGAGGGGGAAAGGGAAAAGGGCCTGAGGCTACTAGGAATAGTGGGAGTTGGAGTCCAAAACACCTGGAAGGTCCAAGTGTGCCCATGCCAGCTTTCGACAGAGACCTCTTCCTCCCCCGTCCCCTTCGCGCCCTTTCTTCCCCCTCCTGCCCAACACTTACTTTGTCTTCTACACTGCCGCTTCTGCCGCCATTTTTATCCGAGGGGGCAGCGTGAGCGTGTTCAGGAGGGGAGGGGGGAGGGGGGAAGACATGATCCGTGCGGGTGCTACTGCGCAGACTCGCCCCAGAGCAAACTGAGGCAAAGCGAGCAGAGTGAGGCTGGGAAGAAGGGAGCCCGAGTAGAGAAGAAAAAGTGTTCGGCAGGAGGGGGAAGAAAGGGGATTGGGGGTTCCCGTTTCCCACGGCACACCTGATGATCGCTCATGGCACACTAGTGTGCTACGGCACACTGGTTAAAAATCACTGACATAAGGTGAAGTTGTCTGGTATTGAGGTGACTCCATGCTGCAGCCGTAAAAGCAGCTGGGTATCATCTGCGTATTGGTGGCACTCCAGACCAAAACTCCGCACAAGGCTGTCAAGAGGTCTCACGTAGACGTTGAAGAGGAGGGGAGAGAGAATTGCTCCCTGAGGCAGCCCACATGAGAGGGCAGATCTGTCAGAGGTTCGATCTAGGTACTCAACACATTGAGACCGGCCTCGAAGAAATGTGTCAAACCAACTGAGGGTCCGACCACGAACTCCTGCCATGGCGAGTCGATGGATCAGCAGGTCATGGTCGACAGTGTCGAATGCAGCCGTAAGATCCAGGAGTATCAGGAGTGCCGACCCCCCCTCTATCAAGCTGACAACGAAGTGCATCAGTAATAGCCACCAGAACCATCTCTGTCCCATGGCCCGGGCTGAAAAGGACCCAGGCCGGCGGTGTCATCCAGAAACTGTGTCAACCAGAAACTTATCAGATACTAGATACTAGCCGTCCCCTGCCGGGCGTTACTGTGGCTCAGTCTGGTGGAGGCATTACTTTTCATTCAACCCTCGTACTTTGCAAATGCGCCTCCAATGGCCCAGGCAGGTCCACACCAGGAAGGCCATTGCGTGCGCATTGACGCCTGACCAGGTTACGGCGCCGGAGCGCGCATGATTTATTTATTTGTCCCAAAGAGGCTAGCATTTAAAGAGTTTAACGTGGGATTAAACTAATAGCTCCACTTAAATGCACACACACACACACATGCCCACGGATGCTCCTCACACCGTTCCTTTTGCATCTGCTAGCCTGAGGACGGGGAAGATTTGTGTGCGCGGGGATCAATGCAGTCCAGGAGGCAGATGGCCCTTTGGATTTGAGTGGCTTCCTGCCAAGGGGATGCCATTTGGAGATCGAGCAAAGTCGTCACGCAACGAGGAGGAGGAGGAGGATCCCGCGCTCCCCACCTTTTCTCTCTCTTCTCCTCCCATCCAACCTGGCTTTGCTTTTCGCAAAGATGGACATCAGTGTGCCTTTTAGTGTGCTATGTAATGTCCAGCCAGGAACGTAAACATACTCAGTCTGGGTCTCCTCTTCAAAGGAAGGCAGAGGGAACAATCTGATTCTGGGCATATCCATACTGACCACGTAGGTCAGGGGTCCTGGGTTCACAATCCCTCTGACTGTTGGTGGCCAAACTATAGTTTGAAAAAAACATGAACAAATTCCTATGCACACTACACATATCTTATTTGTAGCACAACCAACATGATTTTACCAGTATTTCAATGGGAAGCATGGGCCTGAAGTTAATTAGGATGGTTGTTGTTGCGTGCCTTCAAGTTGTTTCAGACTTAGAGAGATCCTCAGTCTAAAGTTTAGCCATGTTAAAGGATGGAGAAGCATACTATTGACAAGGTATAGAATGAAGCTTGGATGTTAAGGTGGGTTTGGGGTGGTCAGGTTGGAAGATGGAGCTTAGCTATAGCCTTGTAGCCATCTATGTTATGCAGTCTGGGCTGTGGTCTCAACTTTGGATAAGGAATACTCAACCTACTCAAGTTTGGATAAGGAATACTCAAGTTTGGATAACGAATACTCAATCAACTCAAGTTTGGATAAAGAACACTCAAATTTGGATAAGGAATACTCAACCTACTCAAGTTTGGATAAGGAATACTCAACTTTGGATAAGGAATACTCAACTTTGGATAAGAAATACTCAACTTTGGATAAGGAATACTCGAGTTTGGATAAGGAATACTCAACTTTGGATAAGTAATACTCGACCTACTCAACTTTGGATAAGGAATATTCAAGTTTGGATGAGGAATACACAACGTTGGATAAGGAATTAGGAATACACAAGTTTGGATAAGGAATATTCAAGTTTGGATAAAGAATACACAAGTTTGGATAAAAAATATGCAACTTTGGATAAGGAATACTCAACTTTGGATAAGGAATACTCAACATTGGATAAGTAATACTCAACCTACTCAACTTTGGGTAAGGAATACTCAAGTTTGGATAAGGAATATTCAAGTTTGGATAAAGAATACACAAGTTTGGATAAAAAATATGCAACTTTGGATAAGGAATACTGAACTTTGGATAAGGAATACTCAACTTTGGATAAGTAATACTCAACCTACTCAACTTTGGGTAAGGAATACACAAGTTTGGATAAAGAATATGCAACTTTGGATAAGGAATACTGAACTTTGGATAAGGAATACTCAACTCTGGATAAGCAATACTCAACTTTGGATAAGTTATACTCAACCTACTCAACTTTGGATAAGGAATATTCAAGTTTGGATAAGGAATACTCAAGTTTGGATAAGGAATACTCAACGTTGGATAAGGAATACTCAAGTTTGGATAAGGAATACTCAACGTTGGATAAGTAATACTCAACCTACTCAACTTTGGATAAGGAATATTCAAGTTTGGATAAGGAATACACAACTTTGGATAAGGAATTAGGAATACACAAGTTTGGATAAGGAATATGCAACTTTGGATAAGGAATACTCAACTTTGGATAAGGAATACTCAACTTTGGATAAGGAATACTCAACATTGGATAAGTAATACTCAACCTACTCAACTTTGGGTAAGGAATACTCAAGTTTGGATAAGGAATATTCAAGTTTGGATAAAGAATACACAAGTTTGGATAAAAAATATGCAACTTTGGATAAGGAATATTGAACTTTGGATAAGGAATACTCAACTTTGGATAAGTAATACTCAACCTACTCAACTTTGGGTAAGGAATACACAAGTTTGGATAAAGAATATGCAACTTTGGATAAGGAATACTGAACTTTGGATAAGGAATACTCAACTCTGGATAAGCAATACTCAACTTTGGATAAGTTATACTCAACCTACTCAACTTTGGATAAGGAATATTCAAGTTTGGATAAGGAATACTCAAGTTTGGATAAGGAATACTCAACGTTGGATAAGGAATACTCAAGTTTGGATAAGGAATACTCAACGTTGGATAAGGAATACTCAACCTACTCAACTTTGGATAAGGAATATTCAAGTTTGGATAAGGAATACTCAACCTACTCAACTTTGGATAAGGAATACTCAACTTTGGATAAGGAATACTCAACTTTGGATAAGGAATACACAAGTTTGGATAAGGAACATGCAACTTTGGATAAGGAATACTCAACTTTGGATAAGGAATACTCAACTCTGGATAAGTAATACTCAACCTACTGAACTTTGGATAAGGAGCACTCAACTTACTCTTCTTTGGATAAGGAATATTCAACCTACTGAACTTCAGATAAGGAATAAGCAACCTACTCAACTGTATAAGGCAGTAGTTTTCAACCTGTGGGCCCTGAGGTGTTTTGGCGTGTAACTACCAGAAATCCCATACATAGTGCACTAAAAGGCACACTGATGTCTATCTTTATCAGCTGTTAGGATTTCTGGGAGTTGAAGGTTAAAACATCTGGGGACCCACAGGTTGAGAACCACTGGTATAAGGAATACTCACTCAATCTACTCAACTTTGGATAAGGAATACTCAATATACTCAAATTTGTATAAAGAATACTCAACCTACTGAACTTTGGATAAGGGATAAACAACCTACTCAACTTTTTATAAGGAACATTCAACTTTGAATAAGGAATAACCTTACTTAACCTACTCAACTTTGAATAAGGAATTCTTAAATTTGGTTGGCATCTTATTAGGCTATTATAATGTCATAGGTTAGGCCCAGGACCTGATGCCATTTCCTTATACTGGATTTTGGAAAGGCAAGCATCTCATCAATTCTGGCCAAGCAACTGTTACTGCCAAGGCATGGCCTACAAGAAAGGGATCTCGGCAAACAAATTACAAAAGGTGCACATATGGGAAGAAGATGCTTTCTGGAAATTAGAGTCTTACAAATCCCAGCGGGGTGGGGGAGCATGGGGGGTGGTCCCGTAAGAAGATTATCTGGCATTGGCACCTAATCGCAATGATCCGGGAGCTCCCTGCACCAAGCTGACCTTCAGGAGCACCGTTCCTTGAACAAAGACCTCCCCTTCTCCCCCAAGAGCACCGGGCAAAGCTTGCAAAACATCATCTTCTCACGTTTAAGGAGATATATCACTGAATGTTGAAGTCAGGTCATCCAGGCTGCGTCATTTCTGGGGTCAGTGGATGGGGGTGAAAGCTGGACAGGCAAGAAAGTTGGCAAGGAGGGCAATCAAGAAATGGCCAGAAAAAAACAATAAGCAAGATCAAGGCTGGATTATCCCTAGAAACCAATGCAACTGAGTTGAGGCTGTTGTACTTTGGACACATACATTGTGGGATGTTGTGACTCAATGGAAACAATGAGAATGCTCAGGGAAATGAGTTTTCCATGCTGTATGGCCATGTTCCAGAAGCATTCTCTCCTGGCATTTCGCCCATATCTGTGGCAGGCATCCTCAGAGGTTATGAGGTCTGTTGGACACTAGGTAAGTGGGATATATATATATATATGTATATATATTCTCTCTATCTCTCTATCTGTATATCTGTATACCTTTATAAAGCGGAATGTTTGTATGTATGTATGTGCGGAGGGCGGGAGGGCGGGAGGGCGGGTTCACAGGCCACAGCGACCAGCGCGGGTGATGGACCTGCACCAAACTTGGTACACATAACCCCCATAACCCCCTTTACGTCTTGGTGCGGTTCGGGGGACATGACCTATGGATTATGGGATTTGTAGTACTTTCAAACACTTTGGTTCCCACAGACCACTGAGGCCACCAAAAAGGACCAATACAGACCACACTTAGCACACACAGCCCCCATGACCCACTCTACGTCCTGGTGCAGTTTGGAGGAGGGTGGACCATGGATGATGGGACTTGAAGTACCTCTACTCACTTCCCAAGTCCGCTGCAACCCTCATCCAATCACTGATCGAGACCAAACTTGGTATACATAACCCCTATGACTGCCTACACTTACAGGTGAGGTTTGGGGGAGGACTGACAATGGATGATGGGATTTGTAGTACTTCCACGCCCCTCTGTTCCCACAGACCACTGCGGCCCCCAACAAACACTGATAAAGACCACATTTGGCATGCAGAGCCCCAGTGACCCACTCTACATCCTACTGCAGTTTGGAGGAGGGCAGACCATGGATGATGGGCCTTGCAGTACCTTCCCTCACTTTCCAAAACTGCTGCAAACCTAATCCAATGACTGATCAAGACCAAACCTGGCACACAGAGCCCTCATGACCCACTCTACATCCTGGTGCAGTTTTGTGTGAGAAGGACCACGGATAATGGGACTTGAAGTATCTTCACTCACTTCCTAAAAACAATGCAACCCTCATCCATTCACCAATACAGACCAAACTTGGCACACCGAGCCCCCATGACCCAATCTACATCCTACTGCAATTTCGAAGAGGGCGGACCACAGATGATGGGACTTGCAGTACCTTCAGTTATTTCATGATACCACTGCAACTCCCAATAATGATGGATCAAGACCAAACTTGGCACACCGAACCCCCATGACCCACTCTACATCCTGCTGCAGTTTGGAGAAGGGTGGACCACAGATGATGGGACTTGCAGCACCTTCAGTAATTTCATGATCACACTGCAACTCCCAATAATGATGAATCAAGGCCAAACTTGGCACACAGAGCCCCCGTGACCCACTCTACATTCTGCTGCATTTTGCAGGAGGGCAGACCATGGATGATGGGACTTGCAGTACCTTCCCTCACTTTCAAAGACTGCTGCAAACCTAATCCAATGACTGATCAAGACCAAACCTGGCACACAGAGCTAGCTATGCCACCACTGCCTTGGCATTACCCTCCTCTAGCCTGGAGAAGCTGTGGTAGCGCTAAAGCCAGAGGGGGAGGGGGTGGAGCCAGGCCACGCCAAGCCCCTCCCCCTGCTCCGCCCTGTTTCTCTCTCAGTAGATCTTTCTGTCTTGGTTTTATTATAAGTTGCTCGCATGCTGAAAAGATGTGGGCACCCCTGATCTACGGTGTCAAAGGCTGCCATGAGATCAGGGGCGGTCCCACCATATAAGCGACCTACGTGGCAGCGTAGGGCGCCATCTTGGAAGGGGGCGTTGTGGGGCGAATTCCCGCCTGCCGGGCGCAGCCGCATCCGCGCGCCACCGTTTCCGTGGGGCATTGTAGAGCGAAGAGCCTTCGAAGGCTCCTCTTCACGTTTCCTGGTTCTCGCTGCCGGCCCCTCCCATGGGGCGTTACAGAGGCCAAGGGAGAGCTGCCCTCCCTCTGCAACGCCCGTGGGTGGGGCTGGCAGGGGAACCAGGGCGCTCTTCCTGGTTCCCGCTGCTGGCCCCTCCCATGGGCATTGCAGAGGGCAAGGGAGAGCGCTGCCCTGGCCTCTGCAACGCCCGAGGGTGGTGCTGGCAGGGGGAACCAGGAGGCGCTCTTCCTGGTTCCCGCTGCCGGCCCCTCCCATGGGCGTTGCAGAGGGCAAGGGAGAGCGCTGCCCTGGCCTCTGCAACGCCCGAGGGTGGGGCTGGCAGGGAACCAGGAGGGCTCTTCCTGGTTTCAGCTGCCGGCCCCTCCCATGGGCGTTCCAGAGGGCAAGGGAGAGCGCTGCCCTGGCCTCTGCAACGCCCCGTGGGGGGGGCTGGAAGAGAACCAGGAGGCGCTCTTCGTGGTTTCAGCTGCCGGCCCCTCCCATGGGCGTTGCAGAGGGCAGGGAGAGCGCTGCCCTGGCCTCTGCAGCGCCCGAGGGTGGTGCTGGCAGGGAACCAGGAGGCGCTCTTCCTGGTTCCGCTGCCGGCCCCTCCCATGGGCGTTGCAGAGGGCGTGGGTGGGGCTGGGAGAGCGCTGCCCTGCCCTCTGCAATGCCCCCGTGGGTGGGGCTGGCAGGGAACCAGGAGGCGCTCTTCCTGGTTCCGCTGCCGGCCCTCCCATGGGCATTGCAGAGGGCAAGGGAGAGCGCTGCAGAGGGCACGGGAGCACTGCCCTGCCCTCTGCAACGCCCCGTGGGTGGGGCTGGCAGGGGAACCAGGAGGCGCGAGGAGGAGCCTTCGAAGGAGGAGAGGAATGGAAAGAGCGCACGCAAGGTACCGCCTAAATTTGGGGGCCCAAAATAATGTTGGGGATTATTATGTTTTTTGGGGGCGCCAAAATAATTTTCGCCTACCATTGGAAATTACCTTAGACCGCCCCTGCGTGAGATCCAATAACTCGAGCAGCGCAGATCCACCTTGGTCCAACTGGCAGCGCAGCTGGTCTGTGATGGAGAGCAGTACCGTCTCCCTCATTCTTTGTATTTTTTAAAAAATCTTTTAAACTTTGCTTCTGTATAACCCTCGTACATCACAGAGATGGGACCCAAGCCTCATCAGAGCAGTCTCCTCTGTTTTATTGACGCATATCATGGAGTTAATTTTCGACAAAATATTTCGCAAAAATATTGTATGCAGTCGCAAGACTTGGGCGAAAAATTCACGTGCAGGAAAGTTTGTGCACATCGAGGCACCAGAAAGCAAAGTTCGTATTTCCAGTGGAAAATGTACCATTCTGGAGTGTTTTTTTTGGATTTCGGGATTCCGGAGATGGGTTTTTCCATCTGTATCTTAAAATCAAAACAGACAAAATGAAGAGTAGCGCTTCTTTGCTCCTGGCTTTCTCCCTCCTGGCTTCCATTCCTCTCCGAGCATGGCTGCCTTTGTGGATTACAAACTCGTTAAAGGCACAGGGCCAAACGCTAACGTGTTTGCTTCAACAAACCGTTAACCTAATTATACCCGAAATATATATGATGAGTTACGCGATTTCTCTGGGGTTTCAGGACAGAAGAAGAATTGCTGTCTCTGGCCAGCAGAGGGCGGTGTTTCAATAGGAAACAGAACAGACAACTTCTCTCCTTGAGGCTGAATCTGATTAGACCTCAGCGCTGACCAAGTGTGTATCTCCGAGGGTTGAATGAAAAGTAATGCCTCCACTTTCGTAACTCCTCAACAGATTGCAGTACTGGTGTGCGGCAGGTACTGGCTTGTTCAGTAGACTCTCCTCTACAGTTCCATTTTGCCGGGAAGCTTTAGCATTGAACAGTTGTGATTTTAAAGTGTGAAGTATGGAACCCTGTGCAGACAGTCGGTCAGTGCGAATTAAGCAACATGCAGTCATTGAATTCTTGACAGCAGGTGTCATTCAGAAAAATAAGACGGGAGCCAACAAGGTGTATTCACAATTCAATGTATTTTGCATAATAATAAGATCAATAAACCATATATTCTGGACATGTATTTCATTCAGATATTAGTGTTTCTTTAAATCAAGTGAAATGAATACAGCAGGGCTGCTCAGGAAGTCGATCATGATCGACCAGTTGATCCCAGGACTGAAGGAGGTCGATCCCAGCCGGATGGGGTGCATCTCAGAGGGGGCGGAGTCAGGCCGCGCCATGCCCCGCCCCTCCCTGCTGGCTTTGGAGCTCCCAGCAGCTTCTCCAGGCTTGAGGAGGGCAAGGCCAAGCCAGCCTTGTGCTAGCTATGCCACCACTGGCTTGGCATTGCCACCCTCAAGCCTGGAGAAGCTACTGGTAGAGCAAAAGTCAGATGGGGCAGAGCCAGGCCGCACCAAGCCCCACCCCCTCCCTGCTGGCTCGACAGTCCCAGCAGCTTCTCCAGGCTTGAGGATGGCAGTGCCAAGCCAGTGGTGGCATAGCTAGCACAAGGCTGGCTTGGCACTGCCATCCTCAAGCCTGGAGAAGCTGCTGGTAGAGCTCCAAAGCCAGAGGGGGCAGAGGTGGGGCTTGGCAAGCCCCACCCCTCCCCCCCTCTGCCTTTGGAGCTCCCAGCAGCTTCTCCAGGCTTGAGGATGGCAGTGCCAAGCCAGCCTTGTGCTAGCTATGTCACCACTGACTTGGCACTGCCATCCTCAAGCCTGAAGAAGCTGCTGGGAGCTCCAAAGCAAGAGGGGTGGGGCAGGGCCACACCAAGCCCTGCCCCTTCCCCTCTTGCTTTGGAGCTCCCAGCAGCTTCTCCAGGCTTGAGGATGGCAGGGCCAAGCCAGTGGTGGCATAGCTAGCACAAGGCTGGCTTGGCCCTGCCCTCCTCAAGGCTGGAGAAGCTTCTGGGAGTGCCGAAGTCGGGGAGGGGGCAGGGCTTGGCACGGCCTGGCTCCGTCCCCTCTGAGAAGCGCCTCATCCGGCTGGGATCGGCCTCCTTCGGTCCTGGGATCGACTGGTCGATCGCGATCGACTTCCTGGGCAGCCCTGGAATAGTGGTAGTTAAAGAGCACATTCTAAGGATTATTTCTGCGTTGGGTTTATTAAAATATTCCCATCCAAACCCAAGTAATGAGGGTGGAGGCATTACTTTTCATTCAACCCTCGTACACCCGAGAATTACCCGTATTTCTCCCAATCTAAGACTGTGAAATCTTGGAAGTTGTAGCTTTCCAAGGCAGCTTGGGAACTACAAAGCCCAAGATTCCATAGCTTTGAGCCATTTAAGTGCAGATGCAATTCGAACCCAGGCCTTCCCCATCCGCCAAGTTTCCGGGTCCCATTTCACCCATCCATTCCAGTTCAAAACTCGCTGATAAAGCGAGCTAATGGGTGAAAGATTAACATAATTAGCCCGAAAGATAAGGGTTTCCTCTTTAATAGCGTTTCATTGCTTATCCGACGAAACAATATTCCAAATTAAAGTACCAAAAAAAAGAAAGGAATGAAGGAAGAAAAAGAAATGGAGACGGCAAAGCGAGCGAAAGATGAAGCTTTCTTCGCCGGCAGACTGCTGTCAGAGTTTATGGGTATTCATTAAAATCCCCTCCTAATTGCTCCCTCATCAGCTATGAATTTTAAGAAGCTTAGCGACTAAGTGCTTAAATTCCGTTTATTGACAGAAAATAGAATATCCGCTAATGACTACAGGGCGATGAGTCACGATTATCGCTACACACTGCTTGTTTTACACAGCCGTACAAAAGGCATCTGCTTGCGAGATTTCACCCTTTTTCTCTAATGGAAGGCATAGCCTTGAGTCATCCGAAGCTTGGTTTGCCCAGGCGGTTGGGTCTCCAACTCCCAGAATCCCTGGCTATTGAACCAGCTGTCTAGGGCAGGGGTGCTCATTAGGTAGCTCGGGAGCTACTACCGTGTTTCCCCAGAAAGTAAGACAGCGTCTTACTTTCTTTCCCCGAAAAGTCCCCCTCGTCTTACTTTCGGGTACGTCTTATATAAACTAAGACGTACCCCCCGTCGCCACGCCCACGCTGCACGCCATCATGGCGCCGCGCCGCGCAACCGGCCCCATCGGCCGCGGCACACATCCGCGGTGCCCCTTGCTGTGTGTGCGCGGCCGGCGGCGCACGCGCAGGAAACGTCTACAGGCGCCTCTTGCTCTCTTTTCCCCTCCCTTCCTTAGACGAAGGAAGGGAGGGGAAAGAGTAAGAGGCGTGGCAAAGCTGGCGGCGCGTCACTCTGACGCGGTGCCGCTTCACCACGCCTCTTGCTCTCTTCCCCCTCCCTTTCTTCGTCCAAGGAAGAGAGGGGGAAGAGAGCAAGAGGCGTGGCGTAGCGGTGGCGCGTCACTCTGGCTGCGGCGCCTTCGCCACGCCTCTTGCTCTCTTCCCCCTCCCTTTCTTCGTCCAAGGAAGGGGGGGAAGAGAGTAAGAGGCGTGGAAGCGGCGCGCGTCACTCTGACGCGGCGTCGCCGCCACGCCTCTTGCTCTCTTCCCCTCCCTTCCTTGGACGAAGAAAGGGAGGGGAAGAGCAAGCAAGAGGCGCGTCAGAGAGGCCTGGCAGAAAGGTGCGCTACGGAGGTGTGCGCGGCCGATGGGCGGTTGTTGCGGCGGCGGCGTGGCGACGAGTACGGCTTACTTTCGGGTACGGCTTATATTAGCCGACCCCCCTGACACCCCCGATATGTCTTACAATCGGGGGTGTCTTACTATCGGGGAAACACGGTAGTAGATCTTCGGCCTTCTTCCAGGTGATCTTCGGGCCTCACCAGCCGGGTGGGGCACTCCTGCCATGCACGCGCACACCCTGCGCACGTGCGCTCCTGCTGCTGGCTTCCTCTCTCACGGTGCTTCTTTCGCCTGCGGGGCATTGCAGGAAGAAGGAAGCACGAGGCGGGGCCTCTGGAGGGAGCGCCCTACCTCTCTCTCGTCCAGAAGCAGCTGTGCAGCCTCCGTTGCCGGTGAGACAGGCCCCGCCTCGTGCTTTCTCCTTCCTGCAATGCCCCGCAGGCGGAAGAAGCGCTGCGCGGGCGGAAAACACCAGCAGGAGCACGCACGGCGGTGGGAGCGCGCGGCGGTGGGGGCAGGTAGATCTTTTGGACTTGGTTGTTTAAGAGTAGCTCGTATGCTGAAAAAGTGTGAGCACCCCTGGTCTAGGGCTTCTGGGAACGCTAGAGTCGCGATAGATATAGGGCTGTGTGGAAGTGCCTTAAGACCTTCTCATACTGAGGCAAACTAACACTGGAGCCTTCTTATATTGAGGCCGTCTCATACCGAGGCTTCTCTCAGACTGAGGCCTCTTCATACTGAGAGCAACTAACACTGAAGGTCCTTAAGACATTCTCATATTGAGGCAAACTAACACTGGAGCCTTCTTATACTGAGGCCTTCTCACACCGAGGCTTCTCTCGGAATGAGCTTCCTAACTGTAGCGGATTGGACTCGATGGGCATGTGTCTGAAGGGATTGGATGGTGCCCTTCCTGGCAGAAGGGGGTTGGACTGGATGGCCTTCTGTTTGGAGGGATTGGATGGTGCCCTTCCTGGCAGAAGGGGGTTGGACTGGATGGCCTTCTGTTTGGAGGGATTGGATGGTGCCCTTCTTGGCAGAAGGAGTTTGGACTGTATGACCACGTCGCTAGGGGGATTGGATGGTGTCCTTCCTGGCAGAAGAGGGTTGGACTGGGTGGCCATCTGTCTAAAGCAGGGCTGTCCAGGAAGTCGATCGCGATCGACCAGTCAATCCCTGGACCAAAGGAGGTCGATCCCAGCCGGATGGGGCGCTTCTGAGAGGGGGGCGGAGCCTGGCCGTGCCAAGCCCCGCCCCCTCCCCAGCTTCGGCACTCCCAGCAGCTTCTCCAGGCTTGAGGATGGCAATGCCAAGCCAGTGGTGACATAGCTAGCACAAGGCTGGCTTGGCATTGCCATCCTCAAGCCTAGAGAAGCTGCTGGGAGCTCCAAAGCCAGAGGGGAGGGGGCAGGGCTTGGCACAGACTGGCTCCCCCCCCGGCTTCGGCACTCCCAGCAGCTTCTCCAGGCTTGAGGATGGCAATGCCAAGACAGTGGTGGCATAGCTTGCACAAGGCTGGCTTGGCACTGCCATCCTCTAGCCTGGAGAAGCTGCTGGGAGCTCCAAAGCCAGAGGGGGGGGCGGGGCTTGGCATGGCCTGGCTCCGCCCCCCTCTGGCTTCGGCACTCCCAGCAGCTTCTCCAGGCTTGAGGATGGCAATGCCAAGCCATTGGTGGCATAGCTAGCACAAGGCTGGCTTGGCATTGCCATCCTCAAGCCTGGAGAAGCTGCTGGGAGCTCCAAAGCCAGAGGGAGGGGGAGGGGCTTGGCATGGCTTTGCCCCCATCTGGCTTTGGCACTCCCAGCAGCTTCTCCAGGCTTGAGGATGGCAATGCCAAGTCATTGGTGGCATAGGGGCTTGGCATGGCCTGGCTCCGCCCCCTCTGGCTTTGGCACTCCCAGCAGCTTCTCCAGGCTTGAGGATGGCAATGCCAAGCCAGTGGTGGCATAGCTAGCACAAGGCTGGCTTGGCATTGCCATCCTCAAGCCTGGAGAAGCTGCTGGTAGAGTGGAAGCCAGAGGGGGGCGGAGCCAGGCCCCGCCAAGCCCCTCCCCTCCCCTCTCCAGCCTTGAGGAAGTAGGTAGATCTTTCTGACTTGGTTTTAGTATAAGTAGCTCGCATGCCGAAAAAGTGTGGGCACCCCTGGTCTAGAGGGATTGTATGCTATCCTTCCTGGCAGAAAGGGGATGGGCTGGAGGGTCCATGTGGTCCCTTCCAACTCTAGGATTCTAGGATTCTATCTCTGGTATTGATAACTTGAAATCCTTTCCCAATTGGAGCTGCTTGGCACCGAATGTATGAGCAACAAAGCCCCCAAACCACCAAGCGAAATCATACGTGCCATTATTGGAACTGCTTCACTTTCATGGCTCTCACGCTGAAGATGACGACGAGGACGACTCTTGACAGATGGGCAAATATTACCATGTTGAGCAAGCAGGTTGGAGGCATGGTTGGTGATGTGACCCCGGGTACCAATGGCTCACGCTATTCCCTCTTGGAGAAGACTCTCGTGGCACGTATGACTTTTGAGCGACCTTTGGGGCATCTCCCTGGCCTCTCATATTTGGCACGCGTCAGAAGGATCCTCATTGCAACCTTTGAGAACAGAGGCTGTCCGCACCTCGGCCACTTCGGTGCACCTCTGTTGTCGTTTGCTCGACACATTGCCCGCCCTTGTGCCAGGCCCCTTTCCCAGCCCCGGTGCACCGAAGCCCGCTCTGGATATTTGACATCCCTTTGTTTCCACGACCAACCCTTGCCTCCTGGAGACCTCCGCCTGCCGCACGGTAAACCCAGGTGGGATGTGATTCAAAGGGACAATTGACTTTTTGCCTCGTGCCTCATTCCGAGCGGCGGAGCAGGCTCTGAAGCCATCTGGGGCACCGGCTGACCTTTTGCTGGCCCTCGATTCGCAATCAACAATTTTGTGAGTTTCAAATCACATCAGAATCAATGTGTGTGTAAAAAAACCTGTCAGTTTACCAACCATTACACATGCGGTAAGCTGTCCTCGGGGGGAATTCGGGGATGCCATGATACCTGCCCCTCCAGACTGAATTTTCCACATGTGATCGAGTCCGAAATGTCTCGGAAACATTCGCCTGTATCAGTTCTCGGTCGGGTAACGTTGGCCAGGACGCTGGAAAGGAGACGAGCGGAAGTGCGCGAGTCGGTATTCGCTTGGTTTGAAACGGCGTTGGATCCGATCAGGCCAATGATGGTGACCCATTTGTGTTTTAATATAGGCCAGTTTGCCTTTCCAAAAGGTGACAGAGACACCTTTATTTATTTATGTATTTACTATACTTGCAGGGGCGGTCCAACGTATACGCGAAGTAAGCGGTTGCTTAGGGCGCCAACTTCTGAGAAGGGCGCCATCTTCTGGGAAGGGCGCCACCACGCCGGCCATGCTGCCATAGCAAACCTCCCTGCTGCTGCGTCGGCTTCAGCGCCTGGCCTGCAGAAGCTTCTGGGCATGCGCAGAGATTTTTGCGCATGCGCAGTAGCTCCAGAGCTGAAGTTGAGCTCCGGAGCCACTGCGCATGCCCAGAAGCTCCTGCAGGCGCTGAAGCCGAAGCCTGTAAACATGTCACGTCAGCACTCCGTCCGTATTCGGCACGCAGGGGGTGGAGGCAAAGGGAGAGGCTTGACCTCTCCCTTTGCCTCTGCCCCCTGCGTGCCGAATACGGACGGAGTGCTGACGTGACGTGTTTACAGGCTTTGGCTTCTGCGCCTGCAGGAGCTTCTGGGCATGCGCAGAACCTCCTGCAGGCGCAGAAGCCTGAAAACACGTCACGTGACGCAATTGGGCAAGCAGGGGGTGGAGGCAAAGGGAAAGGGGCGGAGACAAAGGGGGGCGCCAAAGTAATGCTCGCTTACCATATAAAATAAGGTTAGACCGCCCCTGTATACTTGTATACCGCCTTTGCGTGTGCAAGGATGACACGCCTCGCCGCAAGAACAATAACACAGACACAAGTGGTTAGATGAAAATGGCCACAACTCATTTATTGAAAACAGGAACAAAAGGTTGGCAGCCACGCATGGGTCCTGGACCAGGGTAGAACAGCTCCCATGAATGTCCAAAGGCGTTTGCAAGCCTGGGGTGCGAGTGGCCCAATGCCTGTCCACGGAAACTCGGCACCCCAGGGGGCCTGGGCATTACCCCCCCTTACAACCAAGGGGCAATAAGCCAGCCTGATCCAGGGGCCATGCCACACACCAAACACGGAGTTGTGACAAAGAACATAATAACGCATAACCAGTAACAGTGCAACAATGAAGTTAAGTGGAAACAAAAAAGGACAAGAACAAGCAATGCAAAAAGTAGGGAGGGTGGGAGGAGAAACAGGACTGGCCCCACATGTGGCCTGGCAGAAGTGCAGGCTGGCCAGCTACCAAGAGGGGGGTGGGGCGGGGTCAGCCCATCATTGGCTAGCCGGCGTTGGTGGCGGGAACCTTCCTGCCACCCCAGGGCCTTCTGGGGAGGAGAAGCCCCTTAAACATTACCAAGATGGCGCGAGGGCAACCCTGCTCCGCAACCAGCTCGGCCGGTAAGTTGGCCAAGCCCATTGCGTGTGCAAGGGTGACACGCCTCGCGCCAAGAACAATAACACAGACACAAGTGGTTGGATGAAAATGGGCACAACTCATTTATTGAAAACAGGAGCAAAAGGTTGGCGGCCACACATGGGTCCTGGATCAGGCCCATTCCTGCGAGGCGTCTCAGAAGGATACCGTGGTCAACGGTATCGAAGGCATTACTTTTCATTCAACCCTCTTAATATGTTCTTAGAAAGGACTTGCATAGTGGTAAGTCTAAAAGCCTTATTGGGAGATAATAGCCTCCTTCTGCCCCTTTCCCTGTAGATACAGCCATTCCAGACCCCTACAGAAGGGAGTTCCAGAATTTAGGGGCAAACACCAAAAAGGCCCTTCAGACTCTGACCCTTTTTCTTCAATGCCTTACAACCTTCTTTTCCACCAGAGGAATCAGCCAAAGGAGCAAGGTCATGGGCTCTGGTCTCTCTGACACTTGGCCTCCCACCCATGGCTCGCCGATCAGCAGGGAGCTAAAAGTCTCTAGAATCTCATAACGGATCGGCAACCAGAGAGTCAATATTTCCACATCTTTGGTAGATCACTGTAGTCCGGAGAGACCAGAATTGATTTTCCTTTGCAGGAGAAATTGCCCAGGAAGGGAAGCATCTCCTCACCAGGGAGGTCATAGGGCTTTCCTGCCGACGTGTGGCTCCCGAGGGCCATTTCGGATGAAAACAACACAGAATCATATGGGCAGCTGGAAGGCTAACACATTTCGAGTGACATCAAGCTTTCATGGGCCAGAGATGGCTTTGTCGGAGGCATGAAGCATTTCCCTCAATTTATATCAATGGAGATGAAGACAGGGGTTGGAAATAATGGCCTCCTGTAGCCATGCAATGCAGAGGTGACAATCTGTCAGTTCTGTGTACACACGAGGTCTATTTTCCCCAAACTCCACCAGTGTTCACGTTTGGGCATATTGAGGATTCGTGCCAAGTTTGGTCCAGATCAAACATTGTTTGGATCCACTGTGCTCTCTTGATGTAGGTGAACTACAACTCCAAAACTCAAGGTCATTACCCTTCAAACCCTTCCAGAATTTTCTGTTGGTCATGGGAGTTCTGTGTGCCAGCAGAAAGTCTCCTTGGGTGATGTTTCCAAGTTGCGGTTCTTTCTGCGTTGTCGTTTCTCTTCGAGACTCATTCGGCGTGACTTCTTGAAAGATGCCGCAACATTGCGGATAGTGCATCTCCACGCCTCCCGATGTGAGGCCAGGGTGGACCATTGTTGGTGGTCCATCTGGCCGAGGCTGAGATGTTGTTTCAGGGAGTCCTTATATCTCTTTTTTGGGGCGCCTCTCTTGCGCCAACCCATGGCGAGTTCATCATAGAGTAGTATCTTTGGGAGGCGGTGGTCCTCCATCCTAGAGATGCGCCCGGCCCAGCGCAGCTGTGTTCCCAATAGCATGGCCTCAACGCTGGTGATCCCTGCTTGCTCAAGGACAGCAACATTCGTCACATAGTCAGTCCAGTGTACATTTAGGATTGTGCGAAGATAGCGCTGATGAAAGCGTTCGAGGAGTCGTAGGTGTTGGTGAGAGGTGACCCATGTTTCAGACCCATAAAGGAGAATAGACAGTACGATACCTCTGTACACACTGATTTTTGTGCTTTCCCTCAGGTGCTTGTTGCTCCAGACTCTTTTGTGAAGCCTTCCGAATGCACTCTATGCCTTTGCTAATCCGTGCTCTATCTCTTTGTCAATCTTGGCGTCTGAAGAGATGATGCTTCCCAGGGAGGTGAACTGCTGACTGGACTTAAGCACAGATGTGCCTATGCTGATGTGGGGATGATGGTGTTCTTCTTGTTGTCCGGGCTGGTAGAGGACTTCCATTTTCTTCAGGCTAACTTCCAGCCCAAACAGCTCTGGAAGTAATAAAATACAGTATAGTAAAAAGATAAAATACATACACATAGCACAGATTAAAACAACATTAATTACAACAACATTAGCTACACAATCCAAAAAGCCTTTTCCATCTCAACAATCAAAGGTCAATTTCAGTGTTCAGTGCCATTATATTCATTGTCCAAATGCCTGGTTCCACAGCCATGTCTTCAGTTTCTTTCTGAAAGAGAGGAGGGAGGATGGCGATCTAATTTCGCTGGGGAGCGAGTTCCATAGGTAGGGGGTCACCACCGAGAAGGCCCTGTCCCTTGTCCCCACCAGCCATGCTTGCGAAGCTGGTGGGACCATGAGCAAGGCCTCCCCGGTGGATCTTAGGCCATGTGCAGTCATTGAATTCTGACGTGAGGATGATGGTGTTCTTCCTGTGGTGCGGGCTGGTAGAGGACTTCCGTTTTCTTCAGGCTGACTTCCAGCCCAAACAGCTCTGCAGCTGCTGCAAAGCAGGATATTAGGCACCGCAGGGCTTCTTCTGAATGGGCGACCAGGGCAACATCAGCAAAAAGCAGCTCACGGACTAGATAGTTTAGAGTCTTAGTGCGAGCCCTCAGACGGCTTAAGTTGAACAAGCTGCCATCAGTACGATAGCATATATATATATGCTGTCTTCTTCTTCGAGGTCTGCCGTAGCCCTTTGGAGCATCATGCTGAAGAAGATTGTAAATAGTAGGGTTGGTGCAAGAACACAACCTTGTTTCACTCCATTAGTTATGAGAAAGGGCTCCGAGAGAGCATCGCCGTATCTGACTTGACCGCGCTGGTCAAGTTTAGATAGAGGGCCCTTTCCCTGCCTGCGCAGTGGGCAGGGAAAGATAATTACCTCCTCCTACGAAGGGAGACGATTGGTTCCTTAGATGGAACCTTCTGGGGAGTGGGCGGAGGCTGCCTATGGAGTTGGGGCAGCCTCCTCCTTCATTCCCATTTGAGGTGTTGACCCACCACTCCCGCCCTGTGACAGTATAGTGGTTGCCTTAGGGGCTGGGTAGGAATTTAATCCCCTTCTACGTAAAAAAACAAAAAACAAAAAACCCCCCAAAAAAACTAGGGTTTTTTTTGCCTACCCTGTACTGTTACTGGGACTTTTTGGGATGGCGGTTCTATAAATAGGACAGCGTAAATAGTTTAGGGTAATCCATAGACCCATATTCACTCATGCACTCTTCAAAGTTGGTTGGGCCAGTGCACAAACACACTCACCTGGACGGCTGTTCAAGGGTGAGGGGGATACCACTGGTCCAGAAATTTTGAGAGTCCGGTTAAGTATTTCCAGAGAGGTCTTCTTGTGTTTTCCTTGAGAGGTTGCCCAGTTTTGTGTTATAGGGCAGGGCTGTCCAACTGGCGGCCCAGGGGCCGTATACGGCTCCCCAGCCCTTTCCCTACGGCCCCTTAAGCTTTTTAATAAAAAATAAAAATTGAAAAATAAAATAAATAATACATTTTTTAAAAAAATACCTACTTCTGGGTTCGGAGCAAGTATCGCGAGAATACGCAATCCACACGGGATTTCGCCGTCAACGCGAAATCACGCCGGCGTTGACAGCGGAATCCCGTGTGGATTG
The DNA here is from genome assembly GCA_030556195.1 of Anolis apletophallus. NCBI lineage: Eukaryota > Metazoa > Chordata > Lepidosauria > Squamata > Anolidae > Anolis > Anolis apletophallus. Next base: position 5,953,043 of record JARBWK010000016.1, read on the forward strand.
CGTATTCTCGCGATACTCTTTGGCTACTCTACTCCTGGATCACTGAGGCCCACAGACAGATTAGGACCTTCTTCGACTCAGTCGTTCATCGCCTCTCTTGCCGTCCGGGTACTCCTGGATCCTGCGCGTTTGGAAAAGGTAGGCCGAAGCAGGGGGCTCCTCATTCCCTCCCCCCATCTCCCCTCATGTATTAAATATAAAATTAAATATATTTAAAGATGAAATAAGGGGAGATGGGATACATTAAAATAAGGGGGAGGGGAGGATGGAATTAAATATATTTAATATTAAATAAAAATAAGGGGGAGGGAGGATGGAATTAAATATATTTAATATTAAATAAAAAATACGGGGAGAGGGCTCCGGGGAGAGGGTAGAGCCGGGGCGGGGGCAGACCCTACGGCCCCCCAGGTCATCAGTGACTGGAATTCAGGCCCCTGGGCCGGTAGAAGTTGGACAGCCCTGTTATAGGGGACTCAGGAGAGTTTCCCAGTGTAGCCGAGGGGTCGTTCACTCGCGGACGCTACCTCGGCTAGGCCACACCTTGTTCCCTTGACACCTGAGTTTAGTGAGGTTAAACTTAAATAGGTAACTTTAAAATAAAGGTTGCCCAAATTTGATCCAATTACTGTTGTCTGTCTCATTATTTCGGGGGTTGGAAGGTAAATAGATAGGCAAGTAGACAGATAGATAGATTGATCAGAAGGACTGCTGGGAGTTGTAGTCCAATATGTAGAGAAGGAAGAAATGGGAAAAAGAGGAAAGGAAAGAAAAGGGGGGGAGGAAGGAAAGAGGAAGAAGGAAGGAGAGAAATAAAGAAGAAAAGGGAAGGAAGGAGAGAAAGAGGGAGAGGTTGGTTACAGCAACACATGGCAGATACAGCTAGTCAGAGCAGTGTTTCCTAACCAGTGTGTCGTGGCACACTAGTGTGCCGTGAGCGATCATCAGGTGAGCCGTGGGAAATAGGAACCTCCAATACCCTTTCTTCCCCCTCCTGCTGAACACTTTTTCTTCTCCACTCAAGCTCCCTTCTTCCCAGCCTCGCTCTGCTCGCTTTGCCTCGCTTTGCTCTGGGGCGAGTCTGCGCAGTAGCGCCCGCACAGGTCACGTCTTCCCCCCTTTCCCCTCCCCTCCTGAACACGCTCACGCTGCCCCCTCAGATCAAAATGGCGGCAGAAGCGGCAGTGGAGAAGGGGGAGGAAGCGAAGGGAGGGGAGGAAGAGGTCTCTGTCGAAAGCTGGCATGGGCAAACTTGGACCTTCCAGGTGTTTTGGACTCCAACTCCCACCATCCCTAGCAGCCTCAGGCTCTTTTCCTTTCCCCCCCTCAGCCACTTAAGCAGGAAAGGGCCTGAGGCTGTGAGGAATGGTGGGAGTTGAAGTTGAAAACTTCCACCCAGAGGGCCAAAGTTTTCCCGTGCCTGTTTTAGGGGCCTTAAAGTGGTGAGCCTCCTTCCAACATTGTGATTCTGGATAGAAAACAAACAACAACATAACATAACATTGTTTGAATCCACAGTGCTCTCTGGGTGTAGGTGAACTACAACTTCCAAACTCAAGGTCAATTCCCAAACAAACCCTTTCAGTACTTTCTGTTGGCAATGAGGGTTCAACAGGCCAAGTTTGGTTCAAATCCATTGTTGCAAGAGTTCAGGATGCTCTTTGATTGTGTGTTAACTATAAATCCCAGAAACTGTAACTCCCAAATGTCAAGGTCTATTTTCCCCAAACTCCATCCGTGTTCACATTTGAGCATACTGAGTATTCATGCCAAGTTTGGTCCTGATCCAACATTGTTTGAATCCACAGTGCTCTCTGGATATAGGTGAACTACAACTCCAAAACTCAAGGCCAATGCCCACCAAACTCTTATAGTATTTTCTCTTGGTTATGGGAGTTCTGTGTGGGAAGTTTGTGTCTTTCTGCCATTCCTGCCAGGATATCTCTGTTGTGTTCATTGAAACAGGCCCAGGTTTCACACTGAGTGTATAAATACATTTAAAAACATATTAACTATATGTATTACTGTGTTAGAGTGTCATTTTGTGTCATTTTGGTTGGTGGTGTGCCCCAGGATTTTGTCAATGTAAAAAGTGTGCCGCGGCTCAAAAAAAGTTGGGAAACACTGGGTTACAGCAACACGTGGCGGGTACAGCTAGTCAAAGCAATAAAAACTGCACAGTTAGCAAACATGGCGCTGTTTTAAGGCTGTCACATCACCCGGCAATCTCTCCCTGATTCCGAGATTCTTGGATAGTCTCCAGATCATTAGTCCAAGTCATAATAACATGGATTGAGTCTCCCTGATCTGAAATGTTTGGGCCCAGAAGGGAGGGAGGTGGGAGAGAGAAAAAAAAGTTTTGTCAGCACTCCTGTCCCTTTTGTTGTCCCCTGTTTCTCAGAAGCCTTTGGGGCTTTTATCCCGGTCCCAGCCATGCGTGAGGGTGCCGTTGTGCTCCCGTTGTTTGTCTGTTCTGCTGGTTTTGAATCGGCAGGACTCTGCCTTTGTTCTCTTTATTCCCCGAACACAGAAAAAGGTAAAAGGAGGCGGCGCAGGCACTGCAACTCTTAAGAAGAGTAACCTTCCAGAGTTACTTTGGCGGCATTCATTTTTGCCATGTTGGTAATTATGGAGTGGGCCATGGCAATTACCCAAGAAAGAAAGAAAAGACGAAGAAGAAAGAAAGAAAGAAAGTGGACGCGAACAAGCCAAGAAGGGGAGCTGCAGGCCCATTTGCCTAAACTTAAAAAAAAAAAAAGTCAGGAAAGAGCATATAATTGGAGAAACAAACAAATACGCCCAAGGACTTTTGCATGGGCCAAGCGGACCTCTCCCATTTTATTATTTATTTATTTATTATTTCGGGATTTTACCCCGCTCTTCTCAACCCCCAAGGGGGGACTCAGAGCGGCTTACAGTACGGCACAATTCGATGCTCACATAATCACAATATAAACCCTTCAACAATTAAAATACATTAAAAAATACATTAAAATACAACTACATTAGCACCATTCACTCTGGATTAAAACAATGTTCAGTCCATAAAAACATTGGCCATAATCACCCACTTCCATTAAAAACCAATCTAAAATGCTGCCTTGTGCTGGTGTACAAATGCCTGGTCCCACAGCCAGGATTTTACTTTTTTCCTGAAGGCCAGGAGGGATGTGGTGGATCGTACATCAATAGGAAGCGCATTCCACAGGCGGGAGCCAGCACCGAGAAGGCCCTATCCTCGTCCCCACCAGCCTCATCTGAGACGTAGGCGGGAGCGAGAGCAGGGCCTCCCCGGATGATCTTAGATTACGAGGTGGGACATAGCGGCTGATGCGTTCGGACAAGTAGGCTGGGCCAGAACCGTATAGGGCTTTAAAGGTCAAAACCAGCACTTTGAATTGAGCCCGAATTGGACCGGCAGCCAGTGGAGCTGACACAACAGGGGTGGTATGCTCCCTGTATGTAGCTCCCGTTAGCAATCTGGCTGCCGCCCGCTGGACTAATTGCAATTCCGAACTGTCTTCAAAGGCAGCCCCACGTAGAGTGCGTTGCAGTAATCTATTCGGGATGTGACCAGAGCGTGGACGACCGTAGCCAGATCAGACTTCCCAAGGTACGGGCGCAGCTGGCGCATGAGTCTTAACTGTGCAAAAGCTCCCCCGGCCACCGCTGAGACCTGGAGTTCCAGGCTCAGCGATGAATCCAGGATCACTCCCAAGCTGCGAACCTGCGTCTTCAGGGGGAGTGTAACCCCATCCAACACAGGCTGTAACCCTATGCCCTGTTCGGCCTTTCGACTGACTAGGAGGACCTCTGTCTTGTCTGGATTAAGTTTCAATTTGCTAGCCCTCCACTCCTTTCCCGGCCTATCCTCGTCTGTAGGAATGGTACTTCTTAAGCTGGTTTGTTTTTCTAGGTTTGTTTGTTCTGCCGCAAACTTGAGTTTTCTTTCCACACAGCTGTATAAAATCCACATTGAACTGGATTATATGGCAGTGTGGACTCAGCGAATCCGGTTCAAAGCAGATATTGTGGATTATCTGCCCTGATTTATTTATTTATCATGTTGTTGTCAAACGACTAAATTTAAGGGACCCTTCCCATAGGGGGACTGGCCCAGGCCACCCCTAAATTGCGAGGATCAAGGCCCAAATCTGGATGATCTTCCCAGAACTACAAATCCCAAGGTAACCCAGATCAATGCTCACCCAGATTGGAAGAACGCCACAAACCGAGAGAAGAGACTAATTCAGCTGAATAGGATGAGATGCCACGCCAAGGTTCCAAAGGCAAAACATAGTCTTTAATGGGAATGCAGTCAAATATATAGAAAAGCAGTCATTTACATTTGAATCGGGCGCCCTCCCCTCCCACGTGTAGCTCCAGCTGATTGGCCGAGCTGTCAAAGTCAGCTGGGCCAGGAGGTGGCCAGCGCGCTTTAACCAATGGGAAAAGACGCGTCAAAATTCGAACGAGCCAATCCTGGCCGGCTATGCAAGGCGGGAAAGGACACAAAGGAAAACGGCTGGGTGAAGGAAGTAACCTGTGGCTGAATGCCTTGCGGCTGGCGAGTCCCCGATGTGAGGGCTCACCTTCCTGTTTATTGTTTGTCTTGAATACCTTAATGGCAGTCTTTTGTCCTGGCTGAAACTCCTTTGTGTTGAGAGTTTCGGTCTGAGAGGGGAAATATGTTTTCTCAGTTCAAAATGGCAAAATCATAAGTTATTGCAGCCGGTAAGCGGGGGTCCGAAGCCCACTTTGGTCCAGCTATGGTGTGGCTGAGTGACTTGGGGTTGCCAGAGCCCATGGGTCCCTTGGGGGTCTAGCTCCGAAGCCAAGGGGAAACACGAGCGGGTGGACCCAGGCCCATAGTGGCGGAATCTATGTTCCACAGAACACCTGGCCTCCACCCAATTATTGGTGCAAAGCATCATATGGCCAGAAAAATGTATCATCTGTTTACCAGGGGAACTCTCAGCAAAGGGAGTCCTGGCTGAGCTTGGAAGCATGGGTGCTTAGTTAAAATGGTCCGGAAAGGTAGCTATTGGGGCTGGCTGCGAGGGTCCGAAGCTCGCATGAAACAACCATGTTTTGGGTTCTGGTTATATGACCGTACATATTCCCTATCATTGGCCAAGCTCCGAAAATGACAGAGACATATGTGGGGAGTCTTGGGCATAAAGAGTGTGGGCCTCATCCCACGAAGAAACCCAACGTCCCTCCCAGAGTTATTATTTGTGCAAGGCAAAATGGATGGAAAAGTGGGTTATTGTGTTCTGTTAACCTCTGGAACTCTCTGCTGAGGGCATTATCTTAGTGTTACAGGGACACAAAAGGGAACACATAGGGGTACAGAGTAGACAAGACAACCCAGCAACCATCCCAATAACATTCCCATGCCGTCCTCCTTCCCAGAGATAATGATCTTAAAACAACCAACAAAATGCTGCTTTCCTTCTGGGAGTTATAGTTTCCTTAGATGTCCTTGGAAACTATAGAGTCCTTGGGGGCAGAATTGCTTCTGGAGTGCAATAGAGTGGCAGAGAGTCACAAAGTCCATGTGGCAAGAGGGGAAAAGGCTGGGAATATTCAACTGGGAAGTGTCTTTGGCGAACTGCTTCTCCCAAAGCCCAAAAGACCTGGGTTCCCTTTCAGTCCCCTTGCAATCTGGGCAAAAGCATCGGACACGGTTTGTCCAGAAAGATAGTCCCTTTGGGTCCATAATCTGTAAGATGTGGCAAGGGCTTATGCTGGAATCAGCTGGGGAGAGCAGTCCAGGGATAGTCCGGGTTATGTAGCAGGAAGAAAAGGGCAAAATGTGCCAGTGTACTTGGGGAAACTAGATCTCTCAAACTGGTAAGTGTGGGGAAAATCCTCCTCATGGTGACTGGGTAAAAGGTCACTCGTGCCCCCCACCTTTGGAACAGCTGTGTGAGTTTTTGTGTTGAACAATGTGGCAGAGGGCAGGTGATGCCCTCAGGGGAAAACTGATGTTGCTTACAGGAAATGGGGGCTTACTGTTGCTGCCTTGGCTATTATTGTGTCAGGAGAAAATGGAGCTCAGGCAGAGGTCAAGAGAGAGGAAGAAGGGGCCATTTGGTGGGCTTTTTGTTCTTGTGCCACCCGGCCCAAGATGGAGGAAAAAGGAACTGTGGAACTCCCTGCAGCTGAATCCCGTCCATCACGGCATCAATGTCAGAAGCGAGTTGAGGGTACAGTTAAAATGTATGTGAAAATACAAACCAAGTTATAAACTTGGCCTTATGCTAAATAATATCCTTTGACGAGAAGCAGGCTACTTGGAGCGCTTCTGGTGTCACTGTGAGCAGGCACGGATTAACACTTTTTTGCGCCCTAGGCCACACTTTGGAATTACGCCCCCTTTAAACCAACCTCCCGCCACCTCCAAGGTCCCCATGCGTTCCCACCCGCTGGAAAGCTCCGCTGTGCTCTGATGGTCTCCTCGGGAGTTGGCAGGCTTGGGGAAAGCGCAGCGGGTGCAAACTCACTCCAAAGGCATGCACGAGGGAGAGAGAGCGCGCGCGAGAGAGGTAGCATGTGAAAGAGGTAGCGAGAGAGAGAGAGAGCGCGCGTGAGAGAGCAAGCTCACAAGAGGGAACGAGAGAGAGAGAGCACGCGTGAGAGAGGTAGCATGCAAGAGAGGTAGCGTGCTAGAGAGAGTGCACGTGCGAGAGAGAGAGACAGAGAGAGAGAGCGAGAGAGCACACGTGCGCGAAAGAGAGAGAGAGCACACGAGAGAGAGAGAGTGAGAGAGAGTGCGAGAGAGAGAGTGAGCGTGTGCGAGAGAGAGAGAGAGAGCATGCGAGAGAGAGAGTGAGCGTGTGCGAGAGAGAGAGAGTGTGAGAGAGAGCATGCGAGAGAGAGAGTGAGCGTGTGCGAGAGAGAGAGTGAGAGAGAGAGAGCATGCGAGAGAGAGAGTGAGCATGTGCGAGAGAGAGAGTGAGAGAGAGCACGTGTGAGAGAGGAGATGCAAGCGTGCGCGAGAGAGAGAGAGTGTGAGAGAGCATGCGAGAGAGAGAGTGAGCATGTGCGAGAGAGAGAGAGAGTGAGAGAGAGCATGCGAGAGAGAGAGTGAGCGTGTGCGAGAGAGAGAGAGCATGCGAGAGAGAGAGTGAGCATGTGCGAGAGAGAGAGCGCGCACTCGAGAGAGCGAGAGAGAGGGAGCGCGCGCGCGAGAGAGGTAGCGCAAGAGAGAGCGTGCGTGCGTGAAAGAGAGTGAGAGAGAGTGAGAGAGCACGCGCAAGAGAGAGTCAGCGTGTGTGTGAGAGAGTGTGTGTGTGAGAGAGAGCGCGCGCGAGAGAGTGAGCATGTGTGTGAGAGAGAGCGCGAGAGACGGAGGGGACGGAGCAGAGACTTTTCTGGGAGAAGGAGTGAGGAGGGGCATGAGGAAGGGAGAAAGAGGGGTGCAGACCAGTTTTGGTTTTTTTGGTCCGTTCTCTGCGCCCCCCCCCCCCCCCGGCTTGCGCTCCTAGGCCATGGCCTCATTGGCCTTATGGGTAATCCGGGCATGACTGCGAGAAGGTCCTCCAGTTGTGCATACGGCAGGGCTCAGGTTGCATTGTAGTAAGTGATCGGTGGTTTGCTCTTCTCGGCCCCCGCATGTCGTGGACTCCAAAGTGGATCTGCCCAGATATCCTGGGTTCTGTGTGTGGAAGGGACCATAGAATTGCTTTGGATAGAAGCTAGTTTATGCAAAAGCCTGCCCCCCCCCTCTCCCTCCCTCCTTGTAGAAACTTGTAACCAAGTTTAAAAGCTAGTTTATCCAAAAGTCTTCCTTCCTTCTTTTCCTCTTCCCTTCTTGTGGAAACTTGTAACCAAGTTTAAAAGCTATCCAAATGCTGTCTTTCTTGCTTGCTTACTTGCAGACACTTGAAAGCAAGGTTAGAAAACTGATTCCCTCCTCTCCCTCCCTCCCTCCCTCCCCCTCCCTCCCTGAAACTTGTAACCAAAGTTAAAGGTGGTTTATCCAAGAGCCTGCTGAACTTCCTTCCTTCCTTCCTTCCTTCCTTCCTTCCTTCCTTCCTTCCTTCCTTCCTTCCTTCCTTCCTTCCCTTCCTTCCTTCCTTTCCTTCCTTCCTTCCTTCCCTTCCTTCCTTCCTTCCTTCCTTCCTTCCTTCCTGAAACTTGTAACCAAAGTTAAAGGTGGTTTATCCAAGAGCCTGCTGCACTTCCTTCCTTCCCCCTCCCCCTTCCTTCCTTCCTTCCTTCCTTCCTTCCTTCCTTCCTTCCTTCCTTCCTTCCTTCCTTCCTTCCTTCCTTCAACTTGTAACCCAAGTTATTTATTTATTTATTTATTATGCGGTTTTATATGCCGCCACTCCCCGAGGGCTCAGAGCGGCCACATTCAAATGCCAGTTGGAATAGGTGGGTTTTGCAGGCCCTGCGGAAAGGCAGAAGATCTTGCAGGGCCCGAACTTCGACTGGCAAGGCATTCCATAATGATGGGGCCACAACGGAAAAGGCTCTGCGTCTAGTTGACGCTAAACGAAATGTTTTGAATCTGGGAACCTCCAGCAGATTCAGGTCCTCGGAACGAAGTAGAGGGTAAGACGGTTGAGGGTAAGACGGTCCCTCAGATACACTGTCCCTAGACCTGGGGTGCTCACACTTTTCCAGCATGGGAGCTACTGATTAAAAAACCAAGTCCCAAAGATCACCTACCCAGAAATGTAAAACGTATAACTATTTTCTTATTTATTTATTTATTTATTTATATTTATGATTCATTTTTATGTCCCGCTCCTTCCAGCAGGCTCTGGGCAGTTTACATAAAATGAAGTTATAAAACATCAACATTTCAATTTAATAACAACAATATAAAACAGAGCATAAAAATACATCCAACCACCCCATTTCTCCCACACTGCCATATTACCACACATATTATCAGCCAGAAAGTAAGAAGAGAGGCTTTTGAACTGCAAGGCCATTTAATACTCAGTAAGGTAAACAAAGGGGCATGAAAAAAATACATCCAACCACCCCATTTCTCCCACATTTCCATATTCCCCAACATATATTTCTCAAGGAGCAAAGCAAGCAGAGAGGCTTTGGAGCTAAAGGCCATTTTAAACATTAAAAATAAACAAAGAGACAGAACAATCAAGCACCCACCCCAAAATAAAAAGACCGACCTTTGAGATGCGGTAAGGAAATGACCCCAAAGCGTCCTTCTTTTTCTTCTTCTCCTCCATCGTTGCTCCTATTTCCACGCCGCCAGCATGCGTGCCGCCTCCAAGAGCTCACGAGAAGTTAGAGGGGCAGAATGGGCGCTTCTACACATGCGCTTCTACACATGCATCGCGACATCCAGGCCCGACCCCTTTGGTCTCCTAAGACTCTGAGTGGCTGGAGAAGGACGGAGGGAGGAGGAGGAAGCCAAGAGGGGGCCCACTCCGCCTCTTGGACTCTGGAGCTTTTGGAGGTGGTGCGCGAGCAGGGAGCGGGGAGGAGCAACGACAGAGGACTTCTTTGCAGCGTGCAGGGGCACGTGAAGAGGACCAACAGCAAAAAACCTGGTCAGGGGCCTGAAGATCACCAGGATGAGGCCTGAAGATCACCCTGGTGATCCCGATCACCATTCTGAGCACCCCTGCCTAGACCAGGGCTGTCCAACTTCTACCGGGTCCAGGGCCGAATAGAGGTCACTGATGACCTCGGGGCCGCTCGGCCCGGCCCCCAGTCCAGGCCCCGCCCTCTCCTAAAGCTGTCATTCTCCTCCTCCTCCTCCTCTTTCCCGGGCACTGTGGCTGTCCCGGGCGCCGTGGCACGGCGCCCGGGAAAAAGGAAGGAGGGAGAGCAGAAGGCGGCGCCAAGGGCAGCGCGTCACAGGCCTGGCGTGATGCGCTGCCCTTGGCGCCGCCTACTCCTTCCTCGGCCCCGCCCTTCCTAGGGCGCGGGAGCCGCCGAAAAGGGCAGAAGCAGCGCCAAGGGCAGCGCGTCACAGGCCTGGCGTGACGCGCTGGTTTACCCAACTCCTCCTTTCCGGCGGCCCCCCGCCCTTCCTAGGCGGGGGAACCGCCGAAAAGGGCAGAAGGCGGCGCCAAGGGCAGCGCATCACAGGCCTGGCGTGACGCGCTGCCCTTGGCGCCGCCTACCTCCTCCTTTCCGCGGGAGAGAGGGACGGAGGGCGGTGCAGGGAGGAGGAGCTAGCTCTCTTCCTCCTCCTGCCCCGCCTCCCCCCCCCCCGGCCGCCATTTTTTTTAAAATTAGATTTTTTAAAAAAACTTAAAAATGGCGGCTGGGGGCATAGCTGGGGCCGTGCCCAACAGGCTGGGGGGCCGGATCCGGCCCCAGGGCCGCCAGTTGGACAGCCCTGCCCTAGACCATATAAGGCCTTGAAGTTAAAGGTGGTTTATCCAACAGCCTGCACTTCCTTCCTTCCTTCCTTCCTTCCTTCCTTCCTTCCTTCCTTCCTTCCTTCCTTCCTTCCTTCCTTCCTTCCTTCCTTCCTTTTTTGCGGCCACTCCTAACCTCAAATTACTTTAGTGCAAAGGTAATTTATTCAGCAGATTGCCATCTATTTCTGCTTTTTTGGCAGCAACGTCTAACCGGGAATGGCATGTTGCAAACTTGGGTTAAAAGCCCATTGGTCCAAGCATCCTGCCGTCCTTCTGGCAAGACTCCGATGCGCCTGAAACATGTCAATACCAAACAACACCCAATGGCAACATCTGTCTCTTTCATCTCGGAAGGGAGAAGAAGAGGGAAAACAAACAAACCCACGTCTTTTATAATTTGGGGTCTTTTCCCCCTCGACAATCCGCCTCCTCCACGCTTATTCTTGCGTTGCCATGGAGAAGTCACAAGCCTGAATTATTTCACAGGCCCTTAACTATGAAGTTTCCCTCTTGCCAAAAAAAAAGGAGGGGAAAAAAAAGAGAGATTTTGATTCATCTCAACCCTCTTCCCTTGCCACTTTCCTTGCTTAAACTGTTGTTTTCCCCACCCTGGCCTTTGATTCACGTTGGAATAGATTCCCAAATCCTTTCTTTGACTTACGTCTCATGGGACGAAGAAAGAAGGGACGAAGAAAGAGAAGAAGGAGAAGGGGAAAAAAAGGGAACCCCCTCTAAACCCAACCAAGTCAAGCTCAAAGGCTGGGCCTATTGTTGGCGGCTGCGTTTTCTCTTCTTTCTGCGATTGTCGGGTCGAATTCAAAGTAATTCAGGACCAATGCTGAGCGCCACAGGAAATTATGATCGCAAAAAGTCTTCCTGTAGCGGACTACAAAGTGCCTCGGGCCGCGCTTACCTGAATAGGGCCGAATTAGACCAGACAACCGCATCATCCCATTTCTTAATCTATTAAGAGTGATATACAAGTGGCAATTGTGGACGAGAGAGAGAGAGAGAGAGAGAGAAAAAGTAGGATTAAGGAGTTTCTTCTTGGAGTGAATTGGTTTTTTTTGTGTGTTGTGTGAGAACAAAAAGAAGGAGAAGAAGGGGTGGGGATGAGAAGGAAATTTTCATGAATGAGCTCCGCTCCAAATCTGGGAATTAAAGCAGTCATCAGAAGGGATTTCTCTCCTTCTCCCTTTCTCTCCTTTCCTTTTATCCCACGAGATGCGCAGGTGAGAAAGAGAGGAGGAGACGTAATGAGAAAAAAAGTTGGAAATCAACTTCGAGAAGAAAAACTCGTATAGATTTTTTTGGACGCCATAAAGGTTGACTGAACCTCTGATTGCTTGCGGTTTCCGGCAAAATCTCAATCTTCTCCGGCCTGATGGAAGGCGGAGGGATGATGAATGGTGATGTGTTTCTCTCATTGGCTTGCTCCCCCGTTTGGAAGAGTGAAGCTTTGCTGGAAGACGAATACGAGAAGATTAGATCCTGTCTGAAACTACGGGAATAATGGAAGAAACCACCGGGCTCCCTAACAAATTTGTGAACATTTGCCTACTCTGGATGGCGAGCAACACACACAAAAATGAGGCTAAGGTGCCTAGAATGCAGTCCAACACAAAAGGAAGAAGAGTAATAATTTGTAAACTCATCAATTCATCCTTTCCTCCGTACCCGATTGTTTCCAACTATGCCTCGAAGCCGTGACTGGTTGGCTGCGTGCCAGCCGGCTGAAGGTGAATCCATCGAAGACGGAGATCCTGTGGCCCGGTCGGCCTGGGCAGGGTGGGTGCCGGTTACCTACCCTGGATGGCGAGCGGCTTAACCCATCGCCATCGGTTAAGAGCTTGGGGGTTTTGTTGGACTCCTGCTGACCATGGAGGCTCAGGTCTCCGTGGTCAGCATGACGTAAATCTATCACCTCCGACAGGATAGGCGACTGGCACCCTACCTGTCCAGGAACGACCTGGCCACGGTAATCCAAGCGACGGTCATCTCGAGACTAGACTACTGTAATGCCCTCTACGTTGGCCTTCCCCTGGCGACAATCCGGAAACTCAAGCTAGTGCAGAATGTGCCGGTGAGGGAGCACATTACACCTACGCTCCGGCAACTGCACTGGCTTCCTATCGAGTACCGAATTGCCTTCAAGGTGTTGGTCTTGACCTTCAAGGCCTTACACGGTCTAGGGCCTGCGTACCTGAGGGACCGCCTTACCCCGTACTCTCCCCCGAGATCACTGCGCTCAGATGAACAGAATCTGTTGTTAGTTCCATCAGTCCGCTCCTGCCACCTATCGACGTCCAGACAAAGGACCTTTTCCGTTGCGGCACCGGTGCTCTCGAACGCCCTCCCGGACAGTACCCGAGCTATCTCGGAACTGGCCCCCTTTCGGAGGGCTTGTAAGACAACCCTTTTGGCTTAGCCTTCAACTAGGCACACCGGACTAAGAACAATGCCATATGTCCTCCCATTCCGTGTATGACAATGTAACATGTTTTAATGTGGTTTTATGTTTTTATGTTTTAATTGTAGGGTCGCATGTCGACATGCTGTGACATGCTGCCCATGTATCTCTCTGTTATCCGCCCCGAGCCTGCTGGGAGGAGCGGAATACAAAAATGAACAATAAATAAATAAATAAATAGGAGGTAATATCCTAAATACTCAGTGCAATGCAAGACCAATACAGGTCATAAGCAAAAATATATAGCATTTAATGTAACCACAAAATAGCAGAGTAGTGAGGTAATGAGCCTCCAAAGAAGTACAAACCAGTGAATAATCACTATATCATGCAAACAAGGCGCAGACCACAGATATGCCAAATACAACCACAATGGGTCACCTCAGTTGCAGGAAAATAACAACCATGAAAGGAAATACAGATATACATACAGGGGCTCCTCAAATGAGGGTGCTCCCTGGGCGAAAGTAAGGAAAATCCCCCCAGTGACGTAGTACATACGGCTGTGACCCTTGGAAATCCAAGACGCCGGCCTGGAGGCTAGATGAAAGAGCAACAATGGCTGGGGCACGCCAGGAGAACGGGCCGCCGCTTGTGCGGATGCCCAGGCGCAGCTGCAGTGGTTCCTCCGACCCAAATGGGTGGGAGAAGGAGGTAGAAATGGCACCCCAATTAGGGTACCCCTCCGGTGGAGGCAAATGCCCCTGGAGATCGGTGGGAAGCCTCCCCCGATGGGGGAGGCTCCTAGCAGAAAGATCGAAGCGCCGAACCAGGAAGTGGCCTGTAGCCAATGGGTAGAAGCGGCGTTTCCCAGCGGCGTGATGCCGTGGTGGAGAAGGACGGAGTCGTCAGGGAAGATGAGTAGGGAAATGAAAATCACAGGGCTGTATGGGAAGATCCGAGGAGGGGAGAATTCCAACGCCGAGGTGGTGTTCCGTGGAGTGAAGACCTTGTCAAACCCAAGTGGGTAACATCACAGATAACATCCTAATGGATAATAGAAGATCATGGGGAAGGCCCCATGAAATGCCTGGTTCTAGCCGCGGACGGCACTCAAGTAATTGGCCAAGTCCGTTTCGCCTGTAGCGTCGGCTTGTTCACAGCGGCGAACCATAGGGAGCGATATCCACAAAATTGTAGTACATAGTAGATAATAACAGCAGCATTGCAGATATGGGAAAGTAATGACCCACGGGTCTTTTTCAAGGCCAAAGTAAAGATCCCCACGTAGCGCATTTGCCCCACCTATTGAGGTGGAATACACCGGAGAACCTTTCTCCAAGATTCTCGCCGCCTGCCCTGTGATGCGCTACGTGGGGATCGTTACTTTGGCCTTGAAAAAGACCCGTGGGGGTCGAAACGAGGTGGCACCCCTGTACACTTGTGTCCTCGTCGGCCAGAAGACTCTGCAGACATCGCCCGTATAACCAACTATCCGGATTGGGGACGCCACTGAGCCTACGATTGTGTTTTACGGCGAGTTTGCCTCCTATTCCCTTACTGGATTACAAACACCAATCGGGGAGGGATTACAAATACCCATCAGCGTGGAATACTATATCTACAGCGGCGTTACTCCGTCCTCTTTTCCCACTTGCGAACTTGTGAATTTACCTGATTGACATTGATTTCGATGTGTATTATTCAAGCTGTGGGATTAAGTTGTTTTGTTGGCTTTGGCACCCGACTTGGGTTTATATGTTTAATTTGCCTGACACACTTTCGGAGTAATCATCCAATACAAAATACTTTGAAAATTCTGTGTTCAAATATTTTTCCCGGATCTACAGTGACCACACCCATTGTGTTATATTGAGCAACTTAGCCTGTCATCCATTGTTAAGAGCTTAGGTGTCCAATTGGACCCCTTGCTGTCCATGGAGACTCAGGTCTCCATGGTCAGCAAATCTTCGTTCTACCATCTACGACAGGCTAGGCGACTGGCACCCTACCTGTCCAGGGATGACCTGGCCACGGTGATCCAAGCGACGGTCATCTCGAGATTGGACTACTGTAACGCCCTCTACGTGGGCCTTCCCCTGTCGACAATCCGGAGACTCAAGCTAGTGCAGAATGCCGCTGCTCGCTTGCTGGTGGGAGCACCAGTGAGGGAGCACATAACTCCCATCCTTCGGCAACTGCACTGGCTTCCTATCGAGTACCGAATTGCCTTCAAGGTGATGGTTTTAACCAGGGGTGCTCACACTTTTTCAGCATGGGAGCTACTGATTAAAAAACCAAGTCCCAAAGATCACCTACCCAGAAATGTAAAACGTATAACTATTTTCTTATTTATTTATTTATATTTATTATTCATGTTTATGTCCCGCTCCTTCCAGCAGGCTCGGGACAGTTGACATAAAATGAAGTTATAAAACATCAACATTTCAATTTAATAACAACAATATAAAACAGAGCATAAAAATACATCCAGGCACCCCATTTCTCCCACACTGCCATATTACCACACATATTATCAGCCAGAAAGTAAGAAGAGAGACTTTCGAACTGCAAGGCCATTTAATACTCAGCAAGGTAAACAAAGGGGCATGCATAAATACATCCAACCACCCCACTTCTCCCACACTGCCATATTACCACACGTATTATCAGCCAGAAAGTAAGAAGAGAGGCTTTCGAACTGCAAGGCCATTTAATACCAAGCAAGGTAAACAAAGGGGCATGCAAAAATACATCCAACCACCCCATTTCTCCCACATTTCCATATTCCCCAACATATATTTCTCAAGGAACAAAGCAAGCAGAGAGGCTTTGGAGCTAAAAGGCCATTTTTAAACATTAAAAATAAACAAAGAGACATGCCACAGAACAATCAAGCACCCACCCCAAAGTAAAAAGACCGACCTTTGAGATGCGGTAAGGAAATGACCCCAAAGCGTCCTTCTTCTTCTCCTCCTCCGTCGTTGCTCCTATTTCCACGCCGCCAGCATGCGTGCCGCCTCCAAGAGCTCACGAGAAGTCAGAGGGGCAGAATGGGCGCTTCTACACATGCGCGCGGGGCCAGCCATGCATCGCGACATCCTGGCACGCCCCCTTTGGTCTCCTAAGACTCTGAGTGGCTGGAGAAGGACGGAGGGAGGAGGAGGAATCCAAAAGAGGGGGCCCATTCTGCCTCTTGGGCTCTGGAGCTTTTGGAGGTGGTGCGCGAGCAGGGAGCGGGGAGGAGCAACGACGGAGGACTTCTTTGCAGCGTGCAGGGGCGCGTGAAGAGGACCAACAGCAAAAAACCTGGCCAAAAAACCTGGCCTGAAGATCACCAGGATGAGGCCTGAAGATCACCCTGGTGATCCCGATCACCATTCTGAGCACCCCTGGTTTTAACCTCAGGTCTAGGGCCTGAGTACCTAAGGGACCGCCTTACCCCATATGTTCCCCCGAGATCACTACGCCCAGAAGAGCAGAATTTGCTGCTGGTTCCATCTGTCCGCTCTTGCCACCTTTCCACAACCAGGCAGCGGGCCTTCTCCGAGACAAACCAGGAAAGGGATCTTGGGGTTTTGGTGGACAGCTCAATGAAGATGTCAACCCAGTGCGCAGCAGCAGTGAAAAAAGCAAATTCTATGCTAGGCATGATCAGAAAGTGAATCGAAAATAGGTCAGCAAATGTTGTATTACCTCTCTACAAATCGATGGTAAGGCCACATTTGGAGTATTGTGTACAATTCTGGTCTCCGCACCTTAAGAAGGATATAACGGAACTGGAAAAGGTACAGAAAAGGGCAACAAGAATGATCCAAGGGATGGAGCGGCTCCCTTATGAAACCAGGTTGCAACGCCTTGGTCTTTTCAGCCTTGAAAGACGGCGCGTCTAAGAGGTGACTTGATCGAAGTGTATAAAATCATGCATGGGATAGAAAAGGTGAATAAAGAAAACTATTTTCTTTGTCACAAAACACTAGGACTAGAGGGCACTCCCTGAAGCTCCAAGGTAGGAAAATTAGGACTAATAAAGGGAAATATTTCTTCACCCAGAGGGTCATTGGGTTATGGAACTCACTTCCAGAAGAGGTTGTGACAGCTGCCAGCCTGAACAACTTCAAGGCAGGATTAGACAGATTCATGGATACCAAGGGAATCAGTAGTTACTGAAAAGGACATTCAAGTGCCACCTCGGAGTTGGTTGAGGTAGGCAGGATTTCCCCGGGTACTGGTTGTGGGGGGTCGGGAGCAGGTCAGGGTTTTGCCCTCCCTTCTGCTCGAGATCCCCGTGTACAACTGGTGGGCCACTGTGTGATACAGAATGCTGGACTAGATGGGCTGAGGCCCGATTCAGCATGGCTCTTCTTATGTTCTTATGTTCTTATGTTCTCGGCTGTGGCCCCTGTGTTGTGGAATTCCCTTCCCGATGACACTCGAGCGATCCCTGAGCTCGTCCCTTTTCGGAGGGCCTGTAAGACCGCCCTCTTTAGATTGGCTTTCAATTAATCTGGTCTGGCTTGGTATGTTTTATATTATGCCCAAGGAATCCATGGGTTCCTATGGACCTTTTATTGAGATAACTGTTTTATGCTATGTTTTTATTGTATGTTTTATGTGTTTATTATATGCTGTATATTGCATTGTATGTTGTGATCCGCCCCGAGCCTGCAGGGAGGAGCGGAATATAAGATTGAATAAATAAATAAATAAAAATAAAAATAAATAAATAACATCCTGCGGCTCCTCCACTATGACATGACAGCAACAGTCTTGGACAGCAATGGATCCCAAAGTGACCGATTTAAGGTGGAATCAGGTGTCAAACAGGAATAATGTGTTATTATTGCCCCAGCCTTATTTTCCATCTTCATCACTATGATGCTTCATCTTGTGGATGACAAGTGGAAATCATCTATCGCAGTGTTTCCCAACCTTTTTTGAGCAGTGGCACATTTTTTACATTTACAACATCCTGGGGCACGCCACCAACCAAAATGACACCAAATGACACTCTAACACAGTAATACATATAGTTAATATGTTTTCAAATGTATTTATACACTCAGTGTGAAACCTGGACCTGTTTCGATGAACACAACAATGATATCCTGGCAGGAATGGCAGAAAGACACAAACTTCCCACACAAAACTCCCATAAACAAGAGAAAATACTATAAGAGTTTGGTGGGCATTGACCTTGGGTTTTGGAGTTGTAGCTCACCAACATCCAGAGAGCACTGTGGACTCAAACAATGTTGGATCAGGACCACACTTGGCATGAATACTCCATATGCCCAAATGTGAACACAGATGGAGTTTGGGGAAAATAGACCTTGACATTTGGGAGTTACAGTTTCTGGGATTTCTAGTTAACACACAATCAAAGAGCATCCTGAACTCTTGCAACAATGGAATTGAACCAAACTTGGCCTGTTGAACTCTCATTACCAACAGAAAGTAATGAAAGGGTTTGCTTGGGAATTGACCTTGAGTTTGGAAGTTGTAGTTCACCTACACCCATAGAGCACTGTGGACTCAAACAATGTTATGTTGTTGTTTGTTTTCTATCCAGAATCACAATGTTGGAAGGAGGCTCACCACTTTAAGGTCCCTAAAACAAGCATGGGAAAACTTCGGCCCTCTGGGTGCTTTGGACTTCAACTCCCACCATTCCTAACAGCCTGAGGCCCTTTCCTGCTTAAGTGGCTGAGGGGGGAAAGGAAAAGGGCCTGAGGCTGCTAGGAATGGTGGGAGTTGGAGTCCAAAACACCTGGAAGGTCCAAGTTTGGCCATGCCAGCTTTCGACAGAGACCTCTTCCTCCCCCTTCACTGCCATAGATTAACCAATACGCAAGTTGTAAAGTCTCTTCCTGCTCTTTCCATTGTTTGCATTGATGTGCCTTCAAGTTTTCTGCTGACTTGTGGCGATCCCATACATTCCGCAGGCTTTTCTTAGGCATAGAAGGCTTGGAGTTAATTTGACCAGTTCCTTCCTGTGAAATAGAGCCTGATATTGATCACTAGTCTCTGTACCCGATAATTTCCATCTTTGCCTTGAAGCCGTTACTGGATGGCTGCGAGCCAGTAAGTTGAAGGTGAACCCGGCGAAGACGGAGATCTTGTGGCTGGGCCGCCCGGGGGGGGGGGGGTAGCGACCCAGTTGCCAACGTTCGATGGCGTGGCCCTTTGCCCTCAGCCATCGGTAAAAGTTTAGGGGTCGGCTGGACGCCCACCTGTCCATGGAGGAGCAGATTGGCTGCACCTGCAGGACAGCATTCTACCATCTACGGTTAGCTAAGCGCCTGGCTCCCTACCTCTCCCAACGCGACCTTGCTACAGTGATCCAAGCCACGGTCATCTCGAGGCTCGATTACTGTAATGCACTCTACATTGGCCTTCCCTTGTCGATGATCCGGAAGCTTAAGCTAGTGCAGCATGCAGCAGCGTCTCCTCCTGGGTGCTGCAAGATCTGACCGCGCGACTCCACTCTTGCGCGAGCTGCACTGGCTCCCGATTGAATTCCGGGTCCTCTTCAAGGTGTTAGTTCTTACTTTCAAGGCCATCTATGGTTTGGGGCCAGTGTACCTGAGGGAGCGACTTACCCCTTATGTGCCGGCGAGATCACTACGCTCTGAGGAGCTTAACCTCCTTGAGGTCCCTTCCCTCGGAACTTGTAGATTGGCCACCACACGGCGGAGGGCGTTCTCCGTAGCAGCCCCAAGTCTCTGGAACGGCCTTCCGGAGGAGATCCGTGCCATCCGTGCTCTCCTGCCCTTCCGTAAGGCCTTGAAGACTTGGCTCTTTAGGAAGGCGTTCGGCCCTTAGCTCAACCACATTGTGTGTCCGTCACCTAGGCCCCTAGACTATTATCTTGCTCCCAACTTTTACCGAGGGCTTGCGCTCTTAATATGTTTTAACTGTTCTGATGTTTTAATGTTTTAATGTGTTTTAACTGTCAACTGCTAATCACTTATGGTGTCTGTGCTCCTTTTGTAAACCGCTCTGAGCTCCGGAGTGAGCGGTATACTAAATCGAAGTTAATAAATAAATAAATAAATAAATAGATCATTAAATTGGATCATTAAACTAAGGAAGGATCTTCTAGTCATAAATAAATGGGGAATGAGAAGTCAACTTGGGATGTCAATCTGGACTTGTCCTGAGGGTGGCAGTGCATTCAGTGAGAAGGACGATAGGAATTCACCCCAAGGAACACATTCTATTCCATTGGATGTGTCTATTTAAAAAGGGGAAAGATTAAGTATCTATTTTGCTGACTTTTAGATCATTGATCTTCTAGGACAATGTTTCTCGGCATTCCTAATGCCAGGACCCCTTAATACAGTTCCTCAAGTTGTGGTGACCCCCAACCATAAAATTATTTTGCGACTGTTATGAATCGTAATGTAAAATATCTGATATGCAGGATGTATTTTCATTCATTGGACCAAATTTGGCACAAATACCTGATACCCCCAAATGTGAACACTGGTGGTATTTGGGGAAAATAGGCCTTGGCATTTGCGAGTTGTTATTGCTGGAATTTATAGTTCACATAAGACTAAGACTCTAAACTATCTAGTCCGTGAGCTGCGTTTAGCAGACGATGCTGCCCTTCTCGCCCATTGAGAAGCAGCCCTGCAGCACCTCACATCCTGCTTTGCAACAGCTGCAGAGCTGTTTGGGCTGGAAGTCAGAAAAGGGAAGTCCTCTACCAGCCCGCACCACAGGAAGAACACCATCATCCCCACGTCAGCATAGACACATCTGTGCTTCAGTCCGTTCAACAGTTCACCTCCCTGGGAAGCATCATCTCTTCAGATGCCAAGATTGATAAAGAGATAGATCACAGATTAGCAAAGGCATAGAGTGCATTTGGAAGGCTTCGCAAAAGAGTCTGGAGCAACAAGCACCTGAGGCAAAGCACCAAAATCAGTGTGTACAGAGCTATTGTACTGTCTATTCTCCTCTATGGGTCTGAAACATGGGTCACCTATCGCCAACACCTACGACTCCTCGAACCCTTTCATCAACGTTGTCTTTGCACAATCCTAAATATACACTGGACTGACTATGTGACGAATGTTGCTGTCCTTGAGCAAGCAGGGATCACCAGCATTGAGGCCACGCTATTGAGAATACAGCTGCGCTGGGCAGGGCACGTCTCTAGGATGGAGTACCACCGCCTCCCAAAGATACTACTCTATGGTGAACTCGCCACGGGTCAGCGCAAGAGAGGCACCCCAAAAAGAGATATAAGGACTCCCTGAAACAACATCTCAGGCTCGGCCAGATTGATCACCAACAATGGTCCACACTGGCCTCACATCGGGAGGCGTGGAGACGCACTATCCACGATGCTGCGGCCTCTTTCAAGAAGACACGCCGAACGGGTCTTGAAGAGAAACGACAACGCAGAAAGAACTGCACCTTGGAAACAACATCACCCAAGGAGACGTTCTGCTGTGCTTTCTGCAACCGAACTTGCCTATCTCAGATTGGCCTTCTTAGTCATCAACGCGCTTGTAGAAAGCATGGGATGAGTCCTTCCTAAGAATCTTCATTCGCGAAGTAATGTCGAGAGACCATCAAAGAGCACCCTGAACTCCACCAATGCTGGAATTGCACCAAACTTGGCACACAGAACTCCCATGACCAACAGAAAATACTGGAAGGGTTTGGTGGGCATTGACCTTGAGTTTTGGAGTTTTAATTCACCTATATCCAGAGAGCACTGTGGACTCGAACAATCATGAATCTGGACCAAACTTGGTCTGAATACTCAATATGCCCAAATGTGAACACTGGTGGTGTTTGGGGAAAATAGATCTTGGCATTTGGGAGTTGTAGCTGTTGTGATATATAGTTCACCTACAATCAAAAAGCTGAACTGGAACAAACTTCTCACACAGAACCCCCATGACCAACAGAAAAGACTGTGTTTTCTGATGGTCTTTGATGACCCCTCGTGACCCCCCCCAGGGGTCCCAACCCCCAGGTTGAGAAACACAGAAATGACTTGAAGACCCACAACAACATCAACAACATCAACAAGAGGTCTAACTTATGATAGGTTCACCATAGGGTATCCATAACTCAGAAATGAATGCAGTTTGGTACTGCTTTGTCTGCCGTGGCTCAAAACTATGAAATCTTGGGAACTTTGCTTTTAAACAGCTTTTCTTTCACCTTCTCTGCCCAAAGGTGCTGGTGCCTCAAACTATAAATCCCAGGGATCCAAAGCATTGAGCTACGGCAGTTAAAGTGCGCTCAAACGACATTCATTTGACACTGTAGGCCCAGCTGTGTCTTTTGCGGGATTGTTAGAGTTTGACGATCCTACTTACTTACATACTTACTCCTTAGGCAATCCCTCATTGTCCGAGTAGGATTGACCTCCAAGTTCAGTGTCCTGGTGGTGGCTCCGTAGGTAACTGTGGAGACCTATTCTTGACCTGCATCTTCTCCTGGAGTGAGGGCATCGGTTTCCATTTGGAAGGCGGTCCCGGTTGGGGTTGGCTTGACGCGCCTTCCTCTTGGCACGTTTCTCTCTTTCGCCCTCCATTTGTTCCTCTTCAAATTCTACAGCACTGCTGGTCACAGCTGAACTCCAGTTACAGCGCTCAAGAGACGGGACTTCCCAGTTCTCCGTGCCTATGCCAGAGTTTTTAAGGTTGGCTTTGAGCCCATCTTTCAATCTCTTTTCCTGCCACCGACATTCTGTTTTCTGTTCTTGAGTTCGGAGTAGAGCAACTGCTTTGGGAGACGGTGGTCGGCATTCGGACAACGTGGCCGGTCCAGTGGAGTTGATGACGGAGGACTATCACTTCAATGCTGGTGGTCTTTGCTTCTTCCAGCACACTGATATTCGTCCGCTTGTCTTCCCAAGAGATTTGCAGGATTTTTCGGAGACAACGCAGATGGAATCGTTCCAGGAGTTGCATGTGACGTCTTTAGACCATCCACGTCTCACAGGCGTATTGCAGGGTTGGGAGGACAATGGCTTAATAAACAAGCACCTTGGTATCCCTACGGATGTCCCGGTCCTCAAACACTCTCTGCTTCATTCGGAAGAATGCTGCACTCGCAGAGCTCAGGCGGTGTTGTATTTCAGTGTCAATGTTGACTTTTGTGGAGAGGTGGCTGCCAAGGGAGCGGAAATGTTCAACATGTTCTAATGTGACACAGGCCCGGATTAACACTTTTTTTGCGCCCTAGGCCACACTTTGGAATTACGCCCCCCCCCCCTACACACACACAGAGCACTCAGACCCACACTTGGCTGGCTTTCACCATGGTGCCTCCGGAGCAGAAGAGAAAGGCGAGTAGGCACCATCCCGCCACCTCCAAGGTCCCCATGCATTCCCACTGGCTGGAAAGCTCCGCTGTGCTCTGAAGGTCTCCTCGGGAGTCGGGAGGCTTGGGGAGAGCACAGCGGCTGCAAACTCGCTCTAAAGGCACGCACGAGAGAGAGAGAGAGTGTGCATGAGAGAGAGCATGCATGCGTGCGCGAGAGAGAGAGTGCGCGAGAGAGTGTGCAAGAGAATGAGAGAGAGAGTGCGTGTGAGAGCGAGAGTGAGAGAGAGCGCAAGAGAGAGAGAGAGAGAGAGAGAGAGAGAGAGAGAGAGAGAGAGAGAGAGACGGGAAACTTTGCCGGGAGAAGGAGCGAGGAGGGGCATGAGAAAGGGGGAAAGAGGGGCGCAGACCAGGTTTTTTTGGTCCGTGATCTGCACACCCCCCCCCTCGGCTTGTGCCCCTAGGTCATGGCCTCTTTGGCCTTTATGGGTAATCCGGGCATGATGTGACACCATTAAGCTGTATTTCTGGCATTGGAGAGGGATTGGCTGGTGACTGCTGGAAGAGCATTATGGTTTTCTCAATGTTCAATGACAGGCTGAGCTTCTCATATGCTTCTGTGTAGGCAGGCATGTAGCCAGGGGGCTAAGGGGCTTCAGCCCCCGAAATTCTCAGGATGGTCCGCGAGAAGGCCTTACTGGTACATTATTTAAACTGTTACGTTTATTCATATCATGATCTGATCACCATGCTCATTATATCCCACCTTCATTGGGTTATTGGGATAACAATACAAAAGGTTTGCTAGGGTAAACCCTCTCCCCAGTCTCAGCCCCCCCGAACCAAACTCAGCCCCCCGAACCAAAATCCTGGCTACGGCCTTGTGTGTAGGTGTTTCGAGTGGCTTGTAGGTCTTCTTCTGAATGCGCACAGACGACGTTGTCATCAGCATACTGGAGTTCTATTATAGATGTTGTTGTAATCTTGGTTTTGGCTTTTGGTCTGCTGAGCTTGCCATCTGTCCAATAGATGATTTCCACTCTGGTGGGAAGCTTCCCATCAACAAGATGAAGTATCATAGCGATGAAGATGGAAAATAAGGTTGGGGCAATAATAACACATCCCTGTTTGACACCGGATTCCACCTTAAATGGGTCACTTTGGGAGCCATTGCTGTCCAAGATTGTTGCCATCATGCCACCATGGAGGAGGTGCAGGATGTTCACAAATTTGTTAGGACAGTGTTTCCCAACCAATGTGCCGTGGCACACTAGTGTGCCGTGAGCGATCATCAGGTGTGCCGTGGGAAATTGGAACCTCCAATACCCTTTCTTCCCCTTCCTGTCGAACACTTTTTCTTCTCCACTCAGGTTCCCTTCTTCCCAGCCTCGCTCTGCTCGCTTTGCCTCGCTTTGCTCACGCTACGGTGCAGACTCTCCCCCCGTCTTCTTCCCTCCCCCCTCCCCTCGGATCAATATTGCGGCAGAAGTGGCAGCGTGAGCAAAGTGAGGCAAAGCGAGCAGAGCGAGGCTGGGAAGAAGGGAGCCCGAGTGGAGAAGAAAAAGTAAGTGTTGGGCAGGAGGGGGAAGAAAGGGCGTGAAGGGGAAAGGGGAGGAAGAGGTCTCTGTCGAAAGCTGGCATGGGCAAACTTGGACCTTCCAGGTGTTTTGGACTCCAACTCCCACCATTCCTAGCAGCCTCAGGCCCTTGCCCTTTCCCCCCTCAGCCACTTAAGCAGGAAAGGGCCTCAGGCTGTTAGGAATGGTGGGAGTTGGAGTCCAAAGCACCCAGAGGGCCGAAGGTTTCCCATGCCTGTTTTAGGGACCTTCAAGTGGTGAGCCCCCTTCCAACATTGTGATTCTGGATAGAAAACAAACAACAACATAACATAACATTGTTTGAGTCCACAGTGCTCTCTGGATGTAGGTGAACTACAACTTCCAAACTCAAGGTCCATTCCCAAGCAAACCCTTTCTGTTGGTAATGAGAGTTCAATGTGCCAAGTTTGGTTCAATTCCATTGTTGCAAGAGTTCAGGATGCTCTTTGATTGCGGGTGAACTATAACTCCCAAAAACTACAACTCCCAAATGACAAAAATCATTTTTTGACTGATGGTCCCTCCTTGGGTTAGTATTAGTATGTTTTGTGGCCAAAATCGTACTGTTGTGTTCATCGAAACAGGCCCAGGTCTCACACTGAGTGTATAAATACATTTAAAACATATTAACTATATTAGACAATATTAGAATGATTATTGATGCAATCGAGTATTATGATTTAAAGATTCAGAAGGAAGTGGGCTTTTTATTTTTAGATGCTGAAAAAGCTTTTGATCAGGCAAACTGGAACTTTTTATTTCAAGTTATGGCAGAAAAAGATATGGGTTTTGCTTTAACGAATGCGATACAGGCAATATATCAAGAACAAAAGGCATGTATCATCGTGAACGGAAACAGGTCCGGATCAATAAAAATTCAGAGGGGGACGAGGCAGGGCTGTCCAATGTCGCCGCTGCTCTTCATTATGCTGCTGGAGATATTGTTGGAGGATATAAGAAGGGATGACGATCTAAAGGGCTTGAGACTGCAGGAGCAAGAGTACAAGATTCAAGCTTATGCAGACGATATAGTCTGCATAATAGAGGAGCTGGTGGAGAGGACGCAAAAGTGGTTGGATAAAATTCGAAAGTATGGGAAGGTCGCCGGATTAAAAATCAATTACACTAAATCCAAAATATTAACTAAAAACCTAAAAAAAGAAAGGGTGGAAACCCTACAGGACATTTCCAGGATACAAGTAGCAAAACAAGTGAGATACTTGGGCATACAGTTAACAATGAAGAATAACCAACTCCTAAAAAACAATTATGGACAAACATGGAAGCACATCAAGAAAAAACTGGAAAGTTGGAGATTTTTGAATCTCAATTTGTTAGGAAGAATTGCGATAATAAAGATGGATGTGCTTCCAAGAATGATTTTTTTGTTTCAAACTCTACCCATTCTGAGGACGGCTTTTGATTTTAGGACATGGAGAATGGACATTACAAACTTTATTTGGGAAGGGAAGAAGCCCAGGATCAAGTACCAAATCCTGACGGATATAAGGGAAAGGGGAGGACTCGCCCTCCCAAACCTTCAGTTATATTATGAGGCGGCGGCCCTCAGCTGGGCAAAGGATTGGGCATTACTCCAAAAAAGAAGGCTGCTCAACTTAGAAGGATTCAACATTAATAGGGGGTGGCATGCGTACATGTGGTACGGCAAATCGAAAATAGAGAGAACATTTAATAATCATCATATTAGAGCTGCTGTACTTAAAGTATGGAATAAATATAAAGATCAACTATATAGGAAGACTCCATTATGGATTTCACCCATGGAAGCGCAGCACAAAAGAGAGATACCTATGGATAAATGGTACACATATAAATCACTGATTCAAAAATCCAATACAAATTGGGAACTGAAAAATTTGGAGAGCCTAAGAAGGGCCGGGGTAGAAATATCCTGGTTCCAGTATGCTCAGCTGAGGGACTACTTCAAAGCCGACTGTAAAAAAGATTTCAACAGCGAAGAGAACATGTGGGACAGGATGATGAAACAAAAGAAAAGATATATAAAAATTATATATAACAAATTGTTAGAATTTGATACAGAAGTGGAGACGGTCAAAAGTGTAATGGTAGATTGGGCGAAAGATGTGGGCCACAGTATTCTGATGCAAGACTGGGAAAGAAACTGGAAGGAAACTACCAAAATTCTGGGATCTACAGCGCCAGCAGAAAACTGGTATAAAATGTTTATGGTGGCACATGACCCCATGGAAAATAGCTAGGTTTTACCCTAATGTTAACAGCAACTGCTGGAAATGTAAAACTCATGTGGGGACTTATTTTCATTGCTGGTGGTCATGTGATAAAGTACAAAGGTTTTGGAAAGAGATACATCGGCATACTCAAAAAATTCTACAGGACAAATTTGATTATAAGCCGGAAACTTATTTACTAAATTTTACCAAAGAAGGGTGGGATAAAAACAAGGTGAAATTGTTATATTTTATTGCTGCGGCGGCTAGGCTTGTCTTAGCCAAAAAATGGAAAAAGGAGGAGACCCCGCAGATGGAGGAGTGGCTTAACAAACTAAGGGATTTAATGGAATCGGACGAATTGTACTGTAAGGTATATGATAGAAGTGAAAGGGTCAGGGCTGACTGGCAACTTGTGCAGATATATTTGGGGAAAAAACTCACCAGGTGAAGGGACGTTTGGGTTATCAATGTTATTTCAAGTAAGTGAGGTCTGCGGGGACCCGAACCGGAGGACAGAATATGTGTGTTAATTTCTGTGAGCGTTGTATCTTTCTTCCCATCCACACTTTCCCCTTCCCTACCCCTCCCCTGTTTTTCTTTTAAAAAAATGTTAAAAGAAATCTAATAAAGAAATATTCAAAAAAAATAAAATAAATAAAAACATATTAACTATATGTATTACTGTGTTAGAGTGTCATTTTGTGTCATTTGGGTTGGTGGTGTGCCCCAGGAGTTTGTAAATGTAAAAAATGTGCCGCGGCTCAAAAAAGGTTGAAAAACACTGTGTTCGGGCGCCCGAATTTTTGAAGGATGGTCCAGAAAGCGCCGCGATTCACTGTGTCGAATGCCTTTGCAAGGTCAATGAATGCCATCGACGATGCACCTCAACTTTCGAAAGCCAAGGAGCCGCTTGCCCTACGGAAAATAATAGCCGGAAATGCTTATGGGAGAATTTGCAGTCCCGTTGCCCCCCCCCGCCCCTTTTTTTTGTTTAGCTCCACCAAACAATGGCAGTTTCTCTGCCCAATCTTTTAATTTCCTGCGCCGGCATGAGGCTTCATCCGGACCCCTTTTGCAACGGGGCGCCATCAATTACGTCCCCAAGACCTTAATTTACTCTCCTTGGCCTCCCCTCTTTTTGTGCCCCCCGCGTCCCCCCTCTTTCCCCCGTCTCCTTGACTGTTCTGACTCTGAACAGGTTTAATTCAGCCGCTGTCCGCTAAGCCCTGCAGAA
The DNA here is from genome assembly GCA_030556195.1 of Anolis apletophallus. Lineage (NCBI taxonomy): Eukaryota > Metazoa > Chordata > Lepidosauria > Squamata > Anolidae > Anolis > Anolis apletophallus. Next base: position 5,981,155 of record JARBWK010000016.1, read on the forward strand.
AAGAACAATGCTTTCCGATCTGCCTTTTATGGTTTATTGGGAACTGGTGGTCCGCACTGAAGCTTTGGCCGGTGATTAACCGGAGTGAAAACAAACTACACAAGGCGACGTTGGTTGATGTCGGAGAAGGACTGAGCCCACTTCATTAAGGCCTTTAAGAGGGGCTCCTTTTCTTCCCCCGGCACTTGTTGGAAACTTTTCAGGTCTCAATTTAATCACCTAATTCTCCCTTAAGTAGCAAGAGAATCTTGCCGCCCCCCGGGGGGTCTCCGGCCCCCATGACAACTCCGAAAGATAGGTCTCTATAAATAAAAAATGCAATGTGCGTCTGTGGGATTGGCATAACTCAAAAACCACTGGACGAATCGACACCAAATTTGGCCACAAGACACCTACTAACCCAAGGAGTGACCATCACTCAAAAAAATTGATTTTGTCATTTGGGAGTTGGAGTTGCTGGGATTTATCTCTCCTCTCTCGGCATTACTTCCCGAACTAAGATTCTTAGGAAGGATCCATCCCACGCTTTTTACAAGCGCGTTGATGACTAAAAAGGCCAATCTGAGATAGGCAAGTTCGGTTGCAGAAAGCACAGCAGAAAGTCTCCTTGGGTGATGTTGGTTCCAAGTTGCGGTTCTTTCTGCGTTGTCGTTTCTCTTCGAGACCCGTTCGGCGTGTCTTCTCGAAAGAGGCCGCAGCATTGTGGATAGTGCGTCTCCACGCCTCCCGATGTGAGGCCAGGGTGGACCATTGTTGGTGATCAATCTGGTCGAGCCTGAGATGTTGTTTCAGGGAGTCCTTATATCTCTTTTTGGGGGCGCCTCTCTTGCACTGACCAGTTGTGAGTTCACCATAGAGTAGTATCTTTGGGAGGCGGTGGTCCTCCATCCTAGAGACGTGCCCTGCCCAGTGCAGCTGTGTTCTCAATAGCATGGCCTCAATGCTGGTGATCCCTGCTTGCTCAAGGACAGCAACATTCGTCACATAGTCGGTCCAGTGTATATTTAGGATTGTGCAAATACAGTGCTGATGGAAGCGTTCGAGGAGTCGTAGGTGTTGGCGATAGGTGACCCATGTTTCAGACCCATAGAGGAGAATAGACAGTATGATAGCTCTGTACACACTGATTTTGGTGCTTTGCCTCAGGTGCTTGTTGCTCCAGACTCTTTTGTGAAGCCTTCCAAATGCACTATATGGCTTTGATAATCTGTCAATCTTGGCATCTGAAGAGATGATGCTTCCCAGGGAGGTGAACTGCTGAACGGGCTTAAGCACAGATGTGCCTATGCTGACGTGGGGATGATGGTGTTCTTCCTGTGGTGCGGGCTGGTAGAGGACTTCCATTTTCTTCAGGCTGACTTCCAGCACAAAGAGGTCTGCAGCTGCTGCAAAGCAGGATGTTAGGCGCTGCATAGCTGCTTCTGAATGGGCGACAAGGGCAGCATCGTCAGCAAAAAGCAGCTCAAGGACTAGATCAGGGGTGCTCAGAATGGTGATCTCGATCACCAGGGTGATCTTCAGGCCTCATCCTGGTGATCTTCAGGCCCCTGACCAGGTTTTTTGCTGTTGGTCCTCTTCACGCGCCCCTGCACGCTGCAAAGAAGTCCTCCGTCATTGCTGCTCCCTGCTCGCGCGCCGCCTCCAAAAGCTCCAGAGTCCAAGAGGCAGAATGGGCCCCCTCTTTTGGATTCCTCCTCCTCTCTCCGTCCTTCTCCAGCCACTCAGAGTCGTAGGAGACCAAAGGGGGCGGGCCTGGACGACGCGATGCATGGCTGACCCCTCGCACATGCGCAGAAGCGTTCATTCTGCCTCTCGGACTTCTCGTGAACTCTTGGAGGTGGTACGCATGCTGGCGGCGTGGAAATAGGAGCAACGACAGAGGAGAAGAAGAAGGACGCTTTGGGGTCATTTCCTTACCGCATCTCAAAGGTCGGCCTTTTTACTTTGGGGTGGGTGCTTGATTGTTCTGTGGCATGTCTCTTTGTTTATTTTTAATGTTTAAAAATGGCCTTTTAGCTCCAAAGCCTCTCTGCTTGCTTTGTTCCTTGAGAAATATATGTTGGGGAATATGGAAATGTGGGAGAAATTGGGTGGTTGGATGTATTTATGCATGCCCCTTTGTTTACCTTGCTGAGTATTAAATGGCCTTGCAGTTCAAAAGCCTCTCTTCTTACTTTCTGGCTGATAATATGTGTGGTAATATGGCAGTGTGGGAGAAATGGGGTGGTTGGATGTATTTTATGCTCTGTTTTATATTGTTGTTATTAAATTGAAATGTTGATATTTTTTAACTTCATTTTATGTAAACTGCCTTTGAACCTGCTGGAAGGAGCGGAACATAAAAATGAATAATACATATAAATAAGTAAGAAAATAGTTATACGTTTTACATTTCTGGGTAGGTGATCTTTGGGACTTGGTTTTTTAATCAGTAGCTCCCATGCTGAAAAAGTGTGAGCACCCCTGGACTAGATAGTTTAGAGTCTTCGTGCGAGCCCTCAGATGGATTAAGTTGAACAAGCTACCATTGGTACGATAGCGTATATATAGTTTTATAGTTCACCTACAATCAAAGAGCATTCTGAACTCCATCAATGATGGAATTGAACCAAACTTGGCATACAGGACTCCCATGACCAACAGAACACACCAGAAGGCTTTGGTGGGCATTGAACTTAAGTTTGGGAGTTGTAGTTCGCCTACATCCAGAGAGCACTGTGGACTCAAACAATAATGGATCTGGACCAAACATGGCATGAATATTCCACATGCCCAAATATGAACACAGATGGAGTCTGGGGGAAAATAGACCTTGACCTTTTGGAGTTGTAGTTACTGGGATTTACAGTGCACCTACAATCAAAGAGCATTCTGAACACCCCCAACGACAGAATTAGGGCAAACTTCCCACACAGAACCTTCATGACCAACATAATATACTAGGGCTGGTTGATCCAACAAAAAATGGTCCAAAATTTGCTTCGGATGTAGCGCTTCAAATTTTAAATGATTTCCGAAATGTTCTGGGGAAATGCTTCCAAATTTCGGAAATTTCGGAAATGCCTCGTTAATGGCAGCATGAAGGAAAACCACATACAAAGCGGGTTAAGCAGCTGCTTTGGATGCGGCTTTCCTTTCCCCCCACGGGGCCGTTCAGATCCGAAGGGAAGGCATGGGCTTGGAAGCTTAAGGCAGCTTCTGACCCAGTTCTCAGGCGGAGGGAAGAAATCCGCACGGAAGGGAAGGCCAGGGAAGGGAAAACCCTTTCCGAAAATGGCGTTTCCTTTCCGAAAAATGGCGGTGGTGGCTTCATATTTTGGTAATTACTTCCGGGTTGCTTAAAGCGCTTCAGAAACACTTCAAAAGTAATTTAGAATCGAATTTAATAAGAATTTTATCAAGATATGAAAAACCTAACCAGGCCTAGAAAATACTTGAGGCCATCCAGTCCAACTCCCTTCACCAGGGCAAGAAAACGTAATCAAAGCCCTCCTGACAAAGAGCCATCCAGTCATATATATATAGATAGATATGATTCACAAACACAGATATAGTATGATAGATTTGAAAGGGACCCCTAATGAAGGACAATTATATGCAGGCCCGGATTACCCATAAGGCCAGACGAGGCCATGGCCTATGGGCGTAAGCCGACAGGGGCTCAGATCATGCCTGGACCAAAAAAAATGTGGGGCGCCATGGGCCAGGAGCGGGCGTGAGAGAGAGAGAAAGAGAGAGAGAGAGGCGACAAGGAGTGGCTGTTGCTCCGGAGAGAAGCCCCATGGTGGTGGCGGAGCCCTGGGAGATGAGGCTCCAGCCGAGCTCCGTCCTCACCACCCTGGCCTGCTTCAGTGCTGCCTCCTTCTTCGCCTGGTATGCCAACTGGAGCCGGAGCGAAGGTGAGAGAGGCGGAGGAGGGGAGGGCCGTCCCGCCGCCAAAGACTCCCAACTCCCCCTTCCCTGGGGTGCCTTTCCCACGGGAGCCTAGGCGCCCCCGAAGTGAATCGAAGCCTCTCCGAAGGGGATGGGGGGGGGGGAAGAGATGGAGATAGATTCAAACCAAATACAAAGGCCTTGAGGCTTCGGTTCACTTTGGGGGCGCCTAGGCTGCCTCTGGGGCCTTTCAGCCCCCTTTTCCTACCCGTCTCCCATGGGAATTATCTCCTCCGTCCCTCTTCGGCACACGTGGCTTGTCCAGGTCTCGGGAGAGTGGCTGCGTCCGTTGCCTGCTACTCTCGCGAGACTTTGCATGTCATCCGAGGTGCCTCTGGGAAATGTAGTCCCACGGACTTCGTTCTTTTGCAGGTCTCCGTCCTTGTGTCTTTGCGGTTACCACAGCAACTTTGTTTATGGTTCCTGGTTCATTTTGAATTTGCTGCCCCTTGCCCTAGGCCCAGGGGCGGTCTCACCTCTCCCGGGGGGGGGGTAGGCGAGCCTTATTATTGCGCCCCCCATGGCTGCTGGATGCCGCGGCGGCCCGCGCGGCGACGTCACGCGCAGCTGCACGGCTGCGTTACGTGCGCATGCGCGGCGACGCCACGCGCAGCTGCGCGAGTGCGTCCGGCGTGGCTGCACCACCGCGCAACGGAGCGAGGCGGGCAGCACTGGCTCCCGGATAGGAGGCGCGGCGGAGGGGCAGGCCAGGGCGGCCAGCATGGTGGCGCCCCTCCCAGGTGGCGACGCGCTCCCAGGACCCGTCGCCCTACGCGGCCGCTTACTCGGCAGAATGGCAAAGGCCGGCACTGCCTAGGCCACACTTTTTTTTAGTGTGGGTCTAAGTGATGTTTGGGGGGGGTGCGGTAGAGGGGGGCGTAATTCCAAAGTGTGGCCTAGGGCGCAAAAAGGTTTTACTCCGGACCTGATTATATGTTGCGTGTTCCAGAGGAGGCAAACGAGACAATTTCCACATCAACACTGACAAAGAAACAGCAAGAAACACTGTTTACCCACAAGCATAAAGAAATTACATAGATTAGAAACCAACACTTTCAAGGACATTCAAGTGCCACCTCGGAGTTGGTTGAGGTAGGCACGATTTCCCTGGGTACTGGTTGTGGGGGTCGTTGGGGAGCAGGTCAGGGTTTTGCCCTCCCTTCTGCTCGAGATCCCCGTGTACAACTGGTGGGCCACTGTGTGATACAGAATGCTGGACTAGATGGGCTGAGGTCCGATTCAGCATGGCTCTTCTTATGTTCTTATGTTCATTACTTTATTTTCGAGATCACCAGACTGGGCCACAGCAATGCCTGGCAGGGGACGGCTAGTTATATATAAATATCTTCATGGAGAGGAGAAAGCCTTGCAGGTTTCTTAGGCCCTGCATTGAAACAAACGTCCTTGTCTTATCATCCCCTAAGAGAGAGGAAAGGGGGAGGGGGGGGGGGGATTAGAAATTGTCTGTTTGGAAACAGATGCAAAGTGATCAGATTTGTTCCTTTTCTCCCTCCCCGCCCTCCCTGTTTTCAATCAACACTTGGGACACCGGAAAAAAGTATTGCTTTGGCAACTCGGCCTTCCAACAAGGGCTCCGGAATGTGAAAATGAGGGGCGGCACTTGATTAAAGGAAACTCTCCTCCCGTGACTCCTCGGAGTCAATTAATCAATTACATTTGCATATGAGGAAAAACAAATGACTTCAAAGCCAAGAAAACAGTCTGGGTTTGTTTTTCTCCAGATTTGCAACAACATAAATGGTGTGCGCATCTCATAAAATCCATTTATTCCTATGCAACGGATGAGGGGGGAATGCCTCGCCTAATAGGGCAGTGTTTCCCAACCAGTGTGCCGTGAGCGATCCTCAGGTGTGCCGTGGGAAATTGGAACCTCCAATCCCCTTTCTTCCCCCTCCTGCCAAACACTTTTTCTTCTCCACTCGGGCTCCCTTCTTCCCAGCCCCGCTCTGCTCGCTTTGCCTCACTTTGCTCTGGGGCGAGTCTGGGCAGTAGCGCCCGCACGGGTCACGTCTTCCTCCCTCCCCCCTAGGCAGGGGCGGATTTACCATTAGGCAAAGTAAGCACCCGCTTAGGGCGCCACGTAGTCAGGGGCGCATCTGGCTGCCAGGTTCCACGCATGTGCCATTGCTGCAAAGGGACTCCAGCTGGACTGAGATGCCAATCCTCCTTTTCGGCCTCACTTAGGGGCGATTGGTATCTCGGTCCATCTTGAGTCCCTACGCAGCAATGGCGCATGCGCAGAACTAGCTGGCCCAGCGCATGCGCGCCAGCGTGCATGCGCACGCTCACGAGGCCGGAGAGCGAGCGGGCGCCAAAATAATGTTCACTTACCATTTTAAATTACCTTAGTCCAGCCCTGCTTATACCTGGTGTTATCAAGCGATTGGGGGCACCAAAATAATGTTCGCTTACCATTTAAAATTACCTTCGTCCGCCCCTGCCCCTAGGGTTGCCACTTTTTGATATAAGAAATAAGGGACATTTACAGGATTTTTCACAAAAATAAGGGACACTTCATTAAAAACTTGAAACTCAAACGTTAGGTAGAAATAGTTTTATTAACAGAATAAGATAATGATTGAAACTCACAAAGAAACCTGACTTACACCCTCTTAACAGGACATGGTATGTTTCTGCATGCTTTGTCATGCAGAAAAAACATTATTAGAACTACCTAATTTTCTCCATCTGTATTTAGTCCTTGACTAGTCAAAAATAAAGGACAGGGCCTGAAAAAAAGGGACACAAATTTTAGGGCCAAACTAAGGGACGTCCCTTAGAATAAGGGACATATGGCAACCCTACTCCCCCCTCCCCTGCCGAACATACTCACGCTGCCCCCTCAGATCAAAATGGCGGCAGAAGTGGCAGTGGAGAAGGAAAAGTGTTGGGCAGGAGGGGGAAGAAAGGGCGCGAAGGGGACGGGGGAGGAAGAGGTCTCTGTCGAAAGCTGGCCTGGGCAAACTTGGACCTTCCAGGTGTTCTGGACTCCAATTCCCACCATTCCTAGCAGCCTCAGGCCCTTTTCCTTTCCCCCCCTCAGCCACTTAAACAGGAAAGGGCCTCAGGCTGTTAGGAATGGTGGGAGTTGGAGTCCAAAACACCCAGAGGGCCGAAGTTTTCCCATGCCTGTTTTAGGGACCTTCAAGTGGTGAGCCGCCTTCCAACATTGTGATTCTGGATAGAAAACAAACAACAACATAACATAACATTGTTTGAATCCACAGTGCTCTCTGGGTGTAGGTGAACTACAACTTCCAAACTCAAGGTCAATTCCCAAGCAAACCCTTTCAGTACTTTCTGTTGGCAATGAGAGTTCAACAGGCCAAGTTTGGTTCAATTCCATTGTTGCAAGAGTTCAGGATGCTCTTTGATTGTGTGTTAACTATAAATCCCAGAAACTGTAACTCCCAAATGTCAAGGTCTATTTTCCCCAAACTCCATCCGTGTTCACATTTGAGCATACTGAGTATTCATGCCAAGTTTGGTCCTGATCCAACATTGTTTGAATCCACAGTGCTCTCTGGATATAGGTGAACTACAACTCCAAAACTCAAGGTCAATGCCCACCAAACTCTTATAGTATTTTCTCTTGGTTATGGGAGTTCTGTGTGGGAAGTTTGTGTCTTTCTGCCATTCCTGCCAGGATATCTATGTTGTGTTCATCGAAACAGGCCCAGGTTTCACACTGAGTGTATAAATACATTTAAAAACATATTAACTATATGTATTACTGTGTCCTCCTCCCTTGAATCACCGTGTCAATAGATGAGCACCAGGGCCCACGCACGAAAGCCTCATAGGCCAAATGCACGCGAGCGGGGTGCACGCGCGCAGCACCCCATCCTGCTGCAAGCTACCTCAGATGGGCTTGCGAGCTACTAGTCGATCGCGATCGACTTCCTGAGCAGCCCTGCTTTAGACTTTCCATCCGAAATCCCTGTAGGGATATCTCCTGCATAGTTTTGTATTGGTTCTGGCCCTAAAACATCTCACAGGACAAAATAAAAAAGGGACATTTTAAAATAAGGTTATTATCTAAACCTGGAGCATTTGTTCTATTTATTTCAAAGGTGAAGAAAGTTGCTTTTTTCCTCTGTTTCAAAATTATACAGTCTTTCATTACAGCAGGGAAACTATATTTTAAGGAGAACGGAAAACAGTAGATAGATGCTTCTCAGTGGGCTAGGAAGGGGAGGCCTTCCCATTTCATCCCAAGCAAACATCATCTGAGGTGAGATTGTTTTCTGATTCAGCCTTGGCAATAGATCTTGAAATGAGTTTCACGGGGATTTTAGTTTCACACAGAGCCGGTCCGGCAGGTACCGCTGCTATTAGGCGCCTCATCACACACAGCCTGGTGTAATTCGTTCTCACCATGAACGGCATCTGTGTTACTTTCAGGTCGAACTTCTCTTCCTTTCTGACTCCAGGGGGGTGGCTTCCAGGAGCCCAGCGCTCCTTCCCCTGCTCTTCTTTGGACCCAGCATGGGTTGCAACGCAAGGCCCGCAAGTCACGAGCGTTGCCACCGGGACCCTCTTACGCCCTCGGTGCCACCTGCTTTCCTACCTCAGCGCCATCGATCCAATACCCAGCACACCATGGTGGCATCAAACCTCCTGAGTCACAATATTTTTGTCTTTGAGGAAGAAGCCTTTCAGGTTGATAACAGAGAGGTCCCTGGAGGTCTTCGGTGGCCTGAAACAAGGGTCTACGCGCAGGAAAGGAGTCTTCGCTCTCAAAGACGGCAAGACCACCACTCTTTCAAGAATTGTCAGTGCTGTGGGTTTGCAATTCATTTCTGAATTATGGATACCATAAGGTGAACCTATCATAAGTTAGACTTGTTGTTCTTGTTGTTGTGGACCTTCAAATTATTACTGAGTTATTGATACCCTAAGGCAGTGTTTCCCAAGCAGTGTGCCGTGAGCGGTCATCAGGTGTGCCGTGGGAAATAGGGGCCTCCAATGCCCTTTCTTCCCCCTCCTGCCGAGCACATTTTCTTCTCCACTCGGGCTCCCTTCTTCCCAGCCTCGCTCTGCTCGCTTTGCCTCGCTTTGCTCTGGGGCGAGTCTGCGCAGTAGCGCCCGCACGGGTCACGTCTTCCTCCCCCTCCTGAACACGCTCACGCTGCCCCCTTGGATCAAAATGGCGGCAAAAGCGGCAGTGTAGAAGAAAAAGTAAAGTTTGTGTCTTTCTGCCATTCCTGCCAGGTTCATTGAAACAGGCCCAGGTTTCACACTGAGTGTATAAATACATTTTAAAACATATTAACTATCTGTATGACTGTGTTAGAGTGTCATTTTGTGTCATTTTGGTTGGTGGTGTGCCCCAGGATTTGGTAAATGTAAAAAGTGTGCCGCGGCTCAAAAAAGGTTGGGAAACACTGCCCTAAAATGAACCTATCATAAGTTAGTCTTGTCGTTCTTGTCGTTGTGGACCTTCAAATCATGACCCTAAGGTGAACCTATCATAAGTTAAACCTGTTGTTGTTGTTGTTAGCCTTCAAGTCATTTCTGAATTATGGATACCCAAAGGTGAACCTATCATAACTTAAACCTGTTGTTGTTTTTGGCCTTCAAGACATTCCAAGAATAATCATTGTTGTGGGCTTTCAATTCACTTCTGAGTTATGGATACCCTATGGCAGGGGTGCTCATTAGGTAGATCGTGATCTACTGGTAGATCGCCTAGGGCAGGGCTGTCCAACAGGCGGCCCTGGGGCCATACACGGCCCCCGAGCCCCTTCCCTGCGGCCCCCTAACTTGTTTTAATAAAATACAAATTAAAAATTAATAATAATAATAATTTAAAAACCCTACTTCCGGGTTTAGGCAAGCATCGCGAGACTATGCCAGCCACATAAGGGATTTCGAGGGAGGTCGAAATCCCATCTGTGGCTGTGTAGTCTCGCGATAGCTGCCGAAATCTCGGGTCCCACGGCATTTGCGGACGGCCTGGGCGCGCGCCTCCTCTTCCCTCACGGCTGCTTCCAGGCCAGCCCCCATTCAGAGAGAGGGAGGAGGGGAGTGAGGCAGGGAAAGCCCCTCCTGGCTCCGTCCTCTTCCTGTGGAGGGCCCTCGCTTCCCGCGCACCCGGCCTGAGCTTGGCCTCGGCTTCAGCAGGGCTCTTCGGGGACGGCGGCGGCGTTGGCGCTTCGGCCCTGTGGCGGGGCTCCCGCAGTATGGGTAAGGGCCTGGCTCGAGTGAAAGCGGAATGGTGGGTGAGTGGGGGGGAGGGGTCCCTCAGCGGTGGTTTCCTTGGCGACGCTTCCTTCCCCTCCTCCGCGCCCCCTCCCCTTGTTGTGCTGCCTTCCCCCGCGTGCAGGGCGCAACGTGGCTTCCTTTGCGCCTGCCCCCGCGGCCTGTTTTCCCTTCAGGGAGGGAGGGAGCTCTTTGGGCCTCCTCCACCCGCCTCTGGGAAAGGAGGCCCCATCAAGCCCTGCGACGGCATTGAGGTGTTTGGGTTTTTTTTGGTGTGTCCCAATTTGAGTGTGGACTCAAATAACTCAAAGGTATTAGGAAACATTCCCCCAAATCCACCAGTGTTCCCATTGGGTATATTGAGTATTCATGCCAAGTTTGGTCCAGATCCATCATTATTTGAGTCCACAGTGCTCTCTGGATGGAGGTGAACTACAACTCCACAACTCCAGGTCAATTGTAAGTAAATTGGAGCCGGGGAGGGGGTGGAGCCAGGGGAGGGGCAGGGGTGGAGCCGGGGAGGGGGCGGAGCCAGGGGCGGAGGCAGACCCTTCGCCCCCCCAGGTGATCAGTGACCGGAATTCCGGCCCTTGGGCCCGTAGAAGTTGGACAGCCCTGGCCTAGGGCATCCTGGTAGATCGCCGGCAGGGTGGGAGGAAGGCCCAAGTGCTGCCGGCCCTGCGTTATCTGAGGTCCTTTCCACACAGTTGAATAAAATCCCATGTTATCTGCTTTGAATCAGATTATATGGCAGTGTGGACTCAGAAAACCCAGTTTAAAGCAGATTGTGTTATATGTTTTGCATTTTTGTAGTGGGTTGGTAGATCATTTTGACTTGGTTGTTTTATAAGTAGCTCGCATACTGAAAAGGTGTGAGCACCCCGCCCTATGGTGAACCTATCATAAGTTAGACTTGTTTGTCGTTGATCTTCAAGTCACTTCTGAGTTATAGATACCCTAAGGTGACCCTATCATAAGTTAAACCTGTTGTTGTTGTTGTTGTTGTTGTGGGCCTTCAAGTCATTTCTGAGTTGTGGCCACCCTAAGGGGAACCTATCACAAGTTACCTGTTGTTGGCCTTCAATTCATTTCTGAGTTATGGATACCCTAGTGAACCTATCATAAGTTAAACTTGTTGTTGTTGTTGTCATGCGTAGCAGGAGGGTGTGAGCGCCTCTGCCTCCTCCGCCATGTTCCTGGGTGCCGCGCATGCCCAGCAGTGGCCCCAGGGGCTTCCCTCCGCCTCCTCCTCGCGCCCTCCTTCCTTGACAAGGGGGCGGGGGTGATGGCGAGGGGACGATGGCGATGGGTGGGACGCCATTCCCTCCTCCCCCACCCCCTCGCAGCGCTCTCCCCCGCCCTTCCCTGAAAGAGGGAGAGAGTCAACTCCATGCCGTGCATTGCGGTTTAGTTTCAACATTTTTTTTGGTCCGTGTGAAGTGCGCCCCCCCCCCTGGCTTGCGCCCCTAGGCCATGGCCTAGGGTGGCCTTATGGGTAATCCGGGCCTGATGTAGAGGCATCCCTACTCTGCCAAGGACCCTTCTTTGATTTCCGCAGAATATAATCTTTCCACCATAATGGGCTGCAAATTCCGCCAGCCTCTTTTCTCAGAAATGGCAGCTTTGTTTGATGAGATGGGGAGGGGAAGATGTACCAACCCAGAGGTTGCTGTCTGTTGGGTGAGTTCTGGTGCGCCCTTTTGCCTTTGAGGAACCAAAGCGGGGCCAGGATCTCTCTCTTGCAGGTGTCTTTGGCCCAGTGAACCCGCCAGACTCAAGCATCCCACCTTTGTTCCGTTGCACGGAATCTCTTTTCAAGGGGAGGGCAGCTACACCTGCTTCCAGGCAGCTGTTGCCGGCATCCCTGGCCTGGTCACCGAGGAGGCCTTTTCCTCCCCCTTCATCTGCAAAGATCTGTGGAAGCCTCCCACAGAGAGCTGCTCGGGGTCTAGATTCCACTACAATGCGCTCCTCCCGCCTTTGTGCAGCACATTAATCCTGAGTCTATGCACCCGGAAATTCCCCTCTCTTGGACAGAAAGAGAGAGAGAGAGAGAGAGAGAGAGAGAGAGAGAGAGAGATATGTCTCCCACCCTTTCCCCCAGTTAATCCATCTTCAAGGAGCATTGATTCCATATTCCCTTTAATCACAACACCATCTGAACTCAACAGCATTCCCCACAAATGTATACAGTCCAGAGAGTGTACGGGAAAGGAGAGCAGATGCACCCGTCTCAAGGTGGAATGTGGTAGAGTTGCCTTTGTTAGTGGAGGCTCTGCCCCAAACTACCATGCTTCATCTCATTCGGTATCATCTTCAGGCCCGGATTACCCATAAGGCCACCTGATGCCATGGCCTCGGGTGGTGGATTTGGGGGGGCGGCATTTCCGGGCCTGAAGGAAGGGGTGAAGGAAGGAGTGGCGTCCGCCCGTGCGAGGGACAACAAGGAGACGGGGGGAAGTCCCGCCGCCCCTAGGGCGATTGACGCGGCTTCCCCCGCCGCTGCCCCGCTCGCGCGCACCACTCCTCCCTTCAGAGGGGCACCAGTGCGAGCGCGGCGGCAGTGGGGGAAGCTGTGTGAGTCGCCCTAGGGGCGGGACTTCCGGTGGCGCCTTGTCTGTCTGTGAAAAAAGGTGTTAATCTGGGCCTGGTTCCCCAGAAGATGATCAGGCCCGGATTAGCGGACTGTGCCGCCCAAGGCCCCCTGTCTAAATGCCGCCCCCCCCGGGAGACTAAGTCCCACCCCCAGGGAGACTAAATGCCACCCCCCCGGGAGACTAAGTCCCGCCCCTAGGGAGACTAACACAGCTTCCCCCGCCACCGCCCCGCTCACCCGTGCCCCAAATACACGCGGGGCGGCAGCGGGGAAGCCGCGTGAGTTGCCCTAGGGCGGGACTCCGGTGGCGCCTTGTCTGTCACGCCGGCAGCAGTTCCGCCCCCTCCCTTCACTGAAGGGAGGAGGGGCGGAGCCGCTGCTGGCATGACAGACAAGGCGCCGCTGGAAGTTCCGCCCCTAGGGCGACTCACGCGGCTTCCCGTGCTGCTGCCGTGCTTGCGCGGGCGGGCACCACTCCTTCCTTCAGTGAAGGGAGGAGGGGCGCCGGTGCGAGCGCGGGGGCAGCGGGGGAAGCCACGTGAGTCACCCTAGGGGCGGGACTTCCGGCGGCGCCTTGTCTGTCATGCCGGCCCCACTCCCCGGGGGGGACATTTAGACAGGGGGCCTTGGGCGGCACAGTCCGCTAATCCGGGCCTGATCATCTTCTGGGGAACCAGGCCCGGATTAACACCTTTTTTCACCCTAGGCCACACTTTGGAATTATGCACCCTTTAAGACAACCTCTACCGCCCACCTACCCACCCCCCACAACACTCCGACCCACACTAAAAATAAAACCTTATCTTCTACTCCCTCCCTCCCAAGTGGAGGAGGCCTCCCTCTGGGGCAGGCGCCTGCAGCCGGGCGCACTCTCCTCCACCGGGGCCCGCCTGGGAGGAAGGGAGACCGCGGAGGCCAGCCCCTCCGCCCCTCCCCCCCGACTTGGACCTGGTCCCATGAGGAGGCTCTTGGTTGCCACCTGCGCCCCCCCCCCCGGCCTGGCCCAGGGACACTGCTGAGCACGGGATGACACACGCCGCCGCGATGCCAAGGGGAGAGCAAGCGGCCAACCCTCCCTCCCTTTCCTCGCCAAGGTCGGGGCAAAGGCCCTGCTGAGCCCGGAGACCCACCAGGAGGAGGAGGGGGGAGGGTCTTGGCCCCGGAAAGAGTGAGCGACCAAGGGATGGAGGGGGAAGCGGACCCAAGGGGCCACTCGCTTGTGCCCCAGCACACACGCACACCTTGCTCTCCATCCCTCCCCCCCCGTCTCTCTCTCCCGGTGCCGTGAAAGCATTTCCTTTCCCCCCTCCTCGGGAAGTGAGCTCAGCGGAAAGCGCGTCAGCAGAGAGGCCTCTTTCTGCCACCTCTCTAGGAAGCACAGGCCGCCCCTCTCGCTGGACTTCCGCCTGGCACAAACATGGCAGCCATGGGCAGGCGCCCCAAAAGGAGGCCAGTCTTCATGTCAGAAGGATGGAACCGGAGCCCCAGAACAAAAGAGAGAGACTGGGGGAGAGACGCGCCTCCCCCTCCTCCCCTCCCTCCCACTTTCCTTGGACTCCACCCCCCCAGAATCCCCAATCCTTAGGCCACTGCAGCTGAGGCTTCTGGAAGGGAAGGAAGGGCGGAAGGGAGGGCAGAATGGAGGGCGAGGTCTGGGAAGGAGGGCCTGAGTGGGTGGGGGGAGAAGAGGATCCCCGCGGGGCCGCCCCCTCCCCTTCTCCGCTAGCCATGGCCTCTCGCATGGGCAACTCCCTCCCCCTCCCTCCATGCATGGAAGGAAAGTCCTCCCAGGCGGCGGGGTCCCCCTGGAATTCTCCCTGTGGCCGCCTGGCCCCGTTTCCTCCCAGAAGCACGCTCTCATGACGTTTCGCCATCAGGGGATGCGACAACATTTTTATTATTTGGTGGGGGGTCCGTGATCTGCGCCCCCATCATCTTGTGCCCCTAGGCCATGGCCTAGGTTGGCCTTATGTGGGGAACCCAAAAGGTGGACCCAAAAGTTATGTTAATATATGTACTGGGACTGTGGCGCAGCTGGCTGGGTGTCAGCTGCATTAAGATCACTACTGGCCGAAAGGTCATGAGTTCGAAGCCAGCCTGGGTCGCAGTGAGCTTCCGACCAATTGTGTAGCTTGTTGTCAACCTTTACAACCTGAAAAACAGTTGCATCTGTCAAGTGGGAAAATTAGGTACCGCCTATGTGTGCGGAGGCTAATTTAACTAATTTACGAGGCCATTTAAAAAATCTCCAGCAAAGCATGCGGGGAATGCGGAAGTACTTCATCAGTGTCGCAGATGGACGGTGAAGCAACAGCTCCCCTGGTGGCCAGAAAAGTGGAATGTTAAATAGCCTCTGACTGTCTATGTGTTGTATGTCTATGGCATTGAATGTTTGCCATGTATGTGTTCATTGTACTGTCTATTCTCCTATATGGGTCTGAAACATGGGCCACCTATCGCCAACACCTACGACTCCTCGAACGCTTTCATCAGCGCTGTCTTCGCACAATCCTAAATATACACTGGACTGACTATGTGACGAATGTTGCTGTCCTTGAGCAAGCAGGGATCACCAGCGTTGAGGCCATGCTATTGAGAACACAGCTGCGCTGGGCAGAGCACATCTCTAGGATGGAGGACCACCGCCTCCCAAATATACTACTCTATGGTGAACTCGCCACCGGTCAGCACAAGAGAGGCTCCCCCAAAAAGAGATATAAGGACTCCCTGAAACAACATCTCAGGCTCGGCCAGATTGATCACCAACAATGGTCCTCCCTGGCCTCAAATCGGGAGGCATGGAGACGCACTATCCACAATGCTCTGGCCTCTTTTGAGAAGACACACCGAATGGGTCTCGAAGAGAAACGACAACGCAGAAAGAACCGCAACTTGGAAACAGCATCACTCAAGGAGACTTTCTGCTGTGCTTTCTGCAACCGAACTTGCCTATCTCAGATTGGCCTTTTTAGTCATCAACGTGCTTGTAAAAAGCGTGGGATGAGTCCTTCCTATGAATCTTTGTTCACGAAGTAATGTCGAGAGGGATTCCCCGTAGTCACCTATGGATGTGAGAACTGGACCATAAGGAAGACTGAGCGAAGAAAGATAGAGGCTTTTGAATTGTGGTGTTGGAGGAAAGTTCTGAGAGTGCCTTGGACCGTGAGAAGATCCAACCAGTCTATACTCCAGGAAATAAAGCCCGACTGCTCATTGGAGGGAAGGATAGTAGAGGCAAAGATGAAGTACTTTGGCCACATAATGGGAAGGCAGGAACGCTTAGAGAAGGCAATGATGCTGGGGAAAATGGAAGGAAAAATGAAGAGGGTCCAACCAAGGGCAAGATGGATGGATGTCATCCTTTGATAGACCACATCAGCTCTAGATTATTAAACATGGCAAGCAGATGGCGACTACTGTATCCGAAACTAGAGCTGACGTGGTCTATCCAATGGATGGGAATGTTTGTTGTAGTTGAGCAAACTGAGCCTGTAGTTGCTACAGGTAGTAACTCGGAGGAGGATACTGTGTTGGACATGTCACTGGAAGAGGGAGGTTTGGGCAGAATGACTGCAGCTGGGAGGAAAAGGGCTGCAAGTGCTGAGAGTTTGGAAGAGGCAGAGCACAGGAGAAAGGTCCGACAAATACTTAGGGAGCCTACCAGTGATGATACTTTTGAGGGGTTTGACGTAGAGTTACCCTCAGAAGAGAGTGATACCGAGTTGGACTCAGCACTGGTGCAAGACGTCAGGGATGTGATAAATGCTGAGTCCAGCGAAAGCTCCTTTTTTGGCTTTTCGAGTGACCCTGCTTGGCCTAGTGGGAATGCTGAGTCGGACTGGGGTCCTTTAACTGCTCAGCAAAGGTGGGAAGATTGGAGGAACACACCCAGTGCTGCAGCTGAGGGGAATGGGGCAGAGTTGGGTGGGGAGTCTGATTTGTAAGGGTATTAAAGTAAGGCCTGGGGATTTGGGACTCTGCGGTCGGCCAAGGTGTTGCTGGTGGGTTGCTGGTTCCTGTATTTGGTGCTCTTGTTTCTTGTGTCGTAGTTCCTGATTCCCAGCAAGCTGTGAGTATTAGGCTGTTTTCCATGTTGGGTTCTGGGGGAGCTGCCATGGCAGCTCTAGCTGAAAATGTTGTATGTTGGGGGTTTGGGGTTTTAATGTGTGTTTTTATGTTTAGTGACTACCGCGTTTCGTTTGGTCTTTTCCTGTGTTGCTGTGAGTGCCTGTCTCTTATTTGGTATCGTATATGGGTGGAGGGGAGTTGCTGTGGGATGTGGGGGCTTTGATGTGTTTGTTTGTATACTTAGCTCCTGGAATTGGAGAAGCACTCTTCCTTTCCTTCTCGGACGGGTCTTCGCATCGCAACAGACTTCGAGCCAGAATAAAGCCAAGGACTTCAAAAGACGGACGTCTTCCCTGTTTTTGTTTATTGGGCTTTTTTGGGTGTGGGTTCCTTTTATGCCGGACTGTGGCTGTGTTTTTTGTTGAAAATAAACTGTAAATACTTTTGCTAGCTTGGCGTGTCTTTGAGCCATTTGTGGGAGTCTCGACAATGTTTTAGTAAATCAAACGCCAAAATAATCCTTAGCTATTTTGCTCTTTAACTACCACTATTCACTTTCCCACATAATCACCAGACAATTGGATACATTTCTGCCAACGATGAACAAATTTTCTGAAGCCGTCACAGAAGAAGTCTGTGCGCTTTTATTTCAGGCCAGGCCAGGATTACCCATAAGGCAGCCTAGGCCATGGCCTAGGGGTGCGAGCCCGGGGGGGGGGGGGGCAGATCACGGACTAAAAAACATGTCCTCCTTTTCGGCGGCGCCCCTGCCCCTTCCTGAATACCAGCTCCTGCCTCTGCTATTGTTGCGCAAACAGCGTATGCACCGGAGCTCTCGACACTGGCGTCGACGTCGACAGGAGGAACAATTAACTCCCTCGATGCCGACAGCATCCACTTGCTGGCTCCTTCAGTGCAAGTACAGGAAACTCCATTGCGCAGTCGGCGCATGGCCTAACACCATGAAAGCTGTAATCCTCCTCCAGTAAGACTCCTCCTTACTGGAAAGAGAAGCGCAACTGCCAGCTACGGCACATGCGCAAACCCCAGTACAGGAGAGAAGCCCAACGCGACAAGCCCCGGTATCGGGGAGAATCGCGGCATCGGTACAGCTGCTGACTACAACGCATGCGCAATCCCTGATACCGGGTAGGAGACAAGTGCCTCAAGCCCCGGCATCAGGGAGGAGGCTCCTCCCCCCATGCCTGCATCCATAGTGCCTGCCGAGAGGGAAATTCCTGTGGCGGACCTAGTGGGGCCACACCGGGAGAGCTGGATTGGAGGCCCTAAGGATGTGGGGGGAAGGGGTGTGTGCGGTAGAGGTTGGCTTAAAGGGGGCGTAATTCCAAAGTGTGGCCTAGGGCGCAAAAAGGTGTTAATCCGGGCCTGCTTCAGGCGTCAGCATCCTGGGTACCCATCGTGCACAGATGTTCCAATAGTCAAGAAAAGCAATAATGTGACCCACGCGTTCTTGTGAAATGTTGATTATGCTTGAAATTTCTCTCTGAGTGATACGACGATTGTTAACTTGCATAAAGTCGCATTGACCGACCATCTGCGCAGGGTTCCATACTTTGCACTTTAACAACACAACCATTCAATGCTAAGGCTTCCGTCCAAAGGGGAACTGTAGAGCAGTGATTTTTAACCAGTGTGCCGCGGAACACTAGTGTGCCGTGAGAGATCATCAGGTGTGCCATGGGAAATTACAGTGTAGAGAGAGAGACTTAGCAGGAAACTTCAGGCAGCGGAAATGAGGCTTTCCTGGCCGAAGCAGCAATGCCAGCCAGCCTGGCTGCAGTCAGGGAGAGCCTTTGGCGCCTAGAACTTTCCTCCCTCCTTCCTCTCTCTCTCCTTCCCTTCCTTCCTTCCTTCCCTCCCTCTGCGTGCCAAGGGCTACCTGGCCGGGCTGCGGCTCCTCCTGCTTCCTGGCTCCTGTGCACTCTTCTGCCCTCCTCCCCTCTGTCAGCAAGGAGGAGGAGAGGGAAGAGGAGTCCGCGGGAGCTGCCCCCATCCGACCCCGCTCCTGGAGGCTCAAGGCGAGGCTTTCTGCCCTCTAGCCCCTCCGCGCTGGGGGAGGGGAGCAACCCCTCATCTCCTGGCCTCTCCTGAATGGGCTCCGGGTTCACTGCAGAGCAGAGGCCGGGATGTGCAGCTCCACAGCCCAGCTTGGTTCCTTCCCGATCTGGCCCCAAGGCGACAGCAGGGAAGCTGAAGGGACGCGGGGGGGGAGGCACTCCTGGGGGGGCTGAACCCCTTCAGGAAGGAGAGCAGGAGGTGGTGACGGCTGCGAGCCTCCGCCACAGTTTGTTCCGAAGCTCGGAGCAACCCTGTGTGCTCAATTCCTATTCGTCCTGCTCAGCCGAGCCCACATGCGCTTCGGCGACTCAGCGCAGTCCTCCCTGTGGGACGGTGACGGGCCTCCTGTGTGTGGGCCTCCCGGGAGGGCGGGAGGGGGGTTTGGCGGAAGCAGCGGGGGGAGGGTAACAGTAAAATGGCGGTCATTTTGTGCGGGGCTCAAAAGGTTGAAAATTTTGGATGAACAAGGTGGTGTGCCCCGGAGGTGGAGGCATTATTTTGTCAAAATGTCCCGTCAAAAAATGTGCTGAACAAGCCGGGGCTCAAAAAAGGTTGAAAATCATTGCTGTAGAGGAGAGTCTACTGAACAAGCCAGTACCTGCTGCTTACCAGTACTGCCAACTATTGAAGAGTTACGGAGGTGGAGGCATTACTTTTTATACTTTAACAACACAACCGTTCAATGCTAAGGCTTCCCGTCAAAATGGAACTGTAGAGGAGAGTCTACTGAACAAGCCAGTACCTGCTGAATACCAGTACTGCCAACTATTGAAGAGTTACGGAGGTGGAGGCATTACTTTTTATACTTTAACAACACAACCGTTCAATGCTAAGGCTTCCCGCCAAAATGGAACTGTAGAGGAGAGTCTACTGAACAAGCCAGTACCTGCTGAATACCAGTACTGCCAACTGTTGAAGAGTTACGGAGGTGGAGGCATTACTTTTCAAGCTTGTCTTCCTCCCAGCAAGTTAATTCTGACCCCCATTCCTCTCCCACTGCATCACTTCATGGCTATTGCAGCCTTTTGGGTACAGTTTGCGTGCTCTCTTCTTTTTGCCAAGGCTTTGGGACGCGGTCAAAGCGGAGGGCTGTTTTGTGCCCCTTTTATTATTTTTTGATTTCCCAGCCAATTTCGCCGCCAACCGACCCAAGAGCACAGGGGGACGGGGCCCTTCCTCCCACCCTCCCTCCTTGGCCTCCCCATCTCCAGTCGCCAGAGGTAGACTCTCTTTTATGAATGGAAGGAAACATGGCACCAAAGGCTCGCCCAGCTCCACTTTGCCTTCAAATTTGGCTCCGGCTGTTTCTATAGAGACCGAAAGGAAGCTTTTGGTCAGCTACCCAGCTATTAAAGTGTAGCGCATTGAGAACTTTCTTCATGCTGTGATACCTATTCAAGAAGCAGAATAGGGTCTGAACTAATCCATGAAAGTTGTCATGCTCTGAGCTCGTCGCCGGCCCTTTTCCCCTTTTCAATCTGGCCTAGAACTATACTGTACTTCACAGTTCATTGGCCCTTCAGATACAAGGACTCAATATCCCTGCAGGAAATAGTCTGTCTCTGCGAACAGTAGTGTTGAACGTGGAAAGACCTTGTACCTCTCCGCCGACATAATTAGTCGCTCTTCACAAATGAGCTTCAAGTTGAGGGAAGATTTCTTTCTTTCTTTCTTTCCTTTCTTTCTCCTCCTCTTCTTCTTCCCATTTCCATTTTTCTTTCCTCCTTTCCGCCTTTCTTCCCCTTTCTGCTTAACTTTCTCAACTTGACTCTGTTTGGCAAAGTTTCCCCCAAATCTCTGTGTCTCCAACTATTGCAAAGGCATCCCTTCTCCTCCTCTTTCCTCCCTTTTCTATAGCTGACATCAAGGAGCTGGAGTGGTCCTGAGTGAAGGCACTATATAAACAAGGTAAACAACAGTGTTTTTTTCTCCTTTTCTGTCTCTGTTTGGTACAAATGTCACCAAAATCAACATTTCTGCGTACAGGTTGGTTGGGTCTCTCCATCTCTCTTTCCACATAGTGAAAGGAGAATATATCCTTGTAATTTTGTGCCCTATATAACCAAGGTAAACGGCAGTGTTTATATTTCTCCTTTTCTGTCTATGTTTGGTCCAAATGTCACTATAGAATATTTTGATGTATAGGTTGGATGGGTCTCTCCATCTCCCTTTCCACCCAGAGAAAGGGGAATATATCATTTTAGTTTTGTGCACTGTGTAACCAAGGTAAATAACAATGTTTATTTTTCTACTTTTCTGTCTATGTTTGGTCCAAATGTCACCAAAATCAATATTTTGGTGCACAGTTTGGTTGGGTCTCTCCATCTCCCTTTCCACCCAGTGAAAGGATAATGTATCATTTTAGTTTTGTGCACTATATAACTAAGGTAAACAGAAGTGTTTATTTTTCTCCTTTTCTGTCTATGTTTGGTCCAAACGTCACCACAATCAATATTTTGATGTATAGGTTGGTTGGGTTTCTCCATCTCCCTTTCCACCCAGTGAAAGGGGAATATATCATTTTAGTTTTGCAAGTATGTAACCAAAGTAAACAACAATGTTTATTTTTCTACTTTTCCGTCTATGTCTGGTCCGAATGTCACCAAAATCCATATTTTGGTGTACAGGTTGGTTAGGTCTCTCCATCTCCCTTTCCACCCAGTGAAAGGATAATGTATCATTTTAGTTTTGTGCAGTATATATCCAAGGTAAACAGCCATACAGCCTGGAAAACATACAACAATCCAGCAGTGGTTTCTCTCTCTCCTTTTCTGTCTACGTCTGGTCCAAACGTCACCAAAATCAATATTTCGGTGTACAGCTTGGTTGGGTCTCTCCATCTCCCTTTCCACCCAGAGAAAGGGGAATATATCATTTTAGTTTTGTGCACTATATAGTCAGAGTAAACAACAATGTTTATTCTTCTACTTTTCTGTCTATGTTTGGTCCAAACGTCACTATACAATATTTTGATGTATGGGTTGGTTGGGTCTCTCCATCTCCATCTCTCCAACACTCCAGCAGTGGTTTTTCTCTCTCCTTTTCTGTCTATGTCTGGTCCAAACGTCACCAAAATCAATATTTCGGTATACAGGTTTGTTGGGTCTCTCCATCTCCCTTTCTACCCAGCGAAAGGGGGAATATATCATTTTACTTTTGCGCACTATATAATTAGAGTAAACAGCCATACAGCCTGGAAAACATACAACAATCCAGCAGTGGTTTCTCTCTCTCCTTTTCTGTCTATGTTTGGTCCAAACGTCACCAAAATCAGTATTTCGGTGTACAGGTTGGTCGGGTCTCTCCATCTTCCTTTCCACCCAGCGAAAGGCGAATATATCATTTTAGTTTTGCGCACTATATAACCAAGGTAAACAACAGTGCTTATTTTTCTCCTTTTCTGTCTATGTTTGGTCCAAATGTCACCAAAATCTATATTTCGGTGCACAGTTTGGTTGGGTCTCTCCATCTCCCTTTCCACCCAGTGAAAGGGGAATATATCATTTTAGTTTTGTGCATTATATATATCCAAGGTAAACAGCCAAACACACAACAATCCAGCAGTGGTTTTTCTCTCTCCTTTTCTGTCTATGCCTGGTCCAAACGTCACCAAAAGCAATATTTCGGTGTACAGGTTGGTCGGGTCTCTCCGTCTCCCTTTCCTCCCAGCGAAAGGAGAATATATCCTTTTAATTTTGCTTTGACATCCCCGGCGAGCTATGGCTTCCAATAGTGCTAGGAAACGATGGATGGGACCAGTCGACCGCCGTCTAAATTAAGACTTCACGGATTCAATGCCGCTACTGTACATTATTAATGTTCTAACGAGAGCAAATGCCTTGAATGGCACAGACCAAAAGGGGGCACCAGGGTATTGGAAAGCGAAGGTGCTTTGAGAACATTAATCGGGGGAAATTAAAGTTTAATATGACTTTTTCCTGCTCTATTGTTAGAGATTGCAGGAAACGAAGGGGGAGAATAATTCAAAAGTTGAAGCAAAGTTTTGGAATATATATATGTGTGTGTGTGTGTGTGTGTGTATGAACAACTCTTTGATTCATCACAGCTGTATGGATTCAGTAAGTCTTCTCTCCCATCCCTTGATTAAGTTGTATTAAGTTTCTAAGGAGCTTAGTTTGCTTTGGAGGAAAGGCAGAAAAGGCATTAAGATGGAAATGTTTGGCAGGAACTCCTTTGCGCAGTGTCATGAACTGCATAATTGTCCAGAACCGGGAGCTGGATTTCCCTTTCTGCGAGTGAGTACTTAGGGAGGGAAAGAGATCGTTTTGAACCTTGACGACATCTGAAATGCAATTGTTGGTGCCCTTTTTGCCTGTGTTTCTGTAGTTTTCCATTCGAGAAGGCACTTTGATTGACTTTGGAGGGGAGTCTATATACGCGTGTACGGGTTTGAAACGGCTCAATTCCTTTGGACCATCCAAAGTCAAACGCCTTTCTCCTTCCCAACAAACAGTTAATCAACCCAGCAACCATTTTGTCTCCCTGCTTCCATTTTAAGCAGCCCCGCTTATGGATTTTTGTTGTTGTTGTCCTTTTGTGTGAATTAATAGGAAATCTATCATTGATAGCCCTGGTTTGATGCCGGGGCCTTGTCTTCCTTAATTGATGCGCGTTTCGGTTACCGTTAGTTAAATCTGAGCCAAGTTTCTGTTGTCCCGTGCTTCTGCTACACCTACGAATGGGAAAATATATGTTTTAGAGTGTCGTTTTGGCGATTGTATGCCTCCTTGTGTTTTGCCCAGGGCTGCTCCTGGTATCATGCCGGGGCCTTGTCTTCCGTAATTGATGCGTGTTTCGGTTACCATTAGTCAAACCCGAGCCAATTTTCCGTTGTCCCATGCTTCTGCTGCACCTACGAATGGGAAAATATATGTTTTAGAGTGTCGATTTTGGTAACTATAAGCCTCCTTGGTCACTGACTTCAGCATCGTTGTGTATTCCTTTCAAAAAAAGAGGTTGTTTTCGAGTTTCGAAATGCGCCTGATGACGTGAAATATAGAAAGATGTTTTCTCGGAGTGTCGCATGACCTTGGGTTTATATTGTAAGCTGAGCCAAATCCTATTTCTTTTGTATTTACTTATCTGACGGTACGCTGGCTTTAGCAACTGAGATTAACTCAGCCGAAAAAAATTATTTGCCATGTTTATATCCCGCCCTTCTCACCCTGAAGGGGACTCAGAGTGGCTGTATATGTACATACAATATATTTTAGTATTAGCATAGCACAATATTAGTATTATACCACTATACTGCAACATTATTAGTAATACTAGCTGTACTCAACACACGTTACTGTGGCCCAACCTTCCATCCCTCTTTCTCTCCTTCCTTCCCTCTTTTTCTTTTCCTTCTTCTTTCTTTCTCCTCTACTTGTTTCTTTCCTCTCTTTGGTTCTATCCTTCCCTTTCTCTTCCCTTCCTTTTTCTTTCATTCCTTCACTCTTTCCTTCCCTCTCTCTTTCCTTCCTTCTTTGACTTTTTTATTTCCTTCTATCCTTCCCTCCTTCTTTCCCTCTTTCCCTCCCTCCTTCCTTCCCTTCCTCTTTCTCTCTTTCATTCCTTCATTCCTTCCTTCCCTCTCTTTCCTTCCTTCTTTCACTTTTTTATTTCCTTCTCTCCTTCCCTCCTTCTTTCCCTCTTTCTCTCCTTCCTTCCATTCCTCTTTCTCTCTTTCATTCCTTCACTCCTTCCTTCCCTCTCTTTCCTTCCTTCTTTCACTTTTTTATTTCCTTCGCTGTTTCCCTCCTTCTTTCTCTCTTTCTCTCCCTCCCTCCCTCCCTCCCTCCATCCCTTCATCTTTCTCTCTTTTATTTCTTCAATCCTTCCTTCCC
This sequence comes from Anolis apletophallus, assembly GCA_030556195.1. Classification (NCBI taxonomy): domain Eukaryota; kingdom Metazoa; phylum Chordata; class Lepidosauria; order Squamata; family Anolidae; genus Anolis; species Anolis apletophallus. Next base: position 6,005,908 of record JARBWK010000016.1, read on the forward strand.
TCTCTTTCCTTCCTTCTTTCCCTTTTTATTTCCTTTGCTGTTTCCTTCCTTCTTTCCCTCTTTCTCTCCCTCCCTCCCTCCATCCCTTCCTCTTTCTCTCTTTTATTCCTTCACTCCTTCTTTCCCTCTCTTTCCTCCCTTCTTTCACTTTTTATTTCCTTCTCTCCTTTCTTCCTTTCTTCCTTTCTTCCTTTCTTCCTTTCTTCCTTTCTTCCTTCCTTCCTTCCTTCCTTCCTTCCTTCCTTCCTTCCTTCCTTCCTTCCTTCCTTCCTTCCTTCCTTCCTTCCTACCTTCCTTCCCCCTTTCTGTGTATATGTGTCCAAATTGGTTTTGATGCCTAAGTTAAACTATGTTGCAAATGTGTCCAAATGGATGGTGACTATGTTGGACACATTTGCACCGTAGTTTAACTTAGGCATCAAAACCAATTTGGAAAAATTCATGACCCATAATAACGGTATTTTTGTGTCGAGGACAGTTCAGGCTATGATCTGGAGCAAATTCTGCTGATATAGGTTCATTCATAACGTTTTTATGACGCAGGAGGCAAAACTTTTTGACCCATCCACGTATTATATTCATGAGTGCTTAACTTTTCGCAAACCAACACTCGATACTAATCCAGCCTAAATATTGCTAGGATAACCCTCGATTCGACGGCTTATAAAAGCAAAATGCAAGATAATTCATCTTTGGGCCAAGAAACCAAGAAACGTTCCTGCTTGTGCTTATTATTTACCTATTTCACAAAGCTGCGCATCCATCGCATCACGAAGAAGAGGTTTCGTATATATATTCTGGCCTTTTTCACAAAATCAAAAGCTAAATCAACTGAAGCTAAAAGTATTCTATGATGTCCTAATAAGTCAATAATAATAATGAAAATGTATATTGGTGGCAAATTACGTGTATTACATGTAAACTATATAAATAAAAAATGTAATGTTCATTTGTGGGATTAACATAACTCAAAAACCACTGGACGCATCGACACCAAATTTGGACACAAGACACCTCTCAGGCCAACGAGTGACCATCACTCATAAAAACACTGAAAAACACAGCAGAAGGGACTTAAAAAGCCCAAAAACAAAAAGCCATTAAAACGCATGCGCAAAACCACATATATAGACAAACATACATATATACACACATACAGAAATATATACACACACATATATGCATACACACACAAAAAACACATATACACAGAAAGGGGGTAGGAAAGAAGGAAGGAAGGAGGGAAGGAAGGAGAGAAAGAGGGAAAGAAGGAGGGAAGGAGAGAAGGAAATAAAAAAGTGAAAGAAGGAAGGAAAGAGAGGGAAGGAAGGAGTGAAGGAATGAAAGAGAGAAAGAGGAAGGGAAGGAAGGAGGGAGAGAAAGAAGGAGGGAAAGAGAGAAGGAAATAAAAGCGTGAAAGAAGGAAGGAAAGAGAGGGAGAAGGAAGGAGTGAAGGAAAAAAAGAAAGAGGAAGGGATGGAGAGAGGGAGAAAGAAGGAGGAAAAGAGAACGAAATAAAAAAGTGAAAGAAGGAAGGAAAGAGGGAAAGAAGGAGTGAAGGAATGAAAGAGAGGAAGAGAAGGAAGGAGAGAGAGAAAGAGGTAAAGAAGGAGGGAAGGAGAGAAGGAAATAAAAATGTGAAAGAAGGAAGGAAAGAGGGAAAGAAGGAGTGAAGGAATGCAGGAGAGAAAGAGGAAGGGCTGGAGGGGGGGAGAGAAAGAGGGAAAGAAGGAGGGAAACAGCGAAGGAAATAAAAAAGTGAAAGAAGGAAGGAAAGAGAGGGAAGGAAAGAGTGAAGGAATGAAAGAGAGAAAGAGAAGGAAGGAGGGAGAGAAAGAGGTAAAGAAGGAGGGAAGGAGAGAAGGAAATAAAAAAGTGAAAGAAGGAGGGAAAGAGAGGGAAGGAAGGAGTGAAGGAATGAAAGAGAGGAAGAGAAGGAAGGAGGGAGAGAAAGAGGTAAAGACGGGGGGAAGGAGAGAAGGAAATAAAAAAGTGAAAGAAGGAAGGAAAGAGAGGGAAAGAAGGAGTGAAGGAATGAAAGAGAGAAAGAAGAAGGGATGGAGGGAGGGAGAGAAAGAGGTAAAGGAGGGAAACAGAGAAGGAAATAAAAAAGTGAAAGAAGGAAGGAAAGAGAGGGAAGGAAGGAGTGAAGAAATGAAAGAGAGGAAGAGAAGGAAGGAGGGAGAGAAAGAGGTAAAGAAGGAGGGAAGGAGAGAAGGAAATAAAAAAGTGAAAGAAGGAAGGAAAGAGAGGGAAAGAAGGAGTGAAGGAATGAAAGAGAGAAAGAAGAAGGGATGGAGGGAGGGAGAGAAAGAAGTAAAGAAGGAGGGAAACAGAGAAGGAAATAAAAAAGTGAAAGAAGGAAGGAAAGAGAGACTATGTTCAACACATTCGCACCGTAGTTTAACTTCGGCATCAAAACCAATTCGGAAAAATTCAGGGTTTTGCTTCGTGACCCATAATTTTCAAGCTGTTTGGACGTCATTCGACTCATTGAATCTGAAACCACGTCGGTTGTCTTTCAGAGGTCCAAACAGGTCAAAGTCAGAAGGGGCCAAATCGTAAACATCCCTTAAGCAACGATGGATTTCCTTAAACACGCAACCTTCTTTGGCCCGCATTCAATGACGACTCTTTCTTTAAGCTTCAGATTCATGATTCGAATCATGTCAATTGGAAAAATAAAAGACTGTATCAGTAGAGTAAGGTGACCTCTATGATATCACGCATGGATAGTCCACTGGCTGGGAAAGAAAGGAAAGTGAGTGCGATGGAGGCATTACTTTTTGACCCACCCTTGTATAATATCATCATAGTCGTTCGAAATATTCACGGGCATTTTCTCCCCGTGCTAAACACTTCCGGGTTGATCCTCGGCGACAAAGGCGTGACAACAAAGGCAAAGGGAAATCAATGGCGAGAAAAGCCAAAAATAAAGAGCAGGCCACGAGGCCAACGGGATGTTTTGCTGCCCAAACATAAAACGCCTTAGTCCTGCCAAACACAAAGAGCCAATTGCTTGACGAGAAACGAAAAATTTCGCACAAGGCAAACATGGAAACAAAAAAAAAAAAAGAAGAAGGGAAAGGCTCCTATTTAGAGCTGGAAACGTAGCGTGCCGTTCAGTCTTTTTGCGACAAGAATTGCTTTTTAAGATCCTTTGCATTGCGTTGGGTGTTATTTTATACTGATTCGGCGCCTAACAACCCGAAATTTGATAAAGCTAAACGAAAACCCTCTTTCGGGGGAAGAAAGGGCGCGAAGGGGGAGGAAGAGGTTTCTGTCGAAAGTTGGCATGGGCAAACTTGGACTTCCAGGTATTTTGGACTCCAACTCCCACCATTCCTAGCAGCCTCGGGCCCTTTTCCTCCCCTCCCCCCTCAGCCACTTAAGCAGGAAAGGGCCTCAGGCTGTTAGGAATGGTGGGAGTCGGAGTCCAAAGCACTCAGAGGGCCGAAGTTTTCCCATGCCTGTTTGAGGGACCTTAAAGTGGTGAGCCTCCTTCCAACATTGTGATACTGGATAGAAAACAAACAACATAGCATAACATAACATTGTTTGAGTCCACAGTGCTCTCTGGGTGTAGGTGAACTACAACTTCCAAACTCAAGGTCAATTCCCAAGCAAACCCTTTCAGTACTTTCTGTTGATAATGAGAGTTCAATATGCCAAGTTTGGTTCAATTGCATTGTTGCAAGAGTTCAGGATGCTCTTTGATTGTGTATTAACTATAAATCCCAGAAATTGTAACTCCCAAATGTCAAGGTCTATTTTCCCCAAATTCCATCTGTGTTCACATTTGGGCATATTGAGTATTCATGCCAAGTTTGGTCCTGATCCATCATTGTTTGAGTCCACGGTGCTCTCTGGATATAGGTGAACTACAACTCCAAAACCCAAGGTCAATGCCCACCAAACTCTTATAGTATTTTCTCTTGGTTATGGGAGTTCTGTGTGGCAAGTTTGTGTCTTTCTGCCATTCCTGCCAGGATATCTATGTTGTGTTCATCGAAACAGGCCCAGGTTTCACACTGAGTGTATAAATACATTTAAAAACATATTAACTCTATGTATGACTGTGTTAGAGTGTCATTTGGTGTCATTTTGGTTGGTGGTGTGCCCCAGGATTTTGTAAATGTAAAGAAATGTGCCGCGGCTCAAAAATGGTTGAAAAACACTGTTCTAGGTTATGTCATTTTGCCAGGTTGTCTTTCGATCTGTCCGCTCTGCTTCTGTCTGTTCAGGGACTTCCAAGTTGCCCCTTCCTCTTGAAAAGAGCACAAAAAGGAGAGTGTTTTCGCCCAGCTCTTGGCCTCTGTTACGCTGGGACCGGTGTTGGGTAACTTTCATATCCTTTCCGAAGAGCTGATAATTCTGGTTTTGATAGCGCAGGGGAGATAAGCACCTTGTTTTGGTTGCTCGAACCCCACGGCACTGGGAAAAGGCAAAACATAAAATGAAAATCATCACTCAGGCTGAAAAACGATGTGCGACTAGGTTAGCCCATTGGGCTGGAAAGAAGCAAAATGGCATGGCTTCTCATTGATGGTGTGCAATGTCTCGATATCGCTGCTATTGGTACCGTCGGAGCCGTAGCTGGACCGCGTTGATGGAAAAATAAATCCTTACAGGCTTAAGCATGGGTAATTCCTTTCCAAAATGGATTCACGTTATCTAGATATCTAGGATATCTAGGAATTACAACAACAACAATGACAAAAACAAAATCAACATTTATTTATTATTATTTATTTGCGATGCTTCTATACCGCCTCTCTCTCTCAGCCCGAAGGCAACTCGAGGCGGTGAACAAGCGGCAGCAAGTGCCCACATACAACACATCATAATAAGATAAAAACAATCATATAAAACCATATAAATTAACAATTAAAACAACAAAATACAAATCTCAGCTCCACAATCTTAAAATTGGTTTCCGTTTCGCCGTCATATTGATCCTTTGATCTTGATTATTTAAAGTTCGCCTGCGAATGCTTTCTCGAACAGCCAAGCCTTGACTTTCTTACGAAATGTCAGGAGGGAGGGGGCCAATCTGATGTCTCTAGGAAGGCAGTTCCAAAGCTGAGGAGCCACCACTGAGAAGGCCCTGTCTCTCAATCCCGCCAGACGCACCTGCGAAGGAAGCAGGACCGAGAGCAGGGCCTCTCCGGATGATCTTAAGCATCTTGATGGTTCATAGGGACAGATGCGTTCGGACAGGTAAGTTGGACCAGAACCGTTTAGAGCTTTAAATGCCAAAACCAGCACTTTGAATTGTGCCCAGTAGCAAACTGGTAGCCAGTGGAGCTGGCACAACAGGGGAGTTGTACGCTCCCTGAGTGCCGCTCCTGTTATCAACCTGACTGCTGTCCGTTGAACCAATTGAATCTTCCAAGCAGTCTTCAAAGGCAGCCCCACGTAGAGAGCGTTGCAGTAATCTATACGGGATGTAACCAGAGCATGGACTACCATGGCCAAGTCAGACTTCCCAAGGTACGGGCGCAGCTGGCGCACAAGTTTCAATTGTGCGAATGCTCCCCTGTTCACCGCCGAAACCTGGGGCTCCAGGCTCAGCGATGAGTCCAGGATCACACCCAGACTGCGAACCTGCGTCTTCAGGGGGAGTGTAACCCCGTTTAACACAGGCTGTAACCCTATGCCCTGTTCGGCCTTTCAACTGACCAGGAGTGCCTCTGTCTTGTCTGGATTCAATTTCAATTTGTTTGCCCTCATCCAGTCCGACACAGCGGCCAAGCACCGGTTCAGGACCAAACAGCCTCCTTAGTAGTAGGAGGGGCGGAGCCGGCGTGAGAGAGTAGGATCCGGGGGGAAGGGCGTCTGACGTGGCTTCCCCCGGGCTCCTTCTCCCTCATGCCGGCTCCACCCTTCCTTCCTTCACTGAAGGAAGGCGTGGCTCTCGGCCGCTCGAGAGAGAAGGAACCGGGGGGAAGTCCCGCCCCTAGGGCATCTGACGTGGCTTCCTCCTCCTCGCTCGTGCCGGCCTTGCCCCTCCTTCCTTCACTGCGCAGGTGCAGAAGCAAGCGCCCAAAGATCGGAATTTTTTTTAAAAAAATTTAAAATATTTTTTCAATTTGGGGGGTCCGGATCTGCTGCCCCTCCATGGCTGCCGCCCTAGGCCATGGCCTAGGGTGGCCTTATGGGTAATCCGGGCCTGGTGGCTCCCATTCCTCCAAGTATCTTGTCCACATCTTCGGGTTTCACAAAAAAACCCAAGGCTACGTTTAGATTTACTGGAACGTTTTCCAACAACGTTAATGCATCGGTTCTTTCCCTCCTGGAACATCTTCTTAAATCGCATAATAATAATAATAATACTTTATTTATACCCTGCCACCATCTCCCCAAGGGGTCACAGGGCGGCTTACATGAGGCCAAAGCCCAATAACACATCAATAAAACAACACAGCAGCAAACAATAAAACAGTACGATCAATATAATTTCACATATAAGCAATAACACAAAAAATTAAAACCTTATGGTTGGGACAGATGTAATATATTATTATTTTTAAATAAAGAAACACTGGGTAGGAACAGAGATAGGATGTATCTCAGGGCTGTCCAACTGGCGGCCCCGTAGCCTGTTGGACAAGGCCCCACCTATGCCCTCAGCCGCCATTTTTAAATGTAAAAAAATGAGATTTTTTTAAAAAATGGCGGCCGGGGGGAGGGGGGGCGGGGCCGGGAGGAGGAAGAGAGCTAGCTCCTCCTTTTCGGCGCCCCCCCCTACCTAGGGCGGGGAGCCGCCGAAAAAAGGGCAGAAGGCGGCGCCAAGAGTAGCGCGTCACAGGCCTGGCGTGATCGCTGCTGCTCTTGGCACCGCCTACCCTCCTTTTCGGTGGCTCCCTGGCCTAGGAAGGGGGTGCCGAAAGGAGGAGTAGGCGGTGCCAGGGGCAGCGTCACGCCAGGCCAGACGCGCTCCCGCTGGCGCCGCCTTCTGCCCTTTTTGGCGGCTCCCCGGCCTAGGAAGGAGGGGGGCGCTGAAAAGGAGGAGTAGGCGGTGCCAAGGGGGCAGCGCGTCACGCCAGGCCTGTGACGCGCGCTGCCATGGCGCCGCTGCTTCTGCCCTTCGCGGCTCCCCCGGCCTAGGAAGGGAGGGGGGCGCCGAAAAGGAGGAGTAGGCGGTGCCCAGGGGCAGCGCGTCACACCAGGCCGGTGACGCGCTGCCGTTGGCGCCGCCTTCTGCCCGCCGGCGGCCCCGGCCTAGGAAGGGAGGGGGGAGCCGAAAAGGAGGAGTAGGTGGTGCCAAGGGGCAGCGCGTCACGCCAGGCCGGTGACGCGCGGCCGGTGGCGCCGCCATCTGCCTTCTGCCCTTTTTCGGCGGCTCCCGGCCTAGGAAGGGAGGGGCGCCGAAAAGGAGGAGTAGGCGGTGCCAAGGGGCAGCGCGTCACGCCAGGCCTGTGACGCGCTGTCGTTGGCGCCGCCTTCTGCGCGGCGGCTCCCGGCCTAGGGAAGGAGGGGGCGCCGAAAAGGAGGAGTAGGCGGTGCCGGGGCAGCGCGTCACGCCAGGCCTGTGACGCGCTGCCGTTGGCGCCGCCTTCTGCCCTTTTTCGGCGGCTTTAGGAGGGGGCGGGGCCTGGGCTGGGGGCGGGGCCTGGGGGCGGGGCCTGGGGGCGGGGCCGGGGGGCAGGGCCGAGTGGCCCCGCAGGTCATCAGTGACCTCTTATCCAGCCCTGGACCCGCCAGAAGTTGGACAGCACTGATGTATCTAAACAGGTGGGTTTTAAGGGTGATGTGGGCAATGAATCACTTGGATGTTTTCGTCGACAGCAGTGTTTCTCGACCTTCCTAATGCCCCTAAGTACAGTTCCTCATGTTGTGGTGACCCCCCAACCATAATATTATTCTCGTTGCCACTTCACAACTATCATTTTGCGATTGTTATCAATCGTAATGCAAATATCTGATAGACAGGATGTATTTTCAATCACTGGACCAAATTTGCCACGAATACCTGATATGCCCAAATTTGAATACTGGTAGGGTTGGGAGGCGGGATTGATTTTGTCATTTGGGAGTTGCAGTTGCTGGGATTTATAGTTCACCTGCAATCAAAGAGCATTCTGAACTCCACGAGCTGTGGAATTGAACCAATCTTGGCACACAGAACTCCCATCACCAACAGAAAATACTCAAAGGGTTTGGTGGGTTTGTAGTTTGGGATTTGTAGTTCACCTACATCCAGAAATCACTGTGGACTCAAACAATGATGGATCTGGACCAAATTTGGCACGGATACTCAATACGCCCCGATGTGATCACTGGTGGAATTTGGGGACAATAGACCTTGAGATTTGGAGTGGTAGTTGGGGACAATAGGCTGGGATTTATAGTTCACCTGCAATCAAAGAGCATTCTGAACTCCACCAGCTATGGAATTGAACCAATCATGGCACACAGAACTCCCATCACCAACAGAAAAAGGGTTTGGTGGGCATTGACCTTGAGTTTGGGATTTGTAGTTCACCTACATCCAGAAATCACTGTGGACTCAAACAATGATGGATCTTGACCAAACTTGGCACGGATACTCAATACGCCCAGATGTGATCACTGGTGGAGTTTGGGGACAATAGACCTTGAGATTTGGGAGTTGTAGTTGCTGGGATTTATAGTTCACCTGCAATCAAAGAGCATTCTGAACTCCACCAGCTATGGAATTGAACCAATCATGGCACACAGAACTCCCATCACCAACAGAAAAAGGGTTTGGTGGGCATTGACCTTGAGTTTGGGATTTGTAGTTCACCTACATCCAGAAATCACTGTGGACTCAAACAATGATGGATCTTGACCAAACTTGGCACGGATACTCAATACGCCCAGATGTGAACACTGGTGGAGTTTGGGGACAATAGACCTTGAGATTTGGGAGTTGTAGTTGCTGGGATTTATAGTTCACCTGCAATCAAAGAGCATTCTGAACCCCACCAATGACTGAATTGGGCCAAACTTTCCACACAGAACCCCCATGGCCAACAGAAAATACTGTGATTTCTGAAGGTCTTTGGCAACCCCTCTGACACCCCCTCGCGACCCCCCAGGGGTCCCGACCCCCAGATTGAGAAATGCTGTTTTCATTAGAATGGGAACAATGCAGAGACTGAGGCAGCCATTGGGTTTAATAGTGAATATATTTCCAGGTTGATCACTGGAGAATGAAGGGTCTCTATTCCTTGTGGAGAGATCTGTCGTTTTAGGGACTTGGCTCAAAATCCTTGTGGAAAAGGACATTTCCATCATTTTAGAGAGGACAGATTTGAGTGCGAAGAACCTTCCTCTCCTCTCGGCAATGTGCTTGTGATCAAAGTGCAAACATTTCTCTTTCCTTTGAAATTTTTAGAAGTGTTTGGGCTGTACACACACACATCCGGTTTCCGCTGGTGTCTTTCTTGAAAGTGGAGTCAGTGGGAGAGAAATTTGGAAGGGGCTCGGGTGGCATTTCCGAAAATGCAGTACAGTTACAGTATTTGGAGTCAAAGGCCAAAAATTAGGAACAGGCTGTTAGATTTGCAAATCACAGGCAATGGTTTTCGGTTGTTGATAAGTTATACTGAGTTCGTGTTATTTCATGTTTTGTTGTCGATTGTTGTCTGTTTTTGGCATGGGATGTTTGCCATTTTGGGGTGGGGTGGGGGTGGGGTTGAAACCTCCCTGAGTCCCTTCGGGGAGAGCGGACGGGTTGTTTATTTATTTATTTATTTATTTACGTCGTTTATATTCCGCCCTTCTCACCCCGCAGGGGACTTAGGGCGGATCACAAATGCACATTTACAGGCAAACATTCAATGCCATTGACATACAACCTATATAGACAGACATAGAGGCAATTCAACATTCCAGCTTCTGGCCACCAGGGGGAGCTGTCGCATTCCTTCATTCTTTTTTGCGTACTTCCTGGAGATTATATGGCCTCGTAAATCAGTTACATTTAGCCTCCCCACAAAGCGGTCCCTAAATTTCCTACTTGACAGATGCAACTGTCTTTCGGTTTGCAAAGGTCGACAACGAGCTACACAAATTGGTCGAGAGCTCACCCCGACCCGGGCAGGCCTCGAACTCATGACCTTCTGGTCAGTAGAGATCTTATGCATCTGACACTCAGCCAGCTGCACCACATTCCCGTTAAAATAAAATTTATTTATTTATTTATTATTTGATACACAGCAATCAAGATCACAATGCTGGCTTTTGTATTAGATCACATGTCGGACACTTCCCATGTGTCTAGGGCAGGGGTGCTCACACTTTTTCAGCATGGGAGCTACTGATTAAAAAACCAGGTCCCAAAGATCACTTACCCAGAAATGTAAAACGTATAACTATTTTCTTATTTATTTATTTATATTTATTATTCATTTTTATGTTCCGCTCCTTCCAGCAGGCTCGGGGCAGTTTACATAAAATGAAGTTATAAAACATCAACATTTCAATTCAATAACAACAATATAAAACAGAGCATAAAAATACATCCAACCACCCCATTTCTCCCACACTGCCATATTACCACACATATTATCAGCCAGAAAGTAAGAAGAGAGGCTTTTGAACTGCAAGGCCATTTAATACTCAGCAAGGTAAACAAAGAGGCATGCAAAAATACATCCGACCACCCCATTTCTCCCACATTTCCATATTCCCCAACATATATTTCTCAAGGAACAAAGCAAGCAGAGAGGCTTTGGAGCTAAAATGCCATTTTTGAACATTAAAAATAAACAAAGAGACATGCCACAGAACAATCAAGCACCCACCCCAAAGTAAAAAGACCGACCTTTGAGATGCGGTAAGGAAATGACCCCAAAGCGTCCTTCTTCTTCTCCTCCGTCATTGCTCCTATTTCCATGCCGCCAGCATGCGGGCCGCCTCCAAGAGCTCACGAGAAGTCCGAGAAGCAGAATGGGCGCTTCTGCGCATGCGTGCGGGGCCAGCCATGCATCGCGTCATCCAGGTCCGCCCCCTTTGGTCTCCTACGACTCTGAGTGGCTGGAGAAGGACGGAGGGAGGAGGAGGAATCCAAAAAGAGGGGGCCCATTCTGCTTCTTGACTCTGAGCTCTTGGAGGCGGCGCACGAGCAGGGAGCGGGGAGGAGCAGCGATGGAGGACTTCTTTGCAGCGCGCAAGGGCGCGTGAAGAGGACCAACTGCAAAAAACCTGGTCAGGGGCCTCAAGATCATCAGGATGAGGCCCGAAGATCACCCTGGTGATCCCGATTACCATTCTGAGCACCCCTGGTCTAGGGCTATGCGATGTACTGGACGAATAATATATGTAGTAGTAGCAGTAGTAGTAGTTGTTGTTTCTGCCCCCAATGCTTTGCTATTAAAATGTCAGAACGGTAGAAGATAACCAGAGTTCAATAAAGATCCAAAGAAAATGAAGGGATTTTCTTAAGCTTTGTTACCTTTGTCTATGTTTTATTGTTGATTTGGACCCACCCACCCCCACCCCCGGTGGTGCAGTGGGTTAAACCCTTGTGCCGAGAAGACTGACGAATGACAGGTCAGAGGTTCGAATCTGGGGAGAGCGTGGATGAGCTCCCTCTGTCAGCTCCAGCTGAGAGATGCCACCCACAAGGAAAGTAAAACATCAAAACATCCGGGGGTCTCCCAGGCAACGTCCTTGCAGACAGCCAATTCTCTCACACTGGAAGCGACTTGCAGTTTCTCAAGTCGCTCCTGACATGAAAAAAAAAGTTATTATCATTATATCATAATTACATATTATCATATCATGATAATTATTATTGTCATTATTATCATTATTATTATTATCATTATGATAATTATTATCAGTATTATAGTAGGAGCCACAGGTGGCACAATGGGCTAAACCTTTGTGCAGGCAAGACTGAAGACTGACAGATCGGAGGTTCGAATCTGGGGAGAGCGTGGATGAACTCCCTCTGTCAGCTCCAGCTCCCCATGTGGGGGACATGAGAAAACCCTCCCACAAGGATAGCAAAACATCAAAACATCTGGGTGTCCCCCGGGCAACGTCCTTGCAGAGGGTCAATTCTCTCACACCAGAAGCAACTTTCAGTTTCTCAAGTAGCTCTTGACATGAAATAAAGTTTTTATCATTATGTCATCATTACGTATTGTCATGATCATGATAATTATTATTGTCGTTATTATCATTATGATCGTTATTATCAGTATTATAGTAGGAGTCCCCGGTGGCGCAATGGGTTAAACTCTTGTGCCGGCTGGACTGAAGACCGAAAGGTCAGAGGTTCAAATCCAAGGAGAGCGCGGATGAGCTCCCTCTGTCAGCTCCAGCTCTCCATGCGGCGACATGAGAGAAGCCTCCCACAAGGATAGCAAAACATCAAAACATCCGGGTGTCCCCGGGCAACGTCCTTGCAGAGGGCCAATTCTCTCACACCGGAAGCCACTTGCAGTTTCTCAAGTAGCTCTTGACATGAAAAAAAGTTTTTATCATTATGTCATCATTACGTATTGTCATGATAATTATTATTGTCATTATTATCATTATGATCGTTATTATCAGTATTATAGTAGGAGCCCCCGGTGGCGCAATGGGTTAAACTCTTGTGCCGGCTGGACTGAAGACCGAAAGGTCAGAGGTTCAAATCCAAGGAGAGTGCGGATGAGCTCCCTCTGTCAGCTCCAGCTCTCCATGCGGCGACATGAGAGAAGCCTCCCACAAGGATAGCAAAACATCAAAACATCCGGGTGTCCCCGGGCAATGTCCTTGCAGAGGGCCAATTCTCTCACACTGGAAGCGACTTGCAGTTTCTCAAATTTTTTGTTGTTGATTTATTGGATTTTGGTTTGTATTATTATCTGTCACGATGAAAGATAGTAATAATAACAATAAAGCACAAAACGTTGATGGACCAAATATTTTGGATGTTCCAGGCAAGGTTTGCAGATGTTCGTTCAAAGGAGACCATTTTGGGAGTGGGTTTTTTTCGCCGCCCCAAACCCCCCCCCCCCCGCTCCGAAGCACGAAGGGAAACAAAACAGCTAATGGTGGTTTTCTCTCCCCGTACCTTCAATGCACACAATTTGCCCTTCTCTTTCAACATGAAAGATGGATTTGATACATGAGCTATGCATATCGGCCTGCCAAGATCTACAACATAAATCAGATTCCACTATTCCCCCCCCCCTTTTTTTTTGGTCTTCAAAGCTCGGGATGATGAAATGCTTTCCTTACTTTTAATAATGCGGTTCTTAAAAGTGGCACCTCTGTCAACAAATTAGGAACATATTTCTCGTCTGTCTGGAGGATTGTTTAAAGGAGGGGAAGAAATGTCCACCCTGAGCTTTTAAAAATCCCCAAGATCTGGAGAGCTGGAAGGGTGCAAAGGGAGAGAGGGAGGAAAAGAAGGAAAGAAAAAGAGAGGGAGAAAGAAAGGAAGAGAAAGGAACAGGCCCGGATTACCCATAAGGCCACCCTAGGCCATGGCCTAGGGGCGCAAGCCAAGGGGGAGGGGCGCAGTTCACACGGACCAAAATAAAAATAAAAATGTTGAAACAAAACCGCAACGCGAGGCATGGAGATGACTGTCTCCCTCGCTCGGGGGAGAGCGGGGGGAGAGTGCTGCGAGGGGGCAGGGGAGGAGGGAATGGCGCTCCCCCCTCACCATCGCCCCTGCCCCCTTGAGTCAAGGAAGAAGGGTGCACCGCAAGCAGGGGTGGACCAAGCTTTTCCCGGGCGGTACGCAAAAAAATTTTTGCGCCCCCCCAGTGCGCATGCGCCAATCTGGCTCCAAAGCGGGAGCCAGTACGCATACGCGGACCTTTTTGCACATGTGCAAAAAGGTCCGCGCATGCGGAAGCACGGCCGGAGCCCCCGGGCTGCCTAGCAAAGGCGGGGTGCACAGCGGCAGCTGCGGGGCTGGCCACGGAGGCCTGGCCAGCGCGGGCGCGGGCAGTGCGGCATGGGCGCCGCGGGCACCGCGGGCGGTGGGGAGCCAGCACGGCGGCGTCCCTCCCGGGTGCCATCGCCCCTCCCCGGTGATGTCGCTCCACGCGCCTGCTTACTTTGGAGCTTCCCTTCCTTCCTCCTTGTGCCCTCCTTGCTTACTCAAGGCAGGAGAGCACACTGCGAGGAGGAAGTGGAGGGAAGCCCTGCCCCCGAGGCCGCTGCCAGCCCCGCGGGTGGGGCGTCCCGCCGCCTCCTCCTCCTTGCGGCGCGCCCTCCTTCCTTGAGTAAGGAAGGAGGGCATGCCGCAAGGGATTCGGGGGCTTCCCTTCCTTTCTCCTCCTCCTCGCGCCCTCCTTCCTTGACTCAAGTGGGCAGGGGTGATGGTGAGGGGGGAGCGCCATTCCCTCTTCCCCTGCCCCCTCGCAGCACTCTCCCCCCGCTCTCCCTCGACAGTCATCTCCAGCGTTGACTCAAGGGGAGACAGTCATCTCCATGCCTCGCGCGCCCTCCTTCCTTGACTCAAGGACGGAGGGTGCGCAGTGTCGCGAGGAGGAGGGAAGCCCTGCCCCCGTAACCACTGCTGGCCCCAGGCTTCCCTATGACACCTCCTCCTTGCGGCGCGCCCTCCTTCCTTGACTCAAGGACGGAGGGTGCGCGGTGCCGCGAGGAGGAGGAGGTGGGGGTGTGTGGTAGAGGTTGGTTTGGGGGCATGATTCCAAAGTGTGGCCTAGGGCACCAAAAGGGGTTAATCCAGGCCTGGAAAGGAAGGAAGGAAGGAAGGAAGGAAGCGGGAGGAGGGTGCAGGGCCAAGGCAGATCTTGCCGTCGACGTCGGCGAGGCAGTCCCTCCGGAAGGCGTCGAAAAGGCAGCGGCTCTTGAGCTGCCCGACGATGAGGGCGATGAGCTGGGCAGTGAGGCCAGGGCCAGACCCGCCTCTGCCGCCTCCCCCAAGGCCTGTGGTGAAGGACGATGAGGAAGACGAGAACAAAGCACCACCGCTGGGCTCTGCCATCGCCGGTGAAGAGGGCGCAGGGCCCCGAGAGCAGCGGGGGATGAGGAAGAGCTGGCGATGGCGGCGCAGAAGTGGCAGTGGCAGTGGCAGCGCATTTGTGCCACTCCTCCCCACTGCATGCTGGGAAACCGAGGCCCGGGCTGCTCTGGAGAGCCAGATGCAATCATGAAAAGAGCCACATCTGGCTCCCGAGCCATAGGTTCCCTACCCCTGCTCTAGTCTTTGCATCCAGTTTTTATCTCTCTCCTTCATAGCTGCATCTTACAGAATGGCACAACTAAAACCATGGATATTTGGGTGTTATTGTTGGAGCTCATCCTGTGATTGTGTTTCAGGATCAGGGTGCTTTGGATGTGGGGAGTGATGACTTTGAGTTTCAAGACGGCAATGGTTTGGTCAATGATATTGATGCAGAGAATGACCAGGAGGTCTATAGCAATATGTGTATTTTAAATCATGGCAGGGCAGGCCTTTCCTTAGAATATCCCACCACTGCATGAAACCGCTGGGCAAAGAGGGGCATGAGAAAGGGGGAAAGAGGGGCACAGACCAGTTTTGGGTTTTTTTTGGTCCGTGATCTGTGCCCCCCCCTGCTTGCACCCCTAGGCCATGGCCTCATTGGCCTTTTGGGTAATCCGGGCATGCCCACTGGGCAAAGTGATCCATTTGCTTCAGGTAGCAGATACTGAGGCGTCCTCGTGTGTTGAGGAGGGAGCCCTAGACCCAAGCCTGCCCCTCGGACCTGTTATCCCCAGGTTGGTTGTTGCCGCCCGGTGCCAGGCGCCGTGCGCTCACCTGTCTCAGAGCCATCTGTCATCTGTCTTGACATTGCATTGTACTGGAGAAGACTAAATCAGCCATCTCTGAACATCTGAAGGGCTGTCATGTAGATGAAGGAAAGAGCTTGTTTCCCGCTTCTCCGGAGAATAGGACCCAAGACGACGGAGGATTGAAACGACAAAGGAAGATACTGTGATGAAACTTTTAGGAAGACATTTCTGACAGTAAGGGTTCTTCGATGGTGGAATGGACAGCTTCAGAAGGTGGTCGACTCTCCTTCACTGGTGGCTTTTTAACTAAAGTTAGATTTGTGTTGTCGAGGGCTTTCATGGCTGGAATCACTGGGTTGCTGTGATTTTTCCAGACTGCCTAGCCATGTTCCAGAAGTATTCTCTCCTGACTTTTCACCCACATCTATGGAAAGCTTCCTCGGAGGCTGTGAGGTCTGTTGCAAAATAGGGGTTTGCTTATTTATTTATTTACAGTATTTATATTCTGCCCTTCTCACCCGGCAGGGGACTCTGTGTGGGAAACTTGGCCCAGTTCTCTCCTTGGTGGGGTACAGAATGCTCTTTCATTGAAGGTGAACTATAAATTCCAGCAATGGTGACTCTCAAATGTCAAGATCTATTTTCCCCAAACACCACCAGTGTTCACACTTGGGCATATTGAGTATCCATGCCAAGTTTGGTCCAGATTCATCACTGCTTGAGTCTGCAATGCTCTCTGGATATAGGTGAACTACAACTTCCAAATTTAAGGTCAATGCCCACCAGACCCTTCCAGTATTTTCTGTCGGTCATGGGCGTTCTGTGTGCCAAGCTTGGTTCAATTCCATTGTTGGTGGAGTTCAGAATGCTCTTTGATTGCAGGTGAACTAAAAATTCCAGCAATGGCAACTCTCAAATGTCAAGATCACCAGCAGTGTTCCCACTTGGGCATATTGAGTATTCATGCCAAGTTTGGTCCAGATCCATCACTGCTTGAGTCCGCAGTGCTCTCTAGATACAGGTGAACTACAACTCCTAAATTCAAGGTCAATGCCCACCAAACCCTTCCAGTATTTTCTGTCGGTCATGGGCGTTCTGTCTGCCAAACTTGGTTCAATCCCATTGTTGGTGAAGTTCAGAATGCTCTTTGATTGTAGGTGAACTATAAATCCCAGCAACTAGAACTCCCAAATGTCAATGTCTATTTCCACCCCCCCCCCCAAAAAAAAAACTCCACCAGTATGTACACAATTGGGCATATTGAGTATTTGTGTAAGTTTGGTCCAGATCCATCATTGTTTGAGTCCACAGTGCTCTCTGGATGTAGGTGAACTACAACTCCAAAACTCAAACCCTTCCAGTATTTTCTGTTGCTCATGGGAGTTCTATGTGCCAAGTTGGTTCAATTGGATTGTTGGTGGAGTTCACAATGCTCTTTGATTGTAGGTGAACTATAAATCCCAGCAACTACAACTCCCAAATGACAAAATTAATCCCTTGCCCAACCCCACCAGTATTTAAATGTCGGCTTATCGGGTATTTGTGCCAAATTTGGTCCAGTGAATGAAACTACACCCTGCATATCTGATATTTACATTATGATTCATAACAGTAGCAAAATGACAATTGTGAAGTACCAACAAAGGGAACGTTATGGTTATGGGTCACCACGACATGGGAAACTGTATTAAGAGGTCACGGCATTAGGAAGGTTGAGAAACACTGAGCCAATGCCAAATACTTCTTCTTCTTCTAATAATAATAATAATAAATACTTTATTTCTAACCCGCATCCATCTCCCCGGAGGGGACTCGGAGCGGCTTACATGGGGCCGTGCCTGAACAACACATCATAAAATCAGGGGCGGTCTAAGGTAATTTTAAATGGTAGGCGAACATTATTTTGGCGCCCAAAAAAAAACATTATTTTGCCCCCCCATGTAAAACAAATATACAATTATAATATCACAATACCATTAGTAGTATTATTTTGTATCAATGTATATACAATATATTATACCATACTCATACTATATTATATCATAATTATATTATACTACATTACATTACAATATAATTATATTATAATATATTGACATTATAATATAATGTAACATTCTATTATATTATTATAAAATAATAAAATTATTTATTTAAATAAAATTATCCTCTACTAAATATTTTTATGACTCCTATAAAACTCAAATAACCCAAAATAAAGTAAAATAAAATATTATATATTTTGTACAATACCACTATACTGCAATATTGTTTGTAATATTACATGTAATATAAAATATATCATTATTCTATTGTTATATTGTATTTGTATTATATTGTATGACAATATTAAGCAGAACTGTATAATAATCAACAAGAAATGCAATGTAAATGCATCAAAATCAGAATATATTACCTATCACCCGACTCATAATTCATAGGAGTCTCCCATAAGTCCAAAATTAGGATCCCAATGTAAATGTAAATAGAAAAACAGCCAAAATGTTCAAATGAGGTCGAATACAGGCAGCGCGGCCTGGGCAAACTTGGGCCCTCCCTCCCTCCTTCTAAATGTTTTGGCCTCCAACTCCCACAACTCCTCATAGCCTCAGGCCCCTCAGGTCTAGACAGAAATAGAGCCGAAGAAAGGAAGGAGGGAGAGAAGAGGTCACAGAGGAGGAGGAGGAGGGAAGCCCTTCATTCATTCCTTCACTTACACTTCCTTCACTGATTCTTTTCTCCTTCCCTGCAAACGCGTGCGCGCGGTGGAGACAAGGGGAGAGGAGAAGCACTCCCTGCCTGCCCGATAGGGAGTGCTTTGCTTACAGGCTTCTGCGCAAGGGAGCTACTGGGCATGCACGGAGGTTTTTCAAGCATGTGCAGTTGCTCCTGCGCTCAACTTCAGCTCCGGAGCAACTGCGCCTGCGTGAAAACCTCCGCGCGTGCCCAGAAGCGGTGTCGGAGTGCACAAGGCCGGGGTCAAAAAGCAGGCAGCTGCAGCACTGTCTGAGGAACATCGGCAGGGCCAGGATGGCGCCCCATGCAACCAGGATGGTGCCCCCTTCTCAGATGGCGCCCTAGGCGGCCGCCTACTTGGCCTATCTTGTAGGACCGCCCCTGCATAAAATATCAACATCATAAGAAAACAGTAAACATAATAAAAGCAATTAACACAATAAAATATATCTGTGAAAACACAACAATCTAATAAAAAAAAACCTGACAGGGCGGGCCACATGGACATGTAGGATATTTAAAAACTCGGGGGAGATAACTGGAGTAGTGTCGAACACAAAGGGTCACATAGGGGGGAAAGAGGTCTCGCAGAAACCGGGGCATTTGGGAGCCTAATCTTCGAAGGCCAGGTGGAAGACCCAGGTTTTCAGTTGTTTCCTGAAGGATTCCAATGAGGGGGCATTCCTAATCTCTCCCGGGAGGGAATTCCAAAGACGGGGGGGGGCCACAGAGGAAAAGGCTTTCTCCCTAGTGCTCACAAGCCGAGTTTGTGAGACTGGCAGGGGTGAAAGGAGGGCCTCCCCTGAGGAGCGAAGGGCTCGGGCTGGTTCATGGGAGGAGAGCTGGTCACGAAGGTAGGCGGGTCCCAAACCGTTTAGGGCTTTGTAGGTAATCACCTGCACCTTGAATTGGGCTTGGAAGATAAATGGCAGCCAGTGGAGCTTTTTAAACAGGGGGGTCGATCGCAGGCCCGGATTACCCATAAGGCCACCTGAGGCCATGGCCTCAGGCGGCACGTTTGGGGGGGGCAGCGGATCCGGCCCCCCAATTTTTTAAATAAAAATCCCCCAAAAATTCACCCAAAAAAAGGGCGCATGCGCGGCCGCCCCCTCCCTTTGCTCTGCTTTAGGAGGGAGGGAGGGAGGATCGGCTCCGCTCCTTACTCCGCCCCTCTCCGCCCCTCCTCCCTTGCGTGGTGTGACGATGCAAGGGAGGAGCGGTGGTGGCGTCGCTTCTCTCCGCCTCCCTGGCTTGGTGTTGCCAGGCAGGGAGAGGGAGGTGGAGAGAAGTCGCGCTGCCGGCCCTCCTCCCTTGCGTCGTCACGCCACGCAAGGGAGGAGGTGCGGCGGCGCAGCTTCGCCTCCTCCTCCCTGCCTGGCGACGCCACGCCACACCAGGGAGAAGGCAGAGAGGAGTCTTGCCGCCGCCCCTCCTCCCTTGTGTCGCACCAGCCCCGCCAAAAAGGGGTGGGCGGCGCGCAGGACGCGCGGCGGGAGGGCGCCTCTTTCTCCTCCTCGCCCTGCCCTCCTTCCTTCAATCCGGCGAGGAGGGGCGGAGCCGGGGGGCAGGGAGGGGTGGAACCGGGGGAGGGGCGGAGCCAGGGGCGGGGAGGGGCGGAGGCAGACCCTTTGGCTTAGGGCGGCAAAAGGGCCTGATCCGGGCGTGGTCGACCGCTCCCTGTAACCTGCCCCAGTTATTAATCTGGCAGCTGAGCGTTGGAAAAGTTGGAGTTTCCGGGCCATCTTCAAGGGAAGCCCCACATAGAATGCATTGCAGTAATCCAATCTAGAGGTAACCAAGGCGTGGACCACCATGGTAAGTCAGACTTCAGGAGGTATGGTCGCAGTTGGCGCACGAGTTTTAACTGTGCAAAGGCTCTCCCAGCCACCGCTGACACCTGAGCATCAAGCGTCAGCGCTGAATCTAGAAGAACCCCCAAACTGCGGACCTGTGACTTCAGGGGGAGTGTAACCCCATCCAGCACAGGTTGCCACCCAATACCCCGATCAGACAGGCGACTGACCTGGAAGACCTCTGTCTTATCGGGATTGATCCTCAGCTTGTTCCTCCACATCCAAACTGTCACAGCGGCCAGGCACTGGTCCAATATCCGAGGGGCTTCCTTGGAATCAGATGGAAAAGAGTAGTGGAGATGGATGTCATCTGCGTAGAGATGGCACCGTACTCCAAAACTCCGGATGACCTCGCCCAGTGGTTTCATGTAGATGTTAAATAGCATGGGGCAGTGTTTCCCAACCAGTGTGCCGGGGCACACTAGTGTGCCGTGTGTGATCATCAGGTGTGCCGTGGGAAATTGGAACCTCCAGGAGGGGGGGAGGGGGGAAGAGTCTAGTCTGTTGAAGTATAATAACCCTAAGAAACCTACCTCGATAAAGTCACAAAATTACAAACAACCCCCCTCCCCACCCGTTGTCTACTTGGTCTCTCCCTCTCCATGCATTGGGAAGGCCCACCTCCCTTTCCCCAAGTAGAGACCTCCTCTTGCCTCCTGGGGGTTCTGCGTGGGAAGTTTGGCCCAGTTCTATCATTGGTGGGGTTCAGAATGTTCTTTGATTGTAGGGGAACTATAAATCCCAGCAACTACAACTCCCAAATGTCAAGGTCTATTTCCCCTGAACTCCATCTGCGTTCATATTTGGGCATACTGAGTATTTATGCCAACTTTGGTCCTGATCCAACATTGTTTGAGTCCACAGTGCTCTCTGGATATAGGTGAACTACAACTCCAAAACTCAAGGTCAATGCCCACCAAACTCTTATAGCATTTTCTCTTGGTTATGGGAGTTCTGTGTGGGACGTTTGTGTCTTTCTGTCATTCCTGCCAGGATATCTATGTTGTGTTCATCGAAACAGGCCCAGGTTTCACACTGAGTGTATAAATACATTTTAAAACATATTAACTCTATGTATTACTGTGTTAGAGTGTCATTTGGTGTCATTTTGGTTGGTGGTGCGCCCCAGGATTTTGCAAATCTAAAAAGTGTGCCGCGGCTCAAAAAAGGTTGGGAAACACTGGCGTGGGGGATAAAATAGATCCTTGCGGGTCTCCACAGGTCAATTATTATGAAAGAACAACTGGAAAAAAAATGGAGAGTCAAATTATTATTTATTATTTATTTACTGTATTTGTATACCGCCTTTCTCGGTCCATAGGCGACTCATGAATGGGAGGCCAGGGTTCGAATCCCTGCTCATTTGTGGAATTTCTCTGGGAAAACCACACTTTCTCAGCTTCAGAGGAAGGCAAACGGCCTTGGAACAAGGAAACGTGGCGATCGATTCCCTTTAAGGTCAACAGAAGTTGGAAGTGACTGGAAGGCACACACCATCAATTAAAAAGCCCCGGCCCTTTGACCCTGCCTGTCCACTATACACAACTTGAACACAAAGAGCATGCTTTCCTTTCTCTCTCTCTTTGCATCTGTTTGCGGAGACCGCATTGTGATGGTATAATAACCTTGCCGCCTCCTTTGGACAACATGTTTTCCCCTCAAAGGCACAGATGCTATTTGCAAACAGGTTGGACCAGGCCGTACGTACCTCGCGTGTAGCAAGGAGCCTGGCCCCGGCACGAACCCGAAGCGTGCCTATTTGGTCTCCTTGCCTGATCCAATGAGAAAGCGCAGCTCTTGGCCTCCAAATTAAACACTCACGTTGGACATCCTGCCTTTGTGCGACAGGCCCCCCGCCGAGGCCAGTCCACTGGCTGTGGATGTCAGAGCACTTTTCCCTTTTGTCAGAGTTCAAACAAACTTGTCCTGCTTTCTCTTTTCCAAGAAGGAGAAATAATCAAAGGAGGGCTGCAAATATTGCAACCGAGTGGTCTCCTTGCGAAGTGGCGGCCTTTGTGTGAGTTAGACTACCGTCCCTATCCGAATGTGGGTTTGCACATTCACCTCTCACATAATTGTCAACATAGACCTGGGTGGCTAAGCCTCAAACTCTGACTTTCCGGGTCTCTTCCCCTCCCTTTCGAATTCTGGATGCCATTTGAAGGTGTGCTGCGTTTCCCCTAAATGCCGGAATGATCCAACTGAGGCAAGCATACAATGTCCATATCGTGATATGACATGCAGGCCTGGATTAAGTCCTTTTTTCAGTGCCCTAGGCCAGTGTTTCTCAACCAGTGTGCCGTGGCACACTAGTGTGCCGTGAGCGATCATCAGGTGTGCCGTGAGAAAAGCTCTCTGCCCCCCTTCCTTCCCCTCACCTCCTGCCGAACTCCTGCTGCTTGGGGGAGGAGGAGGAAGGGCTGGGTGGCGGCGAAGAAAAAGAAGGGGCCGGGGCGCCGCCTCCTTCGGCCGTTTCCCCAGCCAGCCTCCAATCCGCCATGTCTCCCACCATGACTCTCGCCCCTCGCTCGCTGAAGCCACGCGGAGGAGGAGCCCTGCCCACTGAAGCCCGTCCACCACTCATGCTCCTCCTCTGTGGGAGAGCTGAAGCCAGGGGAGGGGGCAGGGCATGGCAACCCCCCCTGGCTTCAGCGCTCACACAGCTTTGCCAGCCTTGAGGGGGCAGTGCCAAGCCAGCAGTGGCAGAGTCAGCACAATGCTGGCTTGGCATTGCCCCCTCAAGGCTGGCGAAGCTGTGGGAGAGCTGAAACCGGGAGGGGGGGCAGGGCATGGCACGGCCTGGCTCCTCCCCCTCCTCCAGCTTCGGCACTTCCAGCAGCTGCTCCCAGCAGGCCACCAAGCCCCAGCCGTTCTTTACTGTGTTAGAGTGCCATTTTGTGTCATTTTGGTTGGTGGTGTGCCCCCGGATTTTTTTAATGTTAAAAGTGTGCTGTGGCTCAAAAAAGGTTGGGAAACACTGCCCTAGGCCACACTTTGGAAGCCCCGTCCCCAGGGGCGGGGCCGCTTCTGGGCATGCGCAGCAGAAGGGCGCGAGTGCCTCTGCCTCCTCCGCCATGTTCCTGGGTACCGCGCATGCACGGCAGCGGCCCCTGGGGCTTACAGTCCTTCCTCCTCGGAGGAGGAGGAAGGAAGGGAAGCCCCCGGGGCCACTGTGGCACCCAGGAACATGGCAGAGGAGGCGGCAGAGGCGCCCCCTCTCACCATCACCCTCGCCCCCTTGTCAAGGAAGGAGACCGCGAGGAGGAGGCAGAGGGAAGACCCCAGGGCCGCTGGCGGGCATGTGTGGCACCCAGGAACATGGCGGAGGGAGGCGAGGCGCGGTGCTCGCACCCTCCCTCCTGCCGCGCATGCCCGGAAGCGGCCCCAGGGGCGGGGCTTCCCTCCGCCTCTTTCTCCTCCGAGTCAAGAGGAGGAGGGCGTGGCGAGGAGGAGGAAGAGGCAGAGGGAAGCCCTGCCCCTGAGGTCACTGCTGGGCATGCGTGGCAGGAGGGAGGGCACGAGCGCCGCGGCCTCACCTCCTCCGCCATGTTCCTGGGTGCCGCGCATGCCCACCAGCGGCCCCAGGGGCTTCCCTCCACCTCCTCCTCCTTGCGCCCTCCTTCCTTGACAAGAGGGCAGGGGCGATGGTGAGGGGGGGCGCCATTCCATCCTCCCCTGCCCCCTCGCAGCGCTCTCCCCCTGCCCTCCCCCGAGAGAGAGAGAGAGAGAGCGAGAGAGAGAGAGAGAGAGAGAGTCATCTCCATGCCATGCCTTGCATTTTTGTTGCAACATTTTTTTTGGTCCCTGAACTGCGCCCCTTTCGGCTTGTGCCCCTAGGCCATGGCCTAGGGTGGCCTTATGGGTAATCTGGGCCTGATGACATGGCTCACCCAAAAAAAGCTGGGTATGTTTGGTGAAGTGGATAAAAATATTTTTAAAAAGGAGAGTTTTGGTCAAGAAAGTTATAGTCCTGAGTCTGCAAGACTCGCAGTGTCTCTTGGAGGTTGTTGGGTGTCTTGGAGGTCAAGTTGAATCATAGAATCATAGAGTCATAGAATCCTAGAGTTGGAAGAGACCTCATGGGCCGTCCAGTCCAACCCTTTTCTGCCAAGAAGCAGGAAAATTGCATTCAAAGCACCCCTGACAGATGGCCATCCAGCCTGTTTCAAAGCCTCCAAAAAGGAGCCTCCACCACATTCCAGGGCAGAGAGTTCCACTGCTGAACAGCTCTCACAGTCAGGAAGTTCTTCCTCACGTTCAGACGGAATCTCCTTTCTTGCAGTTTGAAGCCATGGCTCCATTGCGTCCTAGTCTCCAGGGCAGCAGAAAACAAGCTTGCTCCCTCCTCCCTTCGACTTCCCGTCAGATATTTATACATGGCTATCATGTCTCCTCTCAGCCTTCTCTTCTTCAGACTAAACATGCCCAGCTCTTTAAGCCACTTCTCATAGGGCTTGTTCTCCAGACCCTTGATCATTTGAGTCGTCCTCCTCGGGACACATTCCAGCTTGTCAATATCTCTCCTAAAGACCTTGGCCTGCACTTAAACCCAATCGACGCTGATAAAATTACCATCTGCCAGCTGCAAAAGGCCACCTTACTGGGATCTGCACGCATTATTCGCCGATACATCACACAGGCCTAGACACTTGGGAAGTGTCCGACGTGTGATCCAAAACAGCAGCCAGCAGAGTGTCTGCTGTGGACTCATCTTGTTGTGTCTATAATAATAATAATAATAATAATAGGTCCTACTCTACATATAGACTAGTGGTTCCCAAAGTGGGCGGTACCACCCCCTGGTGGGCGGTGGGTGATCCAAGGGGGCGCTGGGATGCTCAGGAGAATTTGGGGGGCGCTGAACCCCTGTAAGGGGGCAGTGACATGAACCAGGCTTGCCACTTGTAGGGTTGCGTGCTTGCGAGGACGTCCTCATTGGAAGAAAGAGGCCGATACACAGGACTGCGCCATGGGCTGGGCTGACGAAAGGAAGCAAGCGCTGTGGTTTCCATGGCAACGCCTGCCCGGGGATTCCAACTTGCAGGGACACAGTCGCAAGCATGCGATTCCCGGCCAGGTGTTGCCGTTTGATCCAGATCTGTCATTCATGGGGATCTTAGTGGTCTGTGGAAGTCAGAGCTGAATTGGCTGAAGGTACTGCGAATCCCATCATCCATTGCTCATACTCAAACATATTGTTTTTGTGATTATTTCTGGAATTTCGCGCCCTTTCGCGCCCTTTCTTCCCCCTCCTGCCAAACACTTACTTTTTCTTCTACACTGCCGCTTCTGCTGCCATTTTGACCCGAGGGGGCAGCGTGAGTGTGTTCAGGAGGGGAGGGGGGAGGGAGGAAGGCGTGACCCGTGCGGGCGCTACTGCGCAGGCTCGGCCCAGAGCAAAGCGAGGCAAAGTGAACAGAGCGAGGCTGGGAAGAAGGGAGCCCGAGTGGAGAAGTGTTCGACAGGAGGGGGAAGAAAGGGTATTGGAGGTTCCAATTTCCCACGGCACACCTGATGATCGCTCACGGCACACTAGTGTGCTACGGCACATTGGTTGGGAAACACTGCTTCAGAGAATGATGCCGAAGGACAGGGCCAACTTTGAGTGAGTGGGAACCACTCTGGGTTACTGCCCATGGGAGCTATCCAAGGTGCTGAAACTCATTGGAGATTTTAAGGACCACGGATAGCTCATTTTCTAATCAGGTGAAACCCAGAGTGATTCACCGCCACCTTCTGCTACCCTTTGGGTAACTTTGTAGCCTTTCCCATGCTATTTAATAAGGGGAAGGAAATGATTTGAATATACATGCCACACTGCCAATAGGCCTTTGAAATCTCCACAGTTTTTAGGCTGATGTCCCTGTTGCAAAGGATGTGGCCGACTCAGGTTGTGGAAGGTCAATCCCTTGGGCTAAATGTGGACTTTCTACAGTACTTAATTCCACTCTTTGGGATTCCTCAGATGGACATGTTCCTCCTTTGCTGTGGCACAATCACTCCATGACTTTCCCAGCTTTTGTTGGGTGTAATATCTTTTGGAAAATGGCATGCATAACCTTTTGGGAAAACCAGGAATTTTTGGAAAGGCATTATTGCCTTGCTCGAAATTATAATTTTTTGTAAAGTATGAGAAGAGTTAAAAATTCACTTGAGTCAACCTTCTCCTTAGTGGTAAAAATCCACTAGTATTCATGCAAGGCAATTAGGTTTCTCGGTTGTTAGACTGATATACCTAGATCAGTCTTTCTCAACCAGTGTGCCGTGGCACACTAGTGTGCCGTGACGGACCTCCTGCTGTGCCGCGAGAAAAGCTCTCTGCCCCTCTTCCTCCCCCTCTCCTGCCAAACTCCTGCTGCTTGGGGGAGGAGGAAGGGCCGGGCAGTGGCGAAGAAAAAGAAGAAGGGACCGGGGCACCGCCTTCTTCGGCCATTTCTCCAGCCAGCCTCCAATCCGCCATGACTCTCGCCCCTCGCTCGCTGAAGCCGTGTGGAAGACGAGCCCCGCCCACTTAAGCCCGTCCACCACTCATGCTCCTCCTCTGTAGGAGAGCTGAAGCTGGGGAGGGCGGGGCATGGCGCGCCTGGCTCTGCCCCTCCACCGGCTTCGGCACTCCCAGCAGCTTCTCCAGCCTTGAGGGGACAGTGCCAAGCCAGCATTGTGCTGGGCTCTGGCACTGCCCCTCAAGGCTGGGCACTGCCCCCTCGGCACTCCCAGCAGCTTCTCCAGCCTTGGGGACAGTGCCAAGCCAGCACTGTGCTGGCTCTGGCACTGCTGGAGCACTGCCCCCTCAAGGCTGGAGCAGCTGCTGGGGCAGGGCATGGCGGGGGCATGGGCCCGCCCCTCCCGGCTTCGGCACTCCCAGCAGCTGCTCCCAGCAGGCCACCAACCCCCAGCTGTTCTTTACTGTGTTAAGAGTGTCATTTTGTGTCATTTTGGTTAGTGGTGTGCCCCCAGATTTTTTTAATGTTAAAAGTGTGCCGCGGCTCCAAAAAGGTTGGGAAACACTGACCTAGATATCTCTTTAAACTGTTAGAAACGAAGAAATGCCAATGCACAAAAACCAACAGAGTTTCAGAAGAGTTCTTTCAGTTGCCCAAAAGTACCTACTCTCCCTTGGTTTAAATATCATGCTCTCAAGAGACCAAAAACAAAGTAGTCTTGCTTTAAAAAAAGTTGATTTACTCACAAGCTTCATGTATTCAGCACACAGGTACATTTCTTGTCAATCCAGGTATAGATAGGATATGAAGTAATTTCTCTAAAGCAGTGTTTCCCAACCGGTGTGCCGTGAGCGATCGTCAGGTGTGCCGTGGGAAATGGGAACCTCCAATACCCTTTCTTCCCCCTCCTGCCGAACACTTTTTCTTCTCCACTCGGGCTCCCTTCTTCCCAGCCTCGCTCTGCTCACTTTGCCTCGCTTTGCTCATGCTGCCGCGATTTTGGTCCGAGGGGGCAGCATGAGTGTGTTCAGGAGGAAAGGCGGGAGGGAGGAAGAGGTGGTGCGGGTCTGCGCAGTAGCACCCACACGGGTCACGTCTTCCTCCCCCCCGACCTCCTGAAGAAGTGAGCCAGAGTGGAGAAGAAAAAGTAAGTGTTGGGCAGGAGGGGGAAGAAAGGGAGCGGAGGGGGAGGAAGAGGTCTCTGTCGAAAGCTGGCATGGGCAAACTTGGACCTTCCAGGTGTTTTGAACTCCAACTCCCACCATTCCTAGCAGCCTCGGGCCCTTTTACTCCCCCCCCCCTCAGCCACTTAAGCAGGAAAGGGCCTCAGGCTGTTAGGAATGGTGGGAGTTGAAGTCCAAAGCACCCAGAGGGCCAAAGTTTTCCCATGCCTGTTTTAGGGACCTTAAAGTGGTGAGCCTCCTTCCAACATTGTGATTCTGGATAGAAAACAAACAACAACATAACATGACATGGTTTGAGTCCACAGTGCTCTCTGGGTGTAGGTGAACTACAACTTTCAAACTCAAGGTCAATTCCCAAGCAAACCCTTTCAGTACTTTCTGTTGGTAATGAGAGTTCAATAGGCCAAGTTTGGTTCAATTCCATTGTTGCAAGAGTTCAGGATGCTCTTGTGTGTTAACTATAAACACATGGATTGTGTGTGTGTTAACTATAAATTGAGCAAGACCTTATAGTATTTTCTCTTGGTTATGGGAGCGTGTGTCTTTCTGCCATTCCTGCCAGGATATCTATGTTGTGTTCATTGAAACAGGTTTCACTGAGGTTTCATTTAAAACACTGAGTGTATAAATACATTTAAAAACATATTAACTATATGTATTACTGTGTTACTCATCTTGTGTCATTTTGTGTCATTTTGGTTGGTGTTCAGAGGAGAGTCATAGTTGCTTTCCTCTGAGGCTGAGAGAGTGTGACTTGCATCAATGGGTTTCCATGACCAAATGGGATTGATCCCCTATTGATCCCACCGCCAAATAAACCTCCTAAGGCCTCCCCAGTGGATGCACCAGTGGATAGTAAACCAACAGAAGCACAACTCTGAAAGGCTTGGTCAGCGGCCTAATTTTCTTTTGGACCAGGTCCAATAGCACAGGGTATGATTGATTTCCTTTCTCAGAAATCCTCTCTCCCTCATGTGTCTGTTCTTCAAAGCCAGGCCCCTTCTCAGCCAAAGAGCTTGGCAGAGGAACAGAGGGAGCAGGGCCTCCCCATCCCATCCCTGTGGGTCTCCCAAGGCCAAGGAAGGACTCGCTTTGTACTACTAGAAACAGAATAGCAACAACAACAATAACAATAATATAGTCGATATCTTGAAGAAATGGTTATTAAGCATATAAACGGCAACATTAAAGGGAATTTTCTCCTGGTTTGTTATGAATTTTCAGTTAGGAGCTCAAGTGGAGAATGCAAAATATGTATGTTCAACTTCCTTCCTTCCTTCTCTCCCTCCTTCCTTCTTCCCCTCCCCTCCTTCCTTCCTTCCTTCCTTCCCTCCCTTCTACCTTCCTTCCATCTTTTCCTCCCTTCCCTCCTTCCCTCCTGCCTACCTTTCCTTCCTTCCCTCCCTTCTACCTTCCTTCCTTCCTTCCCTCCTCCCTCCTTCCTTCCTTCTTCCCTCCCTCCCTTCTACCCTCCCTTCCTCTTTCCTTCCTTCTTTCCTTCTTCCCTTCACTTCTTCCCTCCCTCCCTTCCTTCCTCCCTCCCTCCCTTCTACCTTCCTTCCTTCTTTCCCTCCCTCCTTCCTTCCCTTCTTCCCTCCCTCCCTCTTTCCTTCCTTCCTTCTTTCCTTCTTCCCCTCACTTCTTCCCTCCCTCCTTCCTTCCCTCCCTCCCTTCTACCTTCCTTCCTTCTTTCCCTCCCTCCTTCCTTCCCCTTCTACCCTCCCTCCCTCTTTCCTTCCTTCCTTCTTTCCTTCTTCCCTCACTTCTTCCTTCCTTCCTTCCCTCCCTCCTTCCTTCCTCCCTCCCTCCCTTCTACCTTCCTTCCTTCTTTCCCTCCCTCCTTCCTTCCCTTCTTCCCTCCCTCCCTTCTACCCTCCCTCCCCCTTTCCTTCCTTCCTTCTTTCCTTCTTCCCCTCACTTCTTCCCTCCCTCCTTCCTTCCCTCCCTCCCTTCTACCTTCCTTCCTTCCTTCTTTCCCTCCCTCCCTCCTTCCTTCCCTTCTACCCTCCCTCCCTCTTTCCTTCCTTCCTTCTTTCCTTCTTCCCCTCACTTCTTCCCTCCCTCCTTCCCTCCCTCCCTCCCTCCCTTCTACCTTCCTTCCTTCTTTCCCTCCCTCCTTCCTTCCCTTCTACCCTCCCTTCCTCTTTCCTTCCTTCCTTCTTTCCTTCTTCCCCTCACTTCTTCCCTCCCTCCTTCCTTCCCTCCCTCCCTTCTACCTTCCTTCCTTCCTTCTTTCCCTCCCTCCTTCCTTCCCTTCTACCCTCCCTCCCTCTTTCCTTCCTTCCTTCTTTCCTTCTTCCCCTCACTTCTTCCTTCCTTCCTTCCCTCCCTCCTTCCTTCCCTCCCTCCCTCCCTCCCTTCTACCTTCCTTCCTTCTTTCCCTCCCTCCTTCCTTCCCTTCTTCCCTCCCTTCTACCCTCCCTCCCCCTTTCCTTCCTTCCTTCTTTCCTTCTTCCCCTCACTTCTTCCCTCCCTCCTTCCTTCCCTCCCTCCCTTCTACCTTCCTTCCTTCTTTCCCTCCCTCCCTCCTTCCTTACCCTCCCTCCCTCTTTCCTTCCTTCCTTCTTTCCTTCTTCCCCTCACTTCTTCCCTCCCTCCTTCCCTCCCTCCCTCCCTCCCTTCTACCTTCCTTCCTTCTTTCCTCCCTCCTTCCTTCCCCCTCCCTTCCTCCCTTCCTTCCTTCCCTTCTTCCCCCTTCTCCTTCCCTCCCTCTTCTCTTTCCTTACCCTTCCTTTCCTTCCTTCCTTCTTTCCTTCTTCCCCTCACTTCTTCCTTCCTTCCTTCCTTCCCTCCCCTTCCTTCCTTCCTTCCTTCTTCCCCTTCTCCTTTCCCTTCTTCCCTCCCTCCCTACCCTCCCTCCCCTTTCCTTCCTTCCTTCTTTCCTTCTCACTTCTTCCCTCCCTCCTTCCTTCCCTCCTTCTTTCCCTTCCCTCCTTCTTTTCCTTCTTCCCCCCTTCCTTCCTTCTTTCCTTCCTCCCCTCCCTTCTCCCTCCCTCCTTCCCTCCCTCCCTCCCTTCTACCTTCCTTCTTTCCCTCCCTCCTTCCTTCCCTTCTTCCCTCTCTCCTTTCTACCTTCCCTCTCTCCCTCCTACCTTCCTTCTTTCCTTCCCTCCTTCTCCACCTCCTTTTCTTTCTTTCCTATCTTTCTTTCTCTCCCTCCCTCCTTCCTTCCCTTCTTTCCTCCCTCCCTCGCTTCTACCTTCCTTCTTTCCTTCTCCCCTCCCCTCCCCTCCCCTCCCTGCCTCCCTCCCTGCCTCCCTGCCTGCCTGCCTTCCTTCCTTCCGTTTACAGGTAGTTTAATCCGGATTTAACCCGGTTATTCTTTGCCATCTAATCAGCTTCGGTGGATGGAGGCGCTCGTTTTGCCCAAGCGGTTTAATCCGGAGTTGGCTTCTCATCTTTTCCCCCCTTCCCTTTTCTCGTTCTGTTGCTTCCTCCAGAACCTGGGGGTCCCTTTGCATGGAGTTGCATTCTTATGTGAGCCTGCAACTGAATTAGATGGCAGTGTAGATCCGGGGCAAAGTCCACACGCCTTCAGGGTGCCCCTTCCTCCCGAATCAACAACCTGTTTCAAAGGAACTTCGTGTGGTTGTTTTGTTAAATGGGGGATCACACACACATTCTCTCTCTATATATATTTATACATACATTATCTATCTTTCTATATCACGGGAGTCGTAGGCTTGGAGGGGCACCGATTGGGCGGAGGAAGGCGAAAGACCTTGTCCAACTACAACTCCCAATCGTTGTCCAGTTAATGCACTTTGGCTAAAGTGGTGCCAAAGTGCATTAATTCCACAGTCAAGATGCTCTGTGTAATAACGGAGAGGAATCGGTGGAAAACAGGACAAGGAAACGCACGCCTCTAGGGGGGGGGGGGGGAATCTTCCTTAAGACACGTGTCTGGCCGTTCAGACGTGATGTCGCCAATTGGGTCGCCTTGGAAGGAAATCGCCTTCAATCCGAAGCGATTGACTGCCCGATTCGTTGGGAAGGAGATTGTGTGTCCTTTCAATACTTTCGATTTAGTGATTTTTTGTAAATTTATTTTTCCATATAGATATATAGATATAGACATATTCCTCATATAAATATATATAATATATACAATATATATATAATATATATAATTTATATATAATTTATATTATTTATATATGGGAAAATAAATTATATATTATATATACATTATATATATATTATATAGATATTCCTCATATATATATATGTCTAATCTATATATAATATAATATATCTGAGATATATATATATTACATATATATATCTGTCATATATATGCATGTCTTTATTTTATATATATATGGAATATCAAAATAATATAAAATCTAAAATAATATTATATAGATATTATATTATATATAGATATTCTTCATATATATATATATATGGAATATCTAATCTATATATAATATATCTGATATATGTCTGTCATATATATGTGTATGTCTTTATTATATGTATATGTGTGTGTGAGGAATATAAAAATAAAATAAAATAATGTAATATATAGGTTGCTGTAAGTCTTTCGGGCTGTATGGTCATGTTTCAGAAGCACTCTCTCCTGACGCTTCACCTGCATCTATGGCAGGCATCCTCAAAGGTGAATGTAAAATGTAAAGTAATACAATAATAATGATCTAACTTCTGATTTGGTTTCCCAATGGAGCTGGAAAGTGCAAAAGAAGAGCAGCAGTAGCAGCAATATAATATTAAAATAATAATTACTAATACTGATAATAATAACATCAAATAAAAAGCAATATAAGCATATAGATAAATGGAAATAAAAATAAAGTTAAATTAAATCATATAAATTGGCTCTATTTAGAGAAATAATATATATACCAGGGGGTAGAAATTCTATCCATCATATATATGCATGTCTATGTATAATATGCATATAATACTGATAATAATATAAGGTAATGCAATATAAAACGAATAATAATACAATATAATAATATATAATAATATTGTAATATGGTAATACTAATATATTAAATATAATCATTACTGATGATATATAAAATATGTTTTATTATTGTATATTTATATATTTTTAAGTTTTTGATTGAGTCTCCTTATGGAGAGCAAAAGCAGGAGTTAATATAGATAGATCTAATATTGATATATAAAACATGGAAATGAAATGAAAATTAGAGTAAAATAAAAAAGAGCATCACATAGCAAAGTAATAAAATGTAATAATAGTACAATAATATAATAAAAATAATAACAATATAATATAATAAAGTAAAATAATAAAATGATATATTGTAAAAGAATAAAATAAAATAAATAAATGCTATATATATATATCTGAAATGAAATGTAAATTAGAGTAAAATAAAATAATAAAATAACATCACATAACAAAGTAATACAATGTACAATAATAATATAATATAATACAATAGAGAAAAATAATAACAATATAATAAAATAAAGTAAAATAAAGAAAATAATATGTTGTAAAAGAATAAAATAAAATAAATAATTGCCAGATATATATCTATATCTATGAAATGAAAATTAAAGTGAAATAAAATACGAAATAATAAAATAAAATAAAATAACATCAAATAAACTAATAAAATAAATAATTAGAGAATAGAATAACAAAGTAATAAAATGTAATAATAGTACAATAATAATATAATACAATAAAGAAAAATAATAACAATATAATATAATACAGTAAAATAAGATAATAATATATTGTAAAATAATAAAATAAAATAAATAAATGCTATATATATATATATGAAATGAAATGAAAAATAGAGTAAAAAATACGAAATAATAAAATAAAATAACATCAAATATAGTAATAAAATAAATAATTAGAGAATAGAATAACAAAGTAATAAAATGTAATAATAGTACAATAATAATATAATACAATAAAGAAAAATGATAGCAATAAAATATAATACAGTAAAATAAGAAAATAATATATTGTAAAATAATAAAATAAAATAAATAAATGCTTTATATATATATATATATCTGAAATGAAATGAAAAATAGAGTAAAAAAACGAAATAATAAAATAAAATAACATCAAATATAGTAATAAAATAAATAATTAGAGAATACAATAAGAAAAAAGAAAATAATATAAAATAATAACTCTCTCTCTATATATAAGAAAAATAAGAAAATAATGTATTATAATGTAAAATAATAAAATCAAATAAATAAATAAATGCTATATATCTAATACATATATGTAATGTATTATATTATATGTATATATGTATATGGCCGACATGGCGAGAGGCATGAAAGTGACTGAACGAATAAACTATATATAAAATAAAATAAAATAAATAATTGCCAGATATATCTATGAAATGAAAATTAGAGTGAAATAAAATACGAAATATATATATATACACACACACACACACACATAAACACATACATACACACATACATATATAAAAATAACGTGGATATTAAATGAAAGTTAGAGTAAAATAAATTATGAAATAATAAAATAATAAAATAACATCACTAAAAGTAATAAAATCATAAGAGAATATAAAATAATTACAATAAAGCCAGGGAATAAAAATATAATACAATAAAATAAGAATATAACATAAAATATAATGCAAAATAAGAAAAAAATCTAATAAATACAACAACAAAAAAATGCCTTGCTTCCACTTAGAGACCTTGGGGAGACCTTGGTCTCTAAGTTTTGCAGCTAAAACCCTCCGAGAGAAGTGGGCAAAGCTTTCCTGGGAGTGTTGGGCAGGAGGAGGAGGAGGAGAGGAAGGGAGGAGGAGGAAGGGTGGGTGCCCGGCTGCCTCCTCCTCGCCTTGGCCTCCCCGGCTCCTTCTTTCCCCGGCGGTGGCGGCGGCTCCTTTTGTGCCGTTTCCCCCAATCGGAGACCCCCGTTGTTCTTTTGGGAGGAAAGGAAAGGAGAGGACGGAGAGGGGCCACGTTCACACGGCTTCCCTTTCCCTGGAGATCATAAAAGGGATTTGGGGGGAGGCTCAGGAGAAGAGTGGGTCATGGGGGCTCTGTGTGGCAAGTTTGGTCTTGATCCATCATTATTGGGAGTTGCAGTGGTATCATGAAATTACTGAAGGTAGTGGAAGTCCCATCATCTCTGGTCCACCCTCCCCCAAAGTGTAGTAGGATGTAGATTGGGTCATGGGGGCTCTGTGTGGCAAGTTTGGTCTTGATCCGTCATTATTGGGAGTTGCAGTGGTATCATGAAATTACTGAAGGTAGTGGAAGTCCCATCATCTCTGGTCCACCCTCCCCAAAGAGTAGTAGGATGAAGATTGGGTCATGGGGGCTCTGTGTGGCAAGTTTGGTCTTGATCCATCATTATTGGGAGTTGCAGTGGTATCATGAAATTACTGAAGGTAGTGGAAGTCCCATCATCTCTGGTCCACCCTCCCCCAAAGTGTAGTAGGATGTAGAGTGGGTCATGGGGGCTCTGTGTGGCAAGTTTGGTCTTGATCCATCATTATTGGGAGTTGCAGTGGTATCATGAAATTACTGAAGGTAGTGGAAGTCCCATCATCTCTGGTCCACCCTCCCCCAAAGTGTAGTAGGATGTAGAGTGGGTCATGGGGGCTCTGTGTGGCAAGTTTGGTCTTGATCCATCATTATTGGGAGTTGCAGTGGTATCATGAAATTACTGAAGGTAGTGGAAGTCCCATCATCTCTGGTCCACCCTCCCCCAAAGTGTAGTAGGATGTAGATTGGGTCATGGGGGCTCTGTGTGGCAAGTTTGGTCTTGATCCATCATTATTGGGAGTTGCAGTGGTATCTTGAAATTACTGAAGGTAGTGGAAGTCCCATCATCTCTGGTCCACCCTCCCCCCAAAGTGTAGTAGGATGTAGATTGGGTCATGGGGGCTCTGTGTGGCAAGTTTGGTCTTGATCCATCATTATTGGGAGTTGCAGTGGTATCATGAAATTACTGAAGGTAGTGGAAGTCCCATCATCTCTGGTCCACCCTCCCCCAAAGTGTAGTAGGATGTAGAGTGGGTCAAGGGGGCTGTGTGTGGCAAGTTTGGTCTTGATCCATCATTATTGGGAGTTGCAGTGGTATCATGAAATTACTGAAGGTAGTGGAAGTCCCATCATCTCTGGTCCACCTTCCCCCAAAGTGTAGTAGGATGTAGAATGGGTCATGGGGCTCTGTGTGGCAAGTTTGGTCTTGATCCATCATTATTGGGAGTTGCAGTGGTATCATGAAATTACTGAAGGTAGTGGAAGTCCCATCATCTCTGGTCCACCCTCCCCCAAAGTGTAGTAGGATGTAGAGTGGGTCATGGGGGCTCTGTGGCAAGTTTGGTCTTGATCCATCATTATTGGGAGTTGCAGTGGTATCATGAAATTACTGAAGGTAGTGGAAGTCCCATCATCTCTGGTCCACCCTCCCCCAAAGTGTAGTAGGATGTAGATTGGGTCATGGGGGCTCTGTGTGGCAAGTTTGGTCTTGATCCATCATTATTGGGAGTTGCAGTGGTATCATGAAATTACTGAAGGTAGTGGAAGTCCCATCATCTCTGGTCCACCCTCCCCCAAAGTGTAGTAGGAGGTAGAGTGGGTCATGGGGGCTCTGTGTGGCAAGTTTGGTCTTGATCCATCATTATTGGGAGTTGCAGTGGTATCATGAAATTACTGAAGGTAGTGGAAGTCCCATCATCTCTGGTCCACCTTCCCCCAAAGTGTAGTAGGATGTAGAGTGGGTCATGGGGGCTCTGTGTGGCAAGTTTGGTCTTGATCCATCATTATTGGGAGTTGCAGTGGTATCATGAAATTACTGAAGGTAGTGGAAGTCCCATCATCTCTGGTCCACCCTCCCCCAAAGTGTAGTAGGATGTAGATTGGGTCATGGGGGCTCTGTGTGGCAAGTTTGGTCTTGATCCATCATTATTGGGAGTTGCAGTGGTATCATGAAATTACTGAAGGTAGTGGAAGTCCCATCATCTCTGGTCCACCTTCCCCCAAAGTGTAGTAGGAGGTAGAGTGGGTCATGGGGCTCTGTGTGGCAAGTTTGGTCTTGATCCATCATTATTGGGAGTTGCAGTGGTATCATGAAATTACTGAAGGTAGTGGAAGTCCCATCATCTCTGGTCCACCCTCCCCCAACGTGTAGTTGGATGTAGATTGGGTCATGGGGGCTCTGTGTGGCAAGTTTGGTCTTGATCCATCATTATTGGGAGTTGCAGTGGTATCATGAAATTACTGAAGGTAGTGGAAGTCCCATCATCTCTGGTCCACCCTCCCCCAAAGTGTAGTAGGATGTAGAGTGGGTCATGGGGGCTCTGTGTGGAAAGTTTGGTCTGTATTGGTGAATGGATGAGGGTTGCATTGTTTTTAGGAAGTGAGTGAAGGTACTTCAAGTCCCATCATCCGTGGTCCATCTCACACAAAACAGCACCAGGATGTAGAGTGGGTCATGAGGCCTCTGTGTGCCAGGTTTGGTGTTGATCAGTCATTAGGTTTAGGTTTGTAGCAGGCTTGGAAAGTGAGGGAAGGTACTGCAACTCCCATAATCCATGTTCTGGCCCCCTCCAAACTTCAGTAGTATGTAGAGTGGGTCACTGGGGCTCTGTGTGCCAAGTGTGGTATTTACCAGTGTTTGTTGGGGGCCACAGTGGTCTGTAGGAACAGAGGGATGTGAAAGTACTACAAATCCCATCATCCATTGTCAGTCCTCCCCCAAACCTCACCTGGACGTGAAGGCAGTCATAGGGGTTATGTATGCCAGTTTTGGTCTCGATCAGTGATTGGATGAGGGTTGCAGCGGACTTGGGAAGTGAGTAGAGGTACTTCAAGTCCCATCATCCATGGTCCACCCTCCACCAAACTGCACCAGGACGTAGAGTGGGTCATGGGGGCTGTGTGTGCTAAGTGTGGTCTGTATTGGTCCTTTTTGGTGGCCTCAGTGGTCTGTGGGAACCAAAGTGTTTGAAAGTACTACAAATCCCATAATCCATGGGTCATGTCCCCCGAATCGCACCAAGACATAAAGGGGGTTAGGGGGGTTATGTGTACCAAGTTTGGTGCAGGTCCATCACCCGCGCTGGTCGCTGTGGCCTGTGAAAGTGGCTGCCACATATCCGCCCTTCTGCCCTTCCGCCCTCCGCATACACACATACATACAAACATTCCGCTTTATAAAGGTATACAGAAGGTATACAGATTAGGGAGATAGATGGATTGATAGATAGAAAGATAGATAGATAGAAAGGTAGATAGATAGAAAGATATATATTCTATTAGGTAGAGAGATAAATAGAGCTCTATATCTTTTATCTATCTGGATAGATGGATAGATAGAAATATAGATAATCTATTACGTAGAGCAGTGTTTCCCAACCGGTGTGCTATGGCACACTAGTGTGCCGTGAGTAATCATCAGGTGTGTCGTGGGAAATTGGAACCCTTTCTTGGACCTTCCAGGTGTTTTGGACTCCAACTCCCACCATTCCTAGTAGCCTCAAGCCCTTTTCCTTTTCCCCCTCAGCTACTTAAGCAGGAAAGGGCCTCAGGCTGTTAGGAATGGTGGGAATGAAAATCAAAGCACCTAGAGGGCAGTTTTCCCATGCCTGTTTTAGGGACCTTAAAGTGGTGAGGCCTCCTTCCAAGATTGGGATTCTGGATAGAAAACAAACAACATAACATAACATAAGATTGTTTGAGTCCACAGTGCTCTCTGGGCGTAGGTGAACAACAACTTCCAAACTCAAGGTCAATTCCCAAGCAAACCCTTTCAGTACTTTCTGTTGGTAATGAGAGTTCAATATGCCAAGTTTGGTTCACTTCCATTGTTGCAAGAGTTCAGGATGCTCTTTGATTGTGTGTTAACTATGAATTGAACAAGACCTTTGTGTGTGTCTTTCTGCCATTCCTGCCAGGATATCTATGTTGTGTTCATCGAAACAGGCCCAGGTTTCACTGTATACACAAATGTATAAATACATTAAAAAACTATAAATCCCAGAAACTGTAACTCCCAAATGTCAAGGTCTATTTTCCTCAAACTCCATCTGTGTTCACATTTGGGCATATTGAGTATTCATGCCAAGTTTGGTCCTGATCCATCATTGTTTGAGTCCACAGTGCTCTCTGGATATAGGTGAACTACAACTCCAAAACCCCAGGTCAATGCCCACCAAACTCTTATAGTATTTTCTCTTGGTTATGGGAGTTCTGTGTGGGAAGTTTGTGTCTTTCTGCCATTCCTGCCAGGATATCTATGTTGTGTTCATCGAAACAGGCCCAAGTTTCACACTGAGTGTATAAATGCATTTAAAAACATATTAACTATATGTATTACTGTGTTAGAGTGTCATTTTGTGTCATTTTGGTTGGTGGTGTGCCCCAGGATTTGGTAAATGTAAAAACTGTGCCGCGGCTTAAAAAAAGGTTGAAAAACACTGATGTAAACAACAGAGACTTAGATCATGACACATGTGCAGTTTCAGCACCATGTGATAAATAGAAGTGGGTCCGGGGAAATCTTTAATGAACGCCCCTTGTACAACTCCCAGGATCCCAAAGCCTTTCTCCCCACATTAAAAGTATGTGGTTGGCTTTTTAAATTGGGAAAAAAGTGCAACTGAAAGAAGGAAGGAGGGAACAAAGAGGGAGAAATAAACAGGAGACGATGGTGGTCCAGGCAGAGACATTAATACAAGCTGATGGTTTGCCCCCAAAATAAAGGCATAAAAATAGCTGCTTAGGTTTGCCTTCTGCAGACTTTGCGTGTCTAGGTGAAGCATTAAATCCCTCTGACTCCTGAAGGATGGATGGGAAGTCCTTAGAGTCCTTTAGGGTCCATCTACATTGTAGAATTAATGCAGTTTGGCACCTTGTGGAACTGCCATGGCTCAAGGCGACGGGATCCTAGAAGTTGCAGTTCAACAAGGCCTTCAGCTTTTTCTGCCAAACTCTCTCTCGGCATTACTTCGCGAACGAAGATTTTTAGGAAGGACTCATCCCATGCTTTTTACAGGTGCGTTGATGACTAAAAAGGCCAATCTGAGATAGGCAAGTTTGGTTGCAGAAAGCACAGCAGAAAGTCTCCTTGGGTGATGTTGTTTCCAAGTTGCGGTTCTTTCTGCGTTGTTGTTTCTCTTCGACACCCATTCGGCGTATCTTCTCGAAAGAGGCCGCAGCATTGTGGATAGTGCGTCTCCATGCTTCCCGATGTGAGGCCAGGGTGGACCATTGTTGGTGATCAATCTGGCCGAGTCTGAGATGTTGTTTCAGGGAGTCCTTATATCTCTTTTTGGGGGCGCCTCTCTTGCGCTGACCCGTGGTGAGTTCACCATAGAGTAGTATCTTTGGGAGGCGGTGGTCCTCCATCCTAGAGACGTGCCCTGCCCAGCGCAGCTGTGTTCTCAATAGCATGGCCTCAATGCTGGTGATCCCTGCTTGCTCAAGGACAGCAACACTTGTCACATAGTCGGTCCAGTGTATATTTATTATTGTGCGAAGACAGTGCTGATGAAAGCGTTCGAGGAGTCGTAGGTGTTGGCAATAGGTGACCCATGTTTCAACCCATAGAGGAGAATAGACAGTACGATAGCTCTGTACACACTGATTTTGGTGCTTTGCCTCGGGTGCTTGTTGCTCCAGACTCTTTTGTGAAGCCTTCCGAATGCACTCTATGCCTTTGCTAATCTGTGATCTATCTCTCCATCAATCTTGGCATCTCAAGAGATGACGCTTCTCAGGGAGGTGAACTGCTGAACGGACTTAAGCACAGATGTGCCTACGCTGACGTGGGGATGATGGTGTTCCTCCTGTGGTGCAGGCTGGTACAGGACTTCCGATTTCTTCAGGCTGACTTCCAGCCCAAACAGCTCTTTTTAATAATAATAATAATAATAATAATGATGATGATGATAATACTACTAATAATGATGATAATATTAATTATAATAATGATTTTAACACTAATAATACTTTTTTCATGTCAGGAGTGACTTGAGAAACTGCAAGTCGCTTCTGGTGTGAGAGAATGGGCAATCTGCAATTTAGTTTGGAAATTGACAGTGTTATGCAATGAAAGGCATATTTACAAGCTTTTTAAAAAGTGTGTATTCAGTTAACGGTTTACTCAGCCTCTTAGCAAAACAGCATATTGCTTTTCCAGAGTGCCATATGTCGCCTCTCGAACTCAGCGCATAAATCCCTAATACAATTAGAAGCCCAGGTTGCTTTCCAAACACCCAAAATACACAATTGGGAGAATATATATAGTATATGTACATGTATATACATATACATATATACATATACACAGACACATACACATATAAACATATACATATACACATACATATATACATATACACATATACATATACATATACACATATACAGATACTCATATATAAATATACAT
The DNA here is from genome assembly GCA_030556195.1 of Anolis apletophallus. Taxonomy (NCBI): domain Eukaryota; kingdom Metazoa; phylum Chordata; class Lepidosauria; order Squamata; family Anolidae; genus Anolis; species Anolis apletophallus. Next base: position 6,047,243 of record JARBWK010000016.1, read on the forward strand.
ATACATATACACATATACACACAAATATACACATATACACATATACACATACACATATACACATACACATATATACATATACATATATACATATATACATACACATATACATATATACAGATACTCATATATAAATATACATATACATATACACATATACATACAAATATACACACATACAAATATACACACATATACATCAATATACACATATACATATACACATACACACATACACATATATACATAAACATATATACATACACATATACATATATACATATATACAATATACATATACATATACACATATATACATATATACACACACACACACACACACACGAAGGATTCCTCAAGAAAGAAGGGAAGATAGGAATGGAAAGAATATACATCACGTTCTACTCCCAGATTTGAAATAAAATGTGTTTCTGGAGAGTCAGAAAGCCCCATAGGGAAAAATAGGCGACCTGACAGTTTTGACAAAATATTCTATGGAGAAATGCATGAGTTTTTAAAGCACCCAAACCCCCAAAACAATAATAAAAACTTCACAGTGTGGATGCAACCCATGGCTTGGATGGACAGCAACAAGCTGGTGGCATAAGAAATAACTCAAAAATAAACCACACAGTATCTGTCATAGATATATAAATAGATATATTTTCTCTTGGTTATGGGAGTTCTGTGTGGGAAGTTTGAGTCTTCCTGCCATTCCTGCCAGGATATCTATGTTGTGTTCATTGAAACAGGCCCAGGTTTCACACTGAGGGTATAAATACATTGAAAAACATATTAACTATATGTATGACTGTGTTCGAGTGTCATTTTGTGTCATTTTGGTTGGTGGTGTGCCCTGGGATTTTGTAAATGTAAAAAATGTGCCGCGGCTCAAAAAAGGTTGGGAAACACTGCTCTAGGGGATTACTGTATGTAGAGAATTGATATATTTTTGCAAAATTTGTGACAATATAATTATATTGTTCCTTGCATATATAGACTTCCCTTTTCCTGTTTCTGATGCATTCCAGTACTGCCATCTGTTGAGGAGTTATGAAGGTGGAGGCATTACTTTTCATTCAACCCTCGTAGACTCCTATTGATGCAGCCTGGACTCTCATAAGCTTTTTAAGAGTTGTTGTCACATGTTCAGTTTGCGGTCTACTAAGACTCCTAGAGTAAATGGAGATGAAACTCTCCCTGAAAGCCAAGATCGCCACATGGAGAACACATCATGAGAAGACAGGAGCCACCATGGAGGAGAATAAGGCTTAGAAAGAGAGAAGACAATTGGAAAAGATGGAGAGACCTCCTCCGGGAAAGTGCCGAAGCCCTGAGCCTGGAAAACCTAAGCCAAGCAGCTGGGGACAGGGTGACTTGGGGGCCTCCCATTCCTTGGGTCACCATAAAACCATAACAATGCACTTGGCAGATCTGGCTAATTGATGACCTTGTTGGGATGCCTTCATCAATGAGAGGAAGGGCTTTTTAGGAGTGACATCTCAAATTATGCAAACGAGACGTCAGCCGGAGGCAGGGAACACTCAAGTGAGATGGAGTTGCATTGAAGAGCCAGCCAGTTCTTTTCATATACATGCACCTATGTATCTTTAGCAGAAGCTGAGATTCAGGAAGCAGGAAGGGGAGAGGAAGGAGCCAAGGTAGAAGGGCTGTTGCAGTTAGAGTCAACTCATTGTCAATAATTGGATGGATGATGAGTCAATGTATAGGCTAATTCCACTAGGAGTGCAACTACACCAGGGCTGTCCATCTTCTACCGGCCCAGGGGCCTGAATTCCGGTCACTGATGACCTGCAGGGCCGTAGGGTCTGCCCCCGCCCCCGGCTCCGCCCCGGCTCCGCCCCCGGCCCATCCCTCCCCCGGCTCCAATTTACTTACAATTCCTAGTTGCATTATTAATTATAAAATAAATATAATATTTTACTAACATTAAATGCAAGGGGGGGGGGCAATTCAAAAGGGCCATGCATACAATTAAATGTAATATTTTACTAACATTAAATGCAGGGGGGCATTCAAAAGGGGCATGCATACAATTAAATATAATATTTTACTAACATTAAATGCAGGGGGGGCATTCAAAAGGGCATGCATACAATTAAATATAATATTTTACTAACATTAAATGCAGAGGGCATTCAAAAGGGGCATGCATACAATTAAATATAATATTTTACTAACATTAAATGCAGGGAGGCAGTCAAAAGGGGCATGCATACAATTAAATATAATATTTTACTAACATTAAATGCAGGGGGCATTCAAAAGGGGCATGCATACAATTACATATAATATTTTACTAACATTAAATGCAGGGGGCATACAGAAGGGGGCATGCATACAATTAAATATAATATTTTACTAACATTAAATGCAGGGGGCATTCAAAACGGGACATGCATACAATTAAATATAATATTTTACTAACAATAAATGCAGGGGGGCATTCAAAAGGGGCATGCATACAATTAAATATAATATTTTACTAACATTAAATGCAGGGAGCATTCAAAAGGGGCATGCATACAATTAAATATAATATTTTACTAACATTAAATGCAGGGGAGCATTCAAAAGGGGCATGCATACAATTAAATATAATATTTTATTAACATTAAATGCAGGGGGGCATTCAAAAGAGGCATGCATACAATTAAATATAATATTTTATTAACATTAAATGCAGGGGGGCATTCAAAAGAGGCATGCATACAATTAAATATAATATTTTACTAACATTAAATTGATTGATTGATTGATTGATTTTATTATTTATGAGTCGCCCTCCACGCCAGTGCTCGGCGACTTACACACAAAAACACATAAAAGAATTCAATAGTTAAAAGCTAAAAGAATAAAAAGATTAATTAAAATAGTTCCAGTAGCTCAGGCTAAGTCTGGGAGGTGTCCTTAGCCATAAGCCTTTCGGAAGAGCCAGGTCTTCAGTGCGGTCAGGAACTGGGGCATGTCGGATAGCTCTCTGATCCGCCGGCATCAAGTTCCAAAGGACAGGGGGCCGCGATGGAAAAAGCTCTCCGTCTCGTGGTGTCGAGGCGGGCCTCACTCACACCTGGGATGCGGAGAAGGTCCCTGTTTCTGAGCGCGGCGACCTTAAATGAGCTGGTTCGGACAAGCGGTCTTTTAAATAAGCTGGGCGGCACCATGGAGGCCCAAAGGTAAGCGACAGGATCTTGTGGATGGCTCTGAGCTCGACTGGCAGCCAGTGCAGGCGCTGCAGAGATGGCGCGATATGGCATCTCAGTGGTGTCCCGGTGAGGAGTCTGGCTGCATTCTGCACTAGCTGGATTTTACGAGTGGTTGACCGCGGCAACCCCACGCATACAAGAGCATTACAGTAGTCAGCCGTGATGTCACTGGCATGGACCACCATGCCAGCGCATCTGATGGAAGGTAAGGTGCCAGTTGACGTGCCTGGCGCAAAAGGGTGGAAGAAAGCTCCTTACTTGTCGCAGCAACCTGGGCCTCCAGTGAGAGTCTCGAGTCTAGTATCACACCGAGACTCTTCACCGGCGGGGCGATCAGCGACTCTCCCTCAAAGAGAGGCAGCGGAATGGGTGGCTCTGGGCGTCCCGGCCATAGAATCTCAGTCTTTGATGGATTGATCTTGAGTTTGTATGAGCGGAGCCATCTGGTCACTGCCTCTAGTCCTTGTCTGAAGTTCTCAGGCACCGATGTTACACCTGGCTCAAGCTTCAGCAGAAGCTGGGTGTCATCTGCATATTGGTAGCACCCCAATCCAAAACTTCTGGCTATGCTTGCCAAGGGTTGGACGTAGATGTTAAAAAGTGTTGGTGACAAAATGGCGCCTTGGGGACTCCACAGTCCAGGGTGGATTTCTTGGACACTTGGCCTCGCCACTCAACACGCTGCGCGAACGGCCCGCAGGAAGGAATCGAACCAGGCCAAAGCTGTGCCTTGAATCCCAATGGCTGATAGTCGCCGCAACAGCAAGTCATGGTCCACCGTGTCGACGCGCGCGGTGAGGTCAAGCAGCACCAGGATAGCCGAACCTCCCTTCTCCAATTGGCGGCGGATGTCGTCCGTGGCCAGCCACCAGGGCGGTCTCGGTCCCTAAAACCGGCGCGAAACCCGATTGGCAGGGGTCCAGGCTTCCTGAGGTTTCAGAATTCCTGTAATTGGATCGCTGCTGCCCGTTCAATCAGTTTCCCGAGGAAGGGTAGGTTTGAGACCGGACGGTAGTTGCCGGCACCGCTGGATCCAAGTCGCCTTCTTCAGCAGCGGGCGGACTCTAGCCTCCTTCAGCGCATCGGGAAAGACTCCCAGCTCCAATGAGTGATTTATCAACCCTGTCAGAGTGGCCAGGAGGCTCCCGCACAGGACTTAATCAGATGGGACGGCACGGGTCTGTAGAGCAGGTGGTTGCCCTTGCTGCGGTCAGATTTGATTAATTCTCCTCTGAATTCAGGGCCTTGAACTGGTCGAGTTTCAAGCTAGGGCGATGGAGCTGGGTCCTACCCATCCCGCTCCTCTCCTCAGGTATAGAGGGTAAATCACGCCTAAGGGCAATTATTTTCTCAGTGAAGAAAACTTGAAATTCTTCCCGCTGAGATAGCTGAATTTTCATTGTCTCGGCAGTGAGTTGGGCATAGCTAGGTCTGGGACGATCTTAAAGATCTGTGCTGGGCGCGATCTTGCCGCTATTAAGGAGGAGTTATAGGTCTTCTTGGCCTCTTTGACCGCCCGTTCATATGACCTCCTGCGCATATCTCTGAAGGCTGATCTCGACGTCTGAGTTGGTTTCCGGCGCCACGCGCTCTCCAGCTGCTTCCGCCTTCGCTTCAGCAGTCGCAGGTCGTCCATGAACCATGGAGAATGGCCTCTTCGTGGCCGGATCAGGCGTCTGGGGGCTCTTTGGTCGATGGCGGTCGACACGACTGTATTCCATCTGTCCGCCCGTTGATTCAAGGTCCCACCGGAAACTTCCATCGGCTCAATGGCTGCTGCGAAGCAGCTTAGTCCATATGCCTCTTCTGGCGTGCCAGTATAGGTTTTGGCTCTGGCCTTGCCGGTAGGGGGATTCTGATGTCGGCCTTCAGAGTGAAATGATCCGACCAGGGGACAGCCGTTGTTACTTGCCTGCGTAACCCTCAACCCGTACCCAAAGATTAGGTCCAAGGTATGTCCGGCCTGTGTGGGGCCGGACTCCATCAAAATGAGTGCTATTGTGTGCATGGATCTGATGAACTCCTTCGATAGTGGGGAAGGCATATTAGAGTCTGCATGGATGTTATAATCTCCCAAAAACAATGAGTCTTGAAATCTAAGTGTCCAATCCGCGGCAAGATCGAGCAGATTGAGTAAGCTCTCCTTCGGGGTCCCGGGAGCGATAGATAAGAAGAATCGCTAAGCACTCCTTAGCTTTAGGGTGATTCCCAAACATTCCATGCCCGTGATATTCGGGGCCTGGATAACTGTCACTGGGGATGTCATCCCTAACTACTATACCCACTCCTCCCCTACCACCAGTTCTTGGTTGATGGAACATCCGGAACCCGGAGGGACAGCTCATGGAGAGGTATAGTATCTCCATTCTGTGTCCAGGTCTCCGTGATGCAGTTAATATCTGCATCTTGCTCTATGATGAAGTCCTTCAAGGTGGCCAACTTGTTCCGTATCGATCTGGCGTTGAGGGGGGCATTCAAAATGCAGGGGGGCATTCAAAAGGGGCATGCATACAATTAAATATAATATTTTATTAACATTAAATGCAGGGGGGCATTCAAAAGAGGCATGCATACAATTAAATATAATATTTTATTAACATTAAATGCAGGGGGGCATTGAAAGGGGCATGCATACAATTAAATATAATATTTTACTAACATTAAATGCAGGGGGGCATTAAAAGGGGGCATGCATACAATTAAATATAATATTTTACTAACATTAAATGCAGGGGGCATTCAAAAGGGGCATGCATACAATTAAATATAATATTTTACTAACATTAAATGCAGGGGGCATTCAAAAGGGGCATGCATACAATTAAATATAATATTTTACTAACAATAAATGCAGAGGGGCATTCAAAAGGGGCATGCATACAATTAAATATAATATTTTACTAACATTAAATGCAGGGGGCATTCAAAAGGGGCATGCATACAATTAAATATAATATTTTACTAACAATAAATGCAGGAGGGCATTCAAAAGGGGCATGCATACAATTAAATATAATATTTTACTAACATTAAATGCAGGGGGCATTCAAAAGGGGCATGCATACAATTAAATATAATATTTTACTAACATTAAATGCAGGGGGGGCATTCAAAAGGGGCATGCATACAATTAAATATAATATTTTACTAACATTAAATGCAGGGGGCATTCAAAAGGGGCATGCATACAATTAAATATAATATTTTATTAACATTAAATGCAGGGGGGCATTCAAAAGGGGCATGCATACAATTAAATATAATATTTTATTAACATTAAATGCAGAGGGGCATTCAAAAGGGGCATGCATACAATTAAATATAATATTTTACTAACATTAAATGCAGGGGGCATTCAAAGGGGCATGCATACAATTAAATATAATATTTTACTAACATTAAATGCAGGGGGCATTCAAAAGGGGCATGCATACAATTAAATATAATATTTTATTAACATTAAATGCAGGGGGCATTCAAAAGGGGCATGCATACAATTAAATATAATATTTTACTAACATTAAATGCAGGGGGCATTCAAAAGGGGCATGCATACAATTAAATATAATATTTTACTAACATTAAAAGGGGCATTCATTAAAAAGGGGCATGCATACAATTAAATATAATATTTTACTAACATTAAATGCAGGGGCATTCAAAAGGGCATGCATACAATTAAATTAAATTTTATAATTAAATGCAGGGAGGCATTTACAATTAAATATAATATTTTACTAACATTAAATGCAGAGGGGCATTCAAAAAAAGGGGCATGCAATTAAATATAATATTTTATACAATTAAATAAATAAATATTTTACTAACATTAAATGCAGGGGGCATTCAAAAGGGGGGGCATGCATACAATTAAATATAATATTTTACTAACATTAAATGCAGGGGGCATTCAAAAGGGGCATGCATACAATTAAATATAATATTTTACTAACATTAAATGCAGGGGGCATTCAAAAGCATTCAAAAGGGCATGCATACAATTAAATATAATATTTTACTAACATTAAATGCAGGGGGCATTCAAAAGGGGCATGCATACAATTAAATATAATATTTTACTAACATTAAATGCAGGGGGCATTCAAAAGGGGCATGCATACAATTAAATATAATATTTTACTAACATTAAATGCAGGGGGGCATTCAAAAGGGGCATGCATACAATTAAATATAATATTTTACTAACATTAAATGCAGGGGGCATTCAAAAGGGGCATGCATACAATTAAATATAATATTTTACTAACATTAAATGCAGGGGGCATTCAAAAGGGGCATGCATACAATTAAATATAATATTTTACTAACATTAAATGCAGAGGGGGCATTCATTAAAAAGGGGCATGCATACAATTAAATATAATATTTTACTAACATTAAATGCAGCATTCAAAGGGGGGCATTCAAAAGGGGCATGCATACAATTAAATATAATATTTTACTAACATTAAATGCAGGGGGCATTCAAAAGGGGGGCATGCATACAATTAAATATAATATTTTACTAACATTAAATGCAGGGGCATTCAAAAGGGGCATGCATACAATTAAATATAATATTTTACTAACATTAAATGCAGGGGCATTCAAAAGGGCATGCATACAATTAAATATAATATTTTTATTAACATTAAATGCATTAAAGCAGGGGCATTCAAAGGGGCATGCATACAATTAAATATAATATTTTACTAACATTAAATGCAGGGGGCATTCAAAAGGGGCATGCATACAATTAAATATAATATTTTACTAACATTAAATGCAGGGGGCATTCAAAAGGGGCATGCATACAATTAAATATAATATTTTACTAACATTAAAAGAGGGCATAACATTAAATGCAGGGGCATTCAAAAGGGGCATGCCTACAATTAAATATAATATTTTACTAACATTAAATGCAGAGGGCATTCAAAAGGGGCATGCATACAATTAAATATAATATTTTACTAACATTAAATGCAGGGGGCATTCAAAAGGGGCATGCATACAATTAAATATAATATTTTACTAACATTAAATGCAGGGGGCATTCAAAGGGGCATGCATACAATTAAATATAATATTTTACTAACATTAAATGCAGAGGGGCATTCAAAAGGGGCATGCATGCAATCAAATATAATATTTTACTAACATTAAATGCAGGGGGCATTCAAATACACAATTACATAAGAATAACATAAAGGTTAGCCTACCTTCCCAAACGCGCGGGATCCAGGAGGAGCTGGACAACGAGCAGAGGTGATGACTGAGCGAGGCAGAAGCTGGGAAGGTACAAATCACATCTGCGTGGGCCGCAGGGATTAAGTAGCCGAGATTTCGGCAACAGGAGTATCGCGAGACTATGGAAGCCACACGGGATTTCGCTCTCAACGCAGGCGAGATTTCGCGTTGAGAGCGAAATCCCGTGTGGCTTCCGTAGTCTCGCGATACTTGCTCCAAAACCCGGAAGTGGGTAATTTTTAAAATATTTTATTTTAATTTATTTTTTATTTTTATTTATTAAAAAGCTTAGGGGGCCATAGGGAAGGGGCTGGGGGGCCGTATACGGCCCCCTGGACCACCAGTTGGACAGCCCTGAACTACACTGTAGAACAGTGTTTCCCAACCGCTGTGATGCGGCACAGTAGTGTGCCGTGACGGACCTCCTGCTGTGCCGCGAGAAAAGCTCTCTGCCCCCTTTCCTTCCCCTCCTCCTGCCGAACTCCTGCTGCTTGGGGGAGGAGGAGAAAGGGCTGGGCGGCGGCAAAGAAAAAGATGAAAGGGCCGGGGCGCCGCCTCCTTCGGCCGTTTCCCCAGCCACCCTCCAATCCACCATGACTTTTGCCATGACTCTCGCCCCTCGCTCGCTGAAGCTGTGTGGAGGAGGAGCCCCGCCCACTGAAGCTCGTCCACCGCTCATGCTCCTCCCCCTCTGCGTGGCTTCAGCGAGCGAGAGGCGGGAGTCATGGCGGAGAGCGGCGCCGGGGGTGGGGGCCACGACTCCCGCCCATCGCTCGCACTGCCCCCTCAAGGCTGGAGAAGCTGTGGGAGACCTGAAGCTGGGGGGGCGGGGCATGGCCCCTGGCTCCGCCCCCTCCCACCGGCTTCAGCTCTCCCACAGCTTCTCCAGCCTTGAGGGGGCAGATGTCACACGTGCCATTTTCCCTACCATTTCGACAGGAACGAGAGGGGGCATGGCTCCGTCCCCGACCATGCCCCCTCTCGTTCCCACCAAAATGGTAGGGAAAATGGCACGTGTGATGTCATGGTGGCAGCGGAAAAGGCATGGGAGCCATACACCCTGTGTATGGCTCCCATATGGGTCATAGCGACACCGCCACCACGCTGACCCCCGGGCACGCACGCGCACCCTCAATGAGGCAGAAGACTGAGGAGGACGAAGAGCGAGGGGATGGAGAGCAAAGGCCAGAGAGTGAGGGGGCGCCAAAATAAGGTTTGCTTACTATTTTAAATTACCTTAGTCCGGCCCTGAGTGCAACACCCAAAGCATTGAACCCATTTTGAGGATACAGGGTGAGTTCCGACTCAAACTAGGAATGGATTGACTGTCCATCGACATAGAAGCCACAGTTTGCTGCCATCTTTAGTTTCCCATTTTGAGGACCGAGTTATAACCTCTGTCTTTGGGCCTTTTTTCTCCCTTCAGCTCTGTCGCTGGGCTTAATCTCCCTCTTAAAGAAGAGGTCTGGAGTCCTCCGAAAGCTGGCTTCCCGTTCCCCATTTCCATTGTTCCTAACAAAGGTATTACCAGACTGTGGCTTTTGAGTTATGAGTAATCATCTCATAAGGATTCAAAGAATGGGGAGGACCTCTCCTTCCTTTGCGGCATTTGGCGGCATTAATTCAGTGATAAGATTATCCCCCAACGTCAGGGCAGAATAGGCATTTTATCTCTCCATTCGGCATTATATGTATAGCTCTCTTTGCCGTACTGATCCCGGGATGTAACATTTCCAAAGTCCTTTGGTATTCTTCAGCCAAGATTCTCTTGTTAACACCCCGAGCCTCATTCTATACTGCTTCCCTTCAATATATTCTCCTGTTTATTTAGTAATCTGAAATCACATGACACAAAGCCGGTGTTCGGTGTTCGTACAAGATCAAGGTTTTGCAGGAATTGTGTAATTGCCTCCGCAACGTTGGTTTTATCTCCTTAGCGTGCGTGTGTGTGTGGAGATATATATACATATGTGTGTGTGCGCGCGTGCGTGTGTGCCGTCCCCTGCCACGTGTTGCTGTGGCCCAGTCTGGTGATCTGGAAAATAAAGTAATGAGAAAGTGTTGGTTTTTAATACAGTGTTTCCCAACCTTTTTTGAGCTGCGGCACATTTTTACATTTGCAAAATCCTGGGTACATTATTTAAACTGTTATGTTTACCACCAACCAAAATGACACAAAATGACACTCTAACACAGTGATAAAAGAGTTAATATGTTTTTAAATGACACAAAATATTTATACAATGTATTTATACACAGTGTGAAACCTGGGCCTGTTTTGATGAAAATAACATAGGTATCCTGGCGGGAATGGCACAAAGACACAAACTTCCCACACAGAACTCCCATAACCAAGAGAAAATACTATAAGACTTTGGTGGGCACTGACCTTGGGTTTTGGAGTTGTAGTTTAGCTATATCCAGAGAGCACTGTGGACTAAAACAATGTTGGATCAGGACCACACTTGGCATGAATACTCAATATGCCCAAATGTGAACACAGAAGGAGTTGGGGGAAAACAGACCTTGACATTTGGGAGTTACAGTTTCTGGGATTTATAGTTAACACACAAATAAAGAGCATCCTGAACTCTTGCAACAATGGAATTGAACCAAACTTGGTATATTGAACTCTCAGCAGAAAGTACTGAAAGGGTTTTTGGGAATTGACATTGAGTTTGGAAGTTGTAGTTCACCTACACCCAGAGAGCACTGTGGACTCAATATGCCCAAATGTGAATACAGAAGGAGTTTGGGGAAAATAGACCTTGACATTTGGGAGTTACAGTTTCTGGGATTTATAGTTAACACACAATCAAAGAGCATCCTGAACTCTTGCAACAATGGAATTGAACCAAACTTGGCATATTGAACTATCATTAGCAGCAGAAAGTACTGAAAGGGTTTGCTTGGGAATTTACCTTGAGTTTGGAAGTTGTAGTTCACCTACACCCAGAGAGCACTGTGGACTGAAATAATGATGGAGCTGAACCACACTTGAAATGAATACCCAATATGCCCAAATATGAACGCAGATAGAGTTCAGGGGAAATAGACCTTGCCATTTGGGAGTTGTAGTTGCTGGGATTTATAGTTCCCCTACAATCAAAGAGCATTCTGAACCCCACCAATGATAGAACTGGGCCAAACTTCCCACACAGAACCCCCAGGTGGCTCCCTTCCTGAATGGCTCTCTCCCTCTTCCACACCAGAACAGAAAACACTCACTCGGTCCGCAGTTGCCTTCTTTCCTTCCTTCCTGCAGTTCTAAAGAAGAAGCCAGTGGGCCTGCCTCGGACCGCGCTCTTCACTTCTGCTTCCGTTCCCCGCCCTCCCTCGATTGGAGGCTGGCTGGGGAAACGGCTGAAGGAGGCAGTGCCCCGGCCCCTTCTTCTTCTTCTTCTTCTTCTTCTTCTTCGCCGCCCGGCCATTCCTCCTCCTCCTCCTCCTCCTCCTCCCCCAATCAGCAGCAGCAGGAGTTCGGCAGGAGAAAGAAGAGAGGGGAGAAGACAGGTTTTCCCGCGGCACACCAGGTGATCGCTCACGGCACACTAGTGTGCCGTGGAACAGCGGTTGGGAAGCACTGTTCTAACATGTAATTCCTTTCTGCTTGTGGGTAAATGGTATCTCTTGCTGTTTCTTTGTCAGTGTTGATGTGGAGATTGCCTGGTTTGCCTTCTCTGGAACATGCAACATATAATTGTCCTTCTTTAAGAGTCCCTTCTACATTTATGATACTATATCTCTGTATGTGAATCTTATTTATTTATTTATTTATTTATTTACTTCATTTCTATTCCGCCCTTCTCACCCCGCAGGGGACTCAGGGCGGATTACAATGTATACATTACATTTAGACACACAAACACACAAGACAGACAGAGGCAATTTAGCATCTGGCCACCAGGGGAGCTGTCGCACTCCTTCATTCCTCAGCGTGTTTCCTGGAGATCTTTTTATGGCTTTGTAAATCAGTTAAATTTGACAGATGCAACTGTCTTTCAGGTTGCAAAGGTCGACAACAGGCTACACAATAGGTCGAGAGCCCGCCTCGACCCGGGCAGGCCTCGAACTCATGACCTTCTGGTCAGTAGAGATCTTATGCAGCTGACACCCAGCCAGCTGTGCCACATTCCCGTATATATCGATATATACTGTATATATCTATGTCTGGCTGGCTCTTCATCAGGAGGGCTTTGATTACGTTTTCTTGCCTCGGTGAAGGGAGTTGGACTGCATGGCCTTAAGTATTTTCTGTTGGTCATTGGGGTTCTCTGTGGGAAGTTTGCCCCAATTATGTCATTGATGGTGTTCAGAATGCTCTTTGATTGTAGATGAACTATACATCCCAGTAATTACAACTTCCAAATGTCAAGGTCTATTTTCCCCAAACTCCACCAGTGTTCATATTTGGGCATATGGAATATTCGTGCCAAATTTAGTCCAGATCCATCATTGCTTGAGTCCACAGTGCTCTCTGGCTGTAGCTGAGCTACAACTCTCAAACTCAAAGGTCAATGCTTACCAAACCCAATATTTTCTGTTGCTCATGGGAGTCCTGCGTGCCACGTTTGGCTCAATTCCATCATTGGTGGAGTTCGGAATGCTCTTTGATTGTAGGTGAACTATAAATCCCAGCAACTACAACTCCCAAATGAAGAAATCTAATTTTTTGAGTGATGGTCACTCTTTGGGTTAGTAGGTGTCTTGTGGCCAAATTTGGCGGCAATTCGTCCAGTGGTTTTTGAGTTATGTCAATCCCATAAATGAACATTGCGCGCACATGCACACATGCACATATGTGCATTGTGCTGACTTGTTTGGCCTTTAAGATCAATTTGCAAAGACCCAGTTTGTTTGGCATGTCAACCTTTTGACAAATTGTTGAGGGAAATGCCAGGACGCACTGAAGTTTTGATGTGCGCAAATGGAGTTGGTTGGCCAGACTTGCTGGTCTGGTTCGAAGCCTTGGGCTGGAATGTTATCAGTACGCTGACGATACCCAGCTTGTTCTGAAAATGGAAGGCCGGACGGACTCTGTACCTTCTTGTTTCCAACAGTGCCTTGAAGCCGTTACTGGTTGGCTGCGTGCCAGTAGATTGAGGGTGAACCCAGAAAAGAAGGAGATACTGTGGCTGGGCTGCCTGGTGGGTGGGGAGGTCCGACTGCCTAGCTTGGATGGCGAGGCATTATGCCCGACATCCTCAGTTAAGAGCCTTGGGGTCGTTTTTGACCCATTGCTGTCGATGGAGGCCCAGGTCTCCAGCGTCAGCAAAACCGCCTTTTTCCATCTGTGGCAAGCTAGGCGTCTGGCCCCCTACCTATCCAGAGACGACCTGGCCACGGTGCTCCAAGCCACGGTCATCTCGAGACTGGACTACTGTAATGACCTTTACATTGGCCCGCCCTTGTCAGTGATCCGGAAACGTAAGCTCGTCCAGAATGCCGCTGCACGACTTCTCACTGGTACTCCAGTGAGGTGTCACATAACACCTATCCTCCAGCATATTCATTTGCACAGTTAAAACTTGTGCGCCAGCTGCGCCCGTGCCTTGAGAAGTCTGACTTGGCCACGGTGGTCCACGCTCTGGTTACATCCCGTATAGATTACTGCAACGCTCTCTACGTGGGGTTGCCTTTGAAGACTGTTCGGAAGCTGCAACTAGTCCAACGGACAGCAGCCAGGTTGATAACAGGAGTGGCATTCAGAGAGCGTACAACTCCCCTGTTGTGCCAGCTCCACTGGCTGCCAGTTTGCTACCGGGCACAATTCAAAGTCTGGCTTTAGCCTTTAAAGCCCTAAACGGTTCGGATCCAACTTACCTGTCCGAACGCATCTCCCTATGAACCATCGAGATGTTTAAGATCATCTGGAGAGGCCCTGCTCTCGATCCCTCCTTCTTCGCAGGCGCGTCTGGTGGGGACGAGAGACAGGGCCTTCTCAGTGGTGGCTCCTCGGCTTTGGAATGCTCTCCCTAGAGACATCAGATCGGCCCCCTCCCTCCTGACATTTTGCAAGAAAGTCAAGACCTGGCTATTTGAGCAGGCATTTCCTGATGAAATATAAGGCTTAATTGGATATACAGAATGACGACGATGCGATGGAAATTGATTTCAACATGACGCTGAGACTGCAATTGTATGTTTTTAATTGTTAATTTGTTATTATATGGTTTTGGAGGGGGTTGCCTTGTTGCTGTGTTGTATTGAGGGCAGAGTCGCCTTTGGGCTGAGAGGGGCGGTATAGAAACGTGACAAATAAATAAATAAATAAATATTCTGGTCCTCATTTTTATTTTTTAAAAAATCACTGTGATTTTGTGCCATTTTTCACATTTGAAAGCTTCAACAATTTCAGCCCCTGAAATCTGGTGCCTCATCAAACTACAACTCCAAGGAATCCATAGCATTGTGCCCTGGCAGACAAAGCGGCGTCAAACTGGATTCATTCTACGGTGTAGATCAGGAACTGGCAAATTTTGGCCTTCCAGGTGTTTTGGACTTCTCTCTGCCCCGGAGTGTGGTGGCGGCTCCTTCTTTGGAAGCTTTTAAACAGAGGTTGGATGGCCATCTGTCGGGGGAGGAACTCAGTGCCTCCCCAAGCTTCAGTGCCTTGGGAAAAGTGAGAGAAAGCACAAGATGTTTCCAAAGCGATGGTCACGGAATCAAGGTTTGGCTTCCAGGGTGAGTCAAGAGGGGCTGAGTCTCTACCTCACCTTTGCATTGCTGAACATCCAGATGTGTCTCACTGATAAGCCTTCCCCTGACTTTCCAGGGTGAGTCAAGAGGAAAAAGGCTCCTCCTTGAGTCAGGGAGATACAATAATCGGGTGAGGGGTTCCCAGAAATCCTCCGTGCCTTGTTGCTTGTGTTTTATTGAGGGCAGAGACTGCCTGTGTAAACCGTCCCGAGTCGCCTTCGGGCTGAGAGGGGCGGTATAGAAATGTGACAAATAAATAAAATAAATAATAAATACATTCTTTGGCTTCCGACCGAGCACCGGATCACCTTCAAGGTGATGGTGTTAGCTTTCAAGGCCTTGCATGGTCTGGAGCCGCTGTATCTGAGGGGCCGTCTCCTCCCCTACCAACCCCAGAGGTCCCTTCGTTCCGAACAAATGAACCTCCTTGAAGTACCGACCTTCAAAGCAACCCGTCTCACATCGACCCAGCGCAGAACCTTTTCTGTAGTGGTGCAGTCAATATGGAACACTCTTCCTAGCGACGTGCGGGCCATGCAGGACCTTCTCCCCTTCCGCAAGGCCTTCAAGACTCATCTTTTCCGGCTAGCCTTTGATTGCTAGACTAGAAATCTTTCTTTAAGCTAGTTTAATATGTTTGCTTTTACCTCTGTGTGTTTTTACTTGACTGTAAGCCGCTCCGAGCCCTCGGGGAGTGGCGGCGTACAAGTCCAAATAATAAATAAATAAATTGAATTATGTTCTCTTGTATGAGAGCGAATGATATTCCACCAACCACAATGTGTATCTTAAAATGGTAAACCACAAGCAGGCGATAGCCAAAACCCTAGCAAGGAAATCCCAGAGTTTTTCAAAAGATGAGTTTCTAAAAGACCTCTGAGTATGTGCACAGTGATTTTTGACTTACTATGGCATCGTTTCTCAATCTGGGGGTCATGACCCCTGGGGAGGTCATGAGGGGAATATCAGAGGGCTCTCCAAAAACCATCAGAAAACACAGTATTTTCTGTTGATCATGGGGGTTCTGTGTGGGAAGTTTGGTCCAATTCTATTGTTGGTGGGGTTCAAGGGGCTCTTTGATTGTACGTGACCTATAAATCCCAACAACGACAACTCCCAAAGGTCAAGATCTATTTACTCCAGACTTCACCAGTGCTCGCATTTGGGCATATTGAGTATTCGTGCCAGGTTTGGTCCAGATCCACCATTGTTTGGAGTCTACAGTGCTCTCTGGATGTAAATGAACTACAACTCCCAATCTCAAGGTCAATGCCCACCAACCCCTTCCAGTATTTTATGTCAGTCATGGGAGTTCTGTGTGCCAATTTTGGTTCAATTTAATTGTTGGTAGTTTTTTTTGGCCTTGTTTCCACCAGCCATGTTTGTGAAGCTAAGATAAGAAGTCAAGGGATAGGAATATAATCCAGTAATTTTATCAACTTGAAAATAAGTAATAATCACTTCAGTATAATATCAACGAAAAATATAACATCAATAAACCAGAAGCAAAATGTATGCCGCACTGGCAAGGAGAGGGTGAGTCGCTGCCGGATGACCCCCAGATTGAGCAATGATGCCATAGTATGTCAAAAATCTGGTTTATTGGCCATCGGGCTGTGGATTACAATTTATTTTTGGCCAACGGGCCGTGGATTACAAATACTCTTCATTTCGGAATTCACACCCGGAACAAGGTTTGACTTTGGGACAGTTTGTTCCTTGAGTATCTACTATTGATGTTATATTTTTCGTTTCTGGCCGTATATTACATTATAAGGGGAATGTGAGTTACGCCGCAGATACATCTGTATTCCTATATGTGTTCTCTCTGTTGAGCTTTGTTCCGATTATATTATATGTTATATGTATATTGATATTATACTGAAGTGATTATTACTTATTTTCAAGTTGATAAAATTACTGGATTATATTCCTATCCCTTGACTTCTTATCTTAGTGTTTATAGGAGTTAGCAACTAAATCATGTTTGTGTTTGATATGTTTGTGAAGCTGGTGGGACTGAGAGCAAGGCCTCCCCGGCAGATCTTAGGCTCAGGCCCTAGGCCAAAGGCCATCTGCCACCGCCCCCGGCTTCGCCCCGCCTCCTCGCTGGCGCGAGGAGGAAGGCAAGCCCCACCCCAGGCTCTGCCCCGCCCCCGGCTCCGCCCCGCCTCCTCGCCAGCATGAGGAGGAGGAAAGCCCCACCCCTGGCTCCACCCTGGCTCCACCTTACCCCCAGCTGCGCCCCACCTCTGCCCTGCCCTGCCTCCTCGCCGGCACGAGGAGGAGGAAGGAAAGCCCCACCCCCTGGCTCTGCCCCGGCCCGCCCTGGCTCCGCCCCGCCTCCTTGCCGGCACGAGGAGGAGGAGGAGGAAGGAAAGCCCCACCCCCGGGGCCTCCCCATGGCTCCTCCCTCCCTCCTAAAGCCACCATGCCAGCAAGGAGGCGAGGGCGGAGCCGGGGGCAGGGCGGAGCCGGGGGCGGGGGCAGAATCTTTAGAGCCGAGGGGAGCGAACAAAGGGGGGGGCGTGGATGGCGCATGCACACTTAAATTTTTTTTTAGAATTGATTTTTTTCCTTGGGCGGGGGTCCGGACCTGCTGCCCCCCCATGGGTGCCACCCTAGGCCATGGCCTAGGGTGGCCTTATGGGTAATCTGGGCCTGCTTAGGCTATGAGTCGGAACGTAGAGGGAGATACGTTCGGACAAGTAAGCTGGGCCAGAGTCATATAGGGCTTTATATAAAATTGGTATATAAAAGTGAAACAGAAATAAATAAATAAAATATCCATGGGAACAATGACAGCTTTTCCAGGTCCCGAATGTTAGGCTTGCGTTATGTGTTCAGGACTAGGCATAAGTAACCCTTGCAAAACACATTGGGGAGAGCAGAACGAATCATTTCCCAACAAGTGTGGGGGTCCCTGTCAGCTGAAGAACCCTTCAAGATGGATGGTGGGCCACCTGGCCTTTGCTCCTTTGCGGTGTCAGGAGGGATCATGAACAGGAAGCTGGGAAGATCCTGTTCCCACGTCTTCCGAAACCAACGCAGTCTGAGAGCCGGTTGCCTTGAAATGCTTGCCAAGTCGTAAAAGGGGTCACTTCCGTCAGTCACCTGCTCGGCTCCTTGTCATCTGTTATAATTTGCTACACTTTGACATACCAAGGACTGTCTGACAGCCCAATCCTCACCTCAGACGTACAATTACAGTAGAGTCTTGCTTATCCAACATTTGCTCAACCACCATTCTGTATTATTCAATGCAGACTGCCTCCCACCCGGATCCACTGCTGTTTTAATACATTGTGATGTTTTGGTGCTAAATTCGTAAATACACTAATTACTACATAACGTTTGAATGGCTTTTTCTGTTGATTTGTTGTAAAACATGATGTTTTGGTGCTTAATTTGTAAAATCGCTTAATCCCTCCTTATTATCCAACATTTTCACTTATCCAATATTCTGCCATTCTTATGTTGAGTAAGCGAGACTCTATTGTACTTGGAAGTACATCCCATACAGTTAAATCCATCTGACTTCCAAGGAAGCCTATGGGTCCAGCTACACCAGGCATGGACAAACTTCAGTCCTCCAGGTGTTTTGGACTTCAACTCCCACAATTCCCAACAGCCTCAGGCCCCTTCCTTTCCCCCCTCAGCCCCAATGCCCACCATGCCCTTCCAGTATTTTCTGTTGGTCATGGGAATTCTATTGTTGGTGGCAGGGCCGTAGCCAGGATTTTGATTCCGGGGGCTGAGTTTGGTCCGGCGGGGGCTGAGACTGGGTGGAAGAGGGTCTACCCTAGCAAACCTTTTGTATTGTTATCCCAATAACCCCATTGATGTGGGATATAATGAGCATCGTGATCAGATCATGATATGAATAAACATAACAGTTTAAATAATGTACCAGTAAGGCCTTTTTGCGGACCACCCTGAGAATTTGGGGGGGCTGAAGCCCCCTTAGCCCCCCCTGGCTACATGCCTGGTTGGTGGGGTTCAGAAAACTCTTTGATTGCAGGTGAACTATAAATCCCAGCAACTACAACTCCCAAATGTCAAGGTCTGTTGTCCCTAAACTCCACCAGTGTTGACATTTGGGCATATTGAGTATCCATGCCAACTTTGATCCAGATCCATCATTGTTTGAGTCCACGGTGCTATCTGGATGTAGGTGAACTACAACTCTAAAACTCAAGGTCAATGTCCACCAAACCCTTCCAGTATTTTCGGTTAGTCATGGGAATT
Organism: Anolis apletophallus; assembly: GCA_030556195.1. Classification (NCBI taxonomy): domain Eukaryota; kingdom Metazoa; phylum Chordata; class Lepidosauria; order Squamata; family Anolidae; genus Anolis; species Anolis apletophallus. Next base: position 6,066,667 of record JARBWK010000016.1, read on the forward strand.
CTATTGTTGGTGGCAGGGCCGTAGCCAGGATTTTGATTCGGGGGGGGCTGAGTTTGGTTCAGCGGGGCTGAGACTGGGTGGAAGAGGGTCTACCCTAGCAAACCTTTTGTATTGTTATCCCAATAGCCCCATTAATGTGGGATATAATGAGCATCGTGATCAGATCATGATATGAATAAACATAACAGTTTAAATAATGTACCAGTAAGGCCTTTTGCGGACCACCCTGAGAATTTCAGGGGGAGCTGAAGCCCCTTAGCCCCCCCTGGCTACATGCCTGGTTGGTGGGGTTCAGAAAACTCTTTGATTGCAGGTGAACTATAAATCCCAGCAACTACAACTCCCAAATGTCAAGGTCTGTTGTCCCTAAACTCCACCAGTGTTGACATTTGGGCATATTGAGTATCCATGCCAACTTTGATCCAGATCCATCATTGTTTGAGTCCATGGTGCTATCTGGATGTAGGTGAACTACTGTGAAGACGCGCCTGGGGTCTTTGACTTAGAATAGGAACAAGGACATGACATCTCTTCCCAGGGGACTTCTTCTTGCCTTCCCATAGAGAACTGGAACTCTCAAGGACCAAACCAGTCACTTTAGATAACTCAAACAGGCTTTATTGTTCACAAAAGGAGTTATCTTGTTGAGGTATTAAACTTAGTTCTCCAAACAGGGGTAAAATAAAATATACATTACAGTTCTTTAGTTGTTTAGGTCCAGGAAGCTTTCAGCCGGAAGGCTTTCCAAATTCTCTCTCTCTCAATGGCTTTGAGGTGAGAACTCTCTTAGCCCGGTCAAATGGCCTATATTGAAGGCACAGAGCCTTCCTCTTGGTGCCAAATGACTAGTTGAAGGCGCTTGAGATTCCACAGTCCCATCCAGGTGTGCTGGATATGCAGAGTGAATCCAAGATATGAAGAATTGGTGCTAGAGAATGCCTGACTGAGGCCTGGCTGGCAAACCCTCTAACACGTCCTCTTCTGTAGAGATGCAGGCAAAATCTAAAGAGAAAGCTAGATTTCCAAAGTCTCAAGGGGGAGGAAAAACAAACTTAACGATGATTGACAGCTCTAAAGAACCAATCAATGCAACCAATACTTAACAACACTAAACAGACTAGCTGAAACATAATCCAATAGTTTAAACCTTGCAACTTAAAGTCTTATACACAGGTGGCATCAGCCACGCCTTCACAACTACAACTCTAAAACTCAAGGTCAATGTCCACCAAACCCTTCCTATATTTCCTATTGGTCATGGGAGTTCTGTGTTCCAAGTTTGGGTCAATTTCATTGTTGGTGGAGTTCAGAATGTTCTTTTTTTATTTTAAAATTTATAATTTTTTATTGTGCATTTTGATACATGGAAAGATGTTAAGAGATCCAATATAGGGAACTGTGGGAGGGAGGGATAGCTAGGTAAAGGGATGGGTTGTGTAAGGTGATAAGGACAAGAGGGATGTGTTATGGGGGAGGGATGGTGCAAAAGAACATAAAAAGACTTCCCAATAGTTTTCCAAGGATTTCCCCCATTTTCCAAGTTGTGTTTACATTACAAATAGTAGTTTCTTGAAAACAACTTATAGTTATACTATTGTTAATTACACATCATTCAGATCAATTCTAAATTGTATTCCCTTATTCTGTACGTATTCTTTGAAGCTTGACCAGTCCGTTTTTTCTTTTTTCCCCATTTAATTTCTGTGCTAAGAGATCCATTTGGATTATGTCAAAGATTTTAAAAGTCCATTCTTCTATATTCGGTATAGAATTTTGTTTCCAATATCATGCTAATGTTATGCGGGTGCATGTACTCAATAGAAAGAGCATCTTGTCCTGATTTGCATCTGGAGTGGGTACTGAGAAACCCAGCAGGTAGATTTGCGGGTCTATTTGGTATTTAGCTTTTATTATTTTCTGAGTCTCTCTGTGTACGTCTTTCCGGTATTTCGATACCTTTTTGCAGTTCCACCATTGATGGAGGAATGTACCTCTTTCCTTGCTACATTTCTAACACTTGTTGGAGATTTTTTTGTTGAACTTAGTGAGTGTGTCAGGACATAGGTGCCAATTGGACCCTTTGCTGACCATGGAGACTCAGGTCTCCATGGTCAGCAAAACGGCGTTCTACCACCTCCGTCAGGCTAGGCGACTGGCACCCTACCTGTCCAGGGATGACCTGGCCACGGTGATCCAGGCGACGGTCATCTCGAGGCTGGACTACTGTAACGCCCTCTACGTGGGCCTTCCCTTGTCGACAGTCCGGAAACTCAAGCTGGTGCAGAATGCTGCTGCTCGCTTGCTGGTCGGAGCACCGGCGAGAGCACATTACGCCCATCCTGGGGCAACTGCACTGGCTGCCTATTGAGTACTGGATTGCCTTCAAGGTGTTGGTGTTAACCTTCAAGGCCTTGCACGGTCTAGGGCCTGAGTACCTGAGGGACCGCCTTACCCCGTATATTCCGAGATCACTGCGCTCGGAAGAGCAAAACTTGCTAGTTATTCCATCACCCGCTCCTGTCACTTGTCCAGCACAAGACAGCGGGCCTTTTCAGCTGTGGCTCCCATGACTTGGAATTCGCTGCCTAGTCACGCTCGGGCGATTCACGAACTCGGCCCCTTTCGAAGGGCTTGTAAGACTGCCCTCTTCAGACTAGCGTTCGGCTAGCCTGAATGAAGATGCACATCAGCGTCCGAGCTAAGATCCAAAAGCTGTGACCGTTGGCTACTGATTATGTATTTGTGTTTTTACTGAATTTTACTGTATGTTTTATTATGTATTTTATTGCTATTGTGATCCGCCCCGAGCCTGCAGGGAGGAGCGGAATATAAAATCGAATAATAAATAAATAATAAATCTATATTGCATTTTAAGTCAAGTTTCTCTGATGTCATTTGCTGTTGAGTATTTTAGTTTTTTGACCCATATCTCTTCCCATTGTTTAAGGAGAATTGTGTGTCCTAAGTCTTGCACCAATCTTATGTGACATTCCTTAATTTGTTCTTCTTCAGTAGCCCAGATTAGAAGTTGTTTATATATTAGGCTTATATTTCTTTTCTGCGTTTTCATTACTTGATCCCAAAAGTCTTGTCTTTCCTGAAAGTCAATTTTTTGATCTATTTTGTATGATTGGTGTATCTGATAGTATTGAAACCAAGTGGTTTTAGGATTTACTTGTCTCGATTCTTCTATTGTTTTGATGTTCCAGTTATTGTTATTTGTCTTTTTCAGTATTTGTTTATATGTGAGCCAATGATCTTCAGCTAGTTCTTTCCTATGGAAGGCTTCTATTGGGGAGACCCATAGAGGTGTTTTGCAGAATAATCTTTGTTTGTACTTCTCCCATGTTTTAATGAGAGCAGATCTTATAATATGATGGCTAAATATTTTTTTCTATTTGTCTTTCATTGTACCATAGGTACCCATGCCATCCTGTTCGGAGGTTGTGGCCTTCTAGTGTTAGTAATTTGTTAATGTGGCCCATTCCTTTATTGCTGAGAGATTAGAAACTTCATAAAATAATTTGAAGTCTGGCAGTCCTAGGCCTCCTCTTTGCTTATCATCTGTTAATAATTTATGTTTAATCCTTGGTTTTTTTATTTTTCCATATGAATTGTGGAATGTCCTTCCGCCAGCCACACGGGCTATCCATGACTTACTCCCGTTTAGGCGGGCATGTAAGACTCACCTCTTCCGGCTGGCTTTACAGGTATAGGCCCAGCGGGTCCCCCAAGCCATGCCAATGTTGCCAGACCGTCTTAATTATTTTAACTGTGTTTTTAATGATGTTTTATTGTGTATTTTTATCTTGTATTTTGTATCGCATTTTAGAGTGTATATGTTTATTGTACATTGTCTTGCTTTCTGGCTGTAAGCCGCCCCGAGCCTATTTGGGAGTGGCGGCATAAAAGCCGAGTAAATAAATAAATAAATAAATAAATAAATAAATTTAGATATATCAAAGTTCCATTTTTTGAAAAGGAAATCTGTTCTGATTATTGGTAATGCTTGAAATAGAAATAAGATTTGAGGTAAGATTGTCATTTTAATTGTCGCTATTCTATCCAGTAGGGCAGTGTTTCCCAACCTTTTTTGAGCCGCGGTACACTTTTAACATTAAAAAAATCCGGGGGCACACCACCAACCAAAATGACACAAAATGACACTCTAACAAAGTAAAGAATGGCTGGGGGATGGTGGCCTGCTGGGAGCAGCTGCTGGGAGTGCCGAAACTGGGGGAGGGGGAGGAGCCAGGCCGCGCCATGCCCCGCCCCCTCCCCCCGGCTTCAGTTCTCCCACAGTTTGCCAGCCTTGAGGGGGCAGTGCCAAGCCAGCATTGTGCTGGTTCTGCCACCGCTGGCTTTGCACTGCCCCCTCAAGGCTGGCGAAGCTGTGTGAGCGCTGAAGCCGGGGGGTGGGCGCCATGCCCTGCCCCCTCCCCCGACTTCAGCTCTCCCACAGAGGAGGAGCATGAGTGGTGGACGGGCTTCAGTGGACGAGGCTCCTCCTCCGCGCGGCTTCAGCGAGCGAGGGGCGAGAGTCATGGTGGGAGTCATGGCAGATTGGAGGCTGGGTGGGGAAACGGCCGAAGGAGGCGGTGCCCCGGCCCCTTCTTGTTTTTCTTCACCGCTGCCCGGCCCTTCCTCCTCCTCCCCCAAGCAGCAGGAGTTTGGCAGGAGGAGAGGGGAAGGAAGGGGGGCAGAGAGCTTTTTCGCGGCACACCTGATGATCGCTCATGGCACACTAGTGTGCCACGGCACACTGGTTGAGAAACACTGCAGTAGGGAAATGTTTTGATGTTTCCATTTTTCGAGGACTTTTTGAAAAATTTCTCCATAGTTGTTCGTAATTATTTTTGATTAGTTGAGTATTATTAGATGTAAGGGTTATCCCTAAATATTTTATTTTACTCTCTATTTTGAGTTCTGTTTTTGTTTGTAATAGATCTTTTCCCTTACTATCAAGATGTTTTGTTAATAATTTGGTTTTTTTGTTTATCTAATTTAAAGCCAGCTATATTACCAAAATCCTCGAATGTTCTTTGATTTTAGGTGAACTATAAATCCCAGCAACTACAACAAACAAATGACCAAATCAATCCCTCTCAACCCTACCAGTATCAAAATTTGGGCGTATCGGGTATTTGTGCCAAATTTGGTCCAGTGAATGAAAATACATCCTGCATATCAGATATTTACATTATGATTCATAACTGTTGCAAAATTACAGTTACGAAGTAGCAATGAAAATAATGTTATGGTTGGGGGTCACCACAACATGAGGAACTGCATTGAGGGGTCGCAGCATTAGGAAGGTTGAGAAGCACTGCTCTGATAATAGACCTTGATAGACTAAGGTTAATATCCCCTCTACTCACCAAATGGCCAGGAAGAACCTTAAATGGGTACTGTACTTATTTACTGTCTGATCTTGACAAAAGGGTAACGGAACAGGTGGCCAAATTTCTCTTTGCAGCGGCAAAAAGCCGCAAGTGCTTCATTAATAACCTGTAAACACTAAGAGTGTAACAAAGAGTACTCAGGACACTTATTATTAATTGGCAATCAGTTCCTGTTTTAAATGATAAAGACAGTCATTCAACCGATAGCGAACTGTGACACTTGTTCTTATTAATCATAACCCAAATGTGATATTATTAATTTCTTAAATGTTGTATTCTATTGTTCTACTTTCACCTGACTTAGCCGATGGTTTGTTGACCGAAATAAAGGCTACTGACTGACTGACTGACTGCTCTGATAACAGCAAATACTTATATATATATATTTATTTATTTATTTATTGTTCGATCTTGTATTCCGCTCCTCCATGCAGGCTCGGGGCGGATAACAACAATATAATGGGCAACATGTCGCAGCCATGTAACCCTACAATAAAAACATAAAACACATTAAAACATATTACATCACATCACGGTATAAAAGACATCGAGGCACATTTCTTAGACCAATGTGCCTAATTAAAGGCTAGTTCAAAGAGGGCGGTTTTGCAGGCCTCGAGATGGCTCGGGTGCTGTCCGGGAGGGAGTTCCATAGCACCGGAGCTGCCACCGAAAAAGCTCATTGTCTAGTTGCGGAGAGATGGCAGGAGCGGATTGATGGTACTGACAACAGATTCCGTTCATTTGAACGCAGTGGTCTCGGGGGAAAGTACGGGGTAAGGCGGTCCCTCAAATACGCAGGCCCTAGGCCGTGCAAAGCCTTAAAGGTCAATACCAGCACCTTGAAGGCAATCCGGTACTCAATAGGAAGCCAGTGCAGTTGCCGGAGAATGGGCGTAATGTGCTCCCTCACTGGCGATCCCGCCAGCAAGCGAGCAGCGGCATTCTGCACTAGCTTGAGTTTCCGGATTGTCGACAAGGGAAGGCCAACGTAAAGGGCGTTACAGTAGTCTAACCTCGAGACTACTGTAACGCTTTGGACTGGGCACTGGAACCCAATCTGCAATGCCAACGACACACTCCTCCCAAGTTCAAGTCTTCAGGAATCCATTGGTCACGAACACTTAACTGAAAGGAACCAAAGCATCCCATCAATCTCTTTGCAAAGCAGCGCTGACCCCAGCATGCACCGGGGATGTTCTTTTCTTTCCCCTCTCCTCCTCTTTCTTTCTTTTTCTCCACAAAAAGCTTCTTGGCAATTTCCCGTCGTTGGAGGACAACGTCTGGAAGCGGTCGTCTCTGAGAAGCATCTCTCCCCAGCCAGCAGCATCCATCAAGGCCGAACACAGTAACACTTTGTTACAGGCGGCCGGGACGACAATGTTCCTGTACCAACAGAAAGACGTATTTATCGCAGCTGCCTTAACACCAATGCATTCGCTACGGTCAGTGTTTTGGAGCGAGGATGGAGTCAATGATGAACAACGCCCCTTTGGTCTGGTCAAAATGAGACTCAAATTGCCAGGGAGGGTGAGACACACGGCCTCCTTTGAGTTCAATTTCCTCTAGACAGCCCTTTTGGGGCAGAACTGCTTTCACGAAGCCTTCAAAACCCCACATCTTTTAATGGCATCATTCATTATCCAAATACAAAATACTCCAAAATTGTCCCCATGAGTGGCTGCGGTAGAGCCACCTTTGCTTTTAGGTGATTCACAAACTCGGGGAGTTGGGGGATGGTTCCAGACAAGACTTTAATGCGAGCGCAATCGGGTTTAAAACCCCCAATTGGGCCTATATTGGAATCCGCACACCGCCCAGAAACCCTACACTTTCCTGGGAGAGGTGTCTAGATACCCTGATAGACTTTCCGTCAGGGCACCTGGACACAAAACGCCACCATTATCATGCTGCCAGAGCTCTTCTGGCATGTAGAAAGGGTGGAAGAAAATCGTTCCTGGCCCCGCTTTCTCCTGGTGCATAATGTCTACTTGCCAGGAGAGCTCTGGCAGCATGGTAATGGCATCCAGGTAAGTTATTTTCTCAACCCACGCTCCTGGGATTTGAACCACTGACCTCTTGGTCAGCGGTCCTGCCAGCACAAGAGTTTAACCCATTGCACCACCAGGGGCTCCTCAGATAAGCGCACTCAATTTCTGTTGACATCTTGTGAGGCTATTACAATGTCATATGTTAGGTAAATGACTTCATCCCTGTTCAGTGTTCACATTTACTATTATGGGACCATTGCCACAATAGTAAATGCTCTCCATAACCCACCTAGAATTCCAGGTAGCCATGTTATATAAGGGATAGAGGAGTATACTAGTGACAAGGCACAGAAGAATGCCTGGATTGTAAGGTGGGCTTCTGGGAGGTCAAATAGAGCATAGTTGTGGCATTGTAGTGAGGCACCTAATTTACAGTCTAGGCTATGATTGGTGGAGCTGTGCATTAAAGCACTGAGCTGCTGAACTTGCCGACTGAAATGTCACATGTTCGAATCCGGGGAGCGGGGTGAGCTCCTGCTGTTAGCCCCAGCTTCTGCCAACCTAGCAGTCCGAAAGCATGCAAATGTGAGCAGATCAATAGGTACCGCTCCAGCAGGAAGGTAACAGCACTCCATGCAGTCATGCCAGCCACATGACCTTGGAGGTGTCTACGGACAATGCCGGCTCTTCGGCTTAGCAATGGAGATGAGCACCAACCCCCTGAGTCAGATATGACTGGACTTAATGTCAGGGGAAAACCTTTACCTTTATTAACTACTAGCTTGGGGACCTGGCACTGTCCGGGTGATTTGATAAAGGCATTGTTTGCCAGTGCTCCCAGTTTAATGTAGATCCGATGTCAGCTGAATTCAGTAGATGTGGGTGAAGTACAACTCCCATATGGAAGTCCATGGTCCATGCTCCTTCAATCTGCACCACAATGTAGAGTGGGTCATGAGTACTCTGTGTGGCAAGTTTGGGCCTGGTCTGTGATTTGTAGGGGCTACAGTGTATTGTGGGATTATCTGAACCAGATTATATGAGTGTGGACTGAGAAAACCCAGTTCAAAGCAGATATTGTGGGATTTTCTGCCTTAATATTCAGAGTTATAGGCTGTGTGGAAGGGCCCTGTGTTATCTGAGTTCCTTTCCACACATCTGAATAAAATCCCATGCTACCTGCTTTGAACCAGATGATATGAGTGTGGACTGAGAAAACCCATTTCAAAGTGGATATTGTGGGATTTTCTGCCTTAATATTCAGGGTTATAGGCTGTGTGGAAGGTTCCTCCCACCATGGCTGACTGCCTCAGGCCACTGTAGAGTGTCGGAATGTTCGTGGTGCTGGCCAATCAGAGGCGTTATGCAAATAATCCCACAGTGGCAACCAATCAGTAAGCTGCCACATACATACATACAAGCAAACATTCTCTTTTATTATATATATAGATATTGTACTAATTTTAATATCTAAGCTGTGTCAGGTCCCAGTTTTCAGGGAAAGGTGGGGTATAAACAAAGTTAATTTCTGGAATCCTTTTTGGACCTTACATTTTTGTAAGTGGACTTAAATCAGCAGGAATTTGAACTGCACCATTGCATAATGTCCATCCATAGAAAGCAGATAAAATTATATAATGTTAAGAGGTCATATAGGATTCTAGTGCATAAGGATAACACTAATAGTCACAACTGACTGGATGTGCGTGTATTCCCATCCAGTGTGAAGGCAAACCCTCTAGACTTTCAAGCTCACCGATGATTAATGAAATGTACTAAGCCCTTTTCGACTCACATTCCAATCTCCAGCAATTGTGCCCGGCCTTATTATTTACACGGCTTCGTCGGTGATGTCCCACAGAGTCTGTGTATGCGAGGGAGAAAGTTTCTCGCCCTGAATTCCTTCCAATCTAAGCTGAACAGAACAACTTTAGGAAAAAACACTAAAGAAGAGCCGAGAAGGAACGGAGAAGCAAGAATGCGATGGAGTTAACAGCAGGCAGAGATCTTTCCATTGAAACACGTCTCCGGCAAGGAAACCTTTGTTGCTCAGCGTTCAAATGAATACTGATGAGAATTAGATCTTGTTGTAGTTGTCGTTATCATTATTTGCCATCGACATGTTGGCTTCAACTAAATGAAAGATCCTACAGTTGTGCCTCTGTATCCAAGGATTCTGCATCCACAGATTCAACCATCACAGTTTGAAAATATTCCCAAGGTCACCATTATTTTTTTACATTTTTTCTAACCAGATTCTGCACAAAATGGGTCCCCCCCCCCTGAAATAGCTATTGCTATCTTGGTTTCTGTGCAAAGAGAAGGGTCGGATATTAGCTAGTTAATTAGATAGCTCGATAATTTGGCATAGAAACTATATTTGTATTTCTGTGTAGGTCAGTATTTCTCAACCTGGGGGTCGGGGTCCCTGGGAGACTCACGAGGGGATGTCAGAGGGGTCACCAAAAACCATCAGAAAACACAGTATTTTCTGTTGGTCATGGGGGAATCTGTGTGGCAAGTTTGGCCCAATTTTATCATTGATGGGGTTCAAGGGGCTCTTTGATTGTGAGTGAACTATAAATGCCAGCAACTACAACTCCCAAATATCAAGGTCTATTTTCAGGCCTGGATTAACTGCTTTTGGCACCCTAGGCCACACTTTGTAGGCCCCGCCCCCAGGGGCGGGGCTGCTTCCTGGCATGCGCGGCAAGGCGCGAGCGCTGCGGCGTCCTCCGTCATGTTCCTAGGTACTGCACATGCCCTGGATACCGCGAAGTCCCCGCGGCCGCTGCGGCACCCAGGAATGTGGCAGAGGAGGCAGAGGCCATGGCGCTCGCGCCCTCCCTCCTGCCGCACATTCCCAGCAGCGACCCTGGGGGCGGCACATCCCTCCGCCTCTTCCTCCTCGCCGTTGCCACTGCCACGCCTGATGTCACCCAGCTCCACAGGTTGGTTGCGGGAGAGGTGCGCCATTGGCCGCAGACACTGCCGCCAAAAAGGGGCGGGTGCCACGCAGGACGCTGGGATGAAGGTGGCCGACAATGTCGCCTAGGCAACCGGGGTGCCCTCCCCACCCCCACCCCCCCGGGGTGGCCCCCGCCCCTTCTCAGATGTGATGGAAGGGGGAAGGAATGAAAGAGAGGGAAGGAAGAAGAGAAAGGGTGTTGTTTTTTTTGGTCCATGATTTGGCGGCCTCCTAGGCCTGCGCCCATAGGCCATGGCCTATGTTGGCCTTATGGGTAATCCGGGCCTGTCTATTTTCCCCAAACTCCACCAGCAGGCATATTGAGTATCTGTGCCAAGTTTGGTCCAGATCCATTATTGTTTGAGTCCATTGTGTTCTCTGGATGTAGGTGAACTACAAATCCCAAACTCAAGGTCAATGCCCACCAAACCCTTCCAGTATTTTCTGTTGGTCATGGGAGTTCTGTGTGACGAGTTGAGTTCAATTCCATTGTTTGGGGAGTTCAGAATGCTCCTTGATTGTAGGTCAACTATGAATCCCAGCAACTACAACTCCCAAATGAGAAAATCAATCCTCCCCCCCAACCCCAGCAGTATTCAGATTTGGAAGTATGGGGTATTTGTGCCTAATTTGGTCCAGTGAATGAAAATACATCCTGCCTATCAGATATTTGCGTTATGATTCAGAACAATAGCAAAATTACAGTTATGAAGTAGCAACAAAAATAATGTTATGGTTGGGGGTCACCACAACATAAGGAACTGTATTAAGGGGTCACGGCACTAGGAAGGTTGAGAAACATTGGAGTAGACGAATTTTCTTGCAAAATGTCCCAAACAGTGAATAATGGCAGAAAAATGTGCAGAATATTCAGCATTCATGGGCCACAGACCGAAAATTATGGAGTTGATCTACGAACCTTGGAAAGGACCCAAAACGTGGACCAGGAGAGCAAGGACCCAAGAAACACATTTTCTGAACCTCATTCAACTATTTTTGAATTTTCCTTCTAACCGTAATCTTCACAAAAAAGGGTAGTTTCTCTGCAAAAAAAAAAGTATTGCTTTTGGTTCTGTGCAAAGAGAAGGGCACGATATTAGTAGTTTGGGCTCTAGATAATTTGGCATCAAGTAAAGAGGTAGTTAGGTCGGCAGCTAATTCAGCACGAATTGCGTAGCTAAGTAATTTGGCGTGAATCAATTTAATTAGGCAACTAAATAATTCTGCATGAATAATCTCACTAGTTAGGCAGAGATATGGTTACATAGCTAGATAATTCACGCTTATTGCTGCATTAGTTAGATAATTTGGTATGATTTATTTATCTAATTAGGTAACTAGATAACTTGGCATGAATTTATCTAGCTAGTTAGGTAACTAGATAATTTGGTAGGAATTATCTAGCAAGTTAGATAATTCTGCATGATAATTCATTTTGAATTATCTGGCTAGTTACGTAACTAGGTAATTTGGCATGGATCTATTTAATTAGGTAAGCAGATAATTTGGCATTAATACTCTCACTAGCTAGGCAGAGAAATAGTTACGTAGCTAGATAATTCATGCTTATTTCAGCACTAGTTTATAGTTAGATAATTTGGTATGATTTATTTATCTAACTAGATAACTTGGCATGAATTTATCTAGCTAGTTAGGTAATTCGATAATTTGGTATGAATCTATCTAGCTAGCTAGGTAATTAGATAACTTGGCATGAATTTATCTATCTAGTTAGGTAATTAGATAATTTGGTATGAATTTATCTAGCTAGTTAGGTAATTAGATAACTTGGCATGAATCTATCTAGCTAGTTAGGTAATTAGATAATTTGGTATAATTTATCTAGCTAGTTAGGTAATTAGATAACTCGGCATGAATTTATCTAGCTAGTTAGTTAATTAGATAATTTGGTATGAATCTATCTAGCTAGTTAGGTAATTAGATAATTTGGTATGAATTATCTAGCTAGTTAGGTAATTAGATAATTTGGTATGAATTATCTAGCTAGTTAGGTAATTAGATAATTTGGTATGAATTTATCTAGCTAGTTAGGTAATTAGATAATTTGGTATGAATTATCTAGCTAGTTAATTGAATAATCAAGGTAATTAGATAGCTAGATGCTTATGTAGCTAATAATTCATCTTGAATGATCAAGCTAGTTAGATAACTAGATAGTTACATATCTCCATAATTTAGTATTAATTTATCCAGCTAGTTAGATAGCTAGATAGTTACGTATCTCCATAATTTGGCATGAATTCTCCAACTAGTTAGATAACCAGGTAATTATCCACTTCTGCAAAGACAATTCTTCTACTTAGATGAATGTTTTGAAGGGTGTTGCAAACAGTGCAGAATATTCAGAATTTTGAGGCCTCTGACCGAAAATTGAGGCAATTACTCAGGAAGTTTAGGGAGCTCCAAAATATCAAGTTACTTAGATAGCTAGATAGTTACGTATCTCCATAATTTGGCATGAATTATCCAACTAGTTGGATAGCTAGGGAATTATCCATTTCTGCAGGGACAACTCTTCTGCCTAGATTAATGATTTGCAGAGTGTGCCAAATAATGCAAAATATTCAGCATTTTGGGGCCTCTGATCGAAAATTGAGGCAATTACTCAGGAAGTTTAGTAGGGCCCCAAAACATCAAGTTAGTTAGATAATTATCCAGCTAGTTAGCAAGCTAGGCAATCCTTCATTTCTGCAGGGACAACTCTTCTGCCTAGATTAATATTTTGCAGGGTGTTGCAAACAGTGAAGAATATTCAGCATTTTGGGGCCTCTGACCAAAAATTGGGGCAATTACTCAGGAAGTTTAGTAGGCCCCAAAACATCAAGTTAGTTAGATAATTATCCAGCTAGTTAGCAAGCTAGGCAATTCTCTATTTCTGCAGGGACAACTCTTCTGCCTAGATTAATATTTTGCAGGGTATTGCAAACAGTGCAGAATATTCAGAATTTTAGGGCCTCTGACTGAAAATTGAGGCAATTACTCAGGAAGTTTAGAAAGGCCCCAAAACATCAAGTTAGTTAGATAGCTAGATAGTTACATATCTCCATAATTTGGCATGAATTATCCAGCTAGTTGGATAGCTAGGCAATTCTCCATTTCTGCAGGGACAACTCTTCTGCCTAGATTAATGATTTGCAGGGTGTTCCACATAATGCAGAATATTCAGCATTTTGTGGCCTCTGACCGAAAATTGAGGCAATTTCTCAGGACGTTTAGTAAGGCCCCAAAACATGGACAGCAAGGGAAAGGATGCCAAAGTGCTTGCCACGGTGCATGCATGCACCCCGCATGTTTCCATGCGCCTTCGATCTGTATTCAACAGGCATTGTCAGAGGTGCAGGCTGGAACCAATGCAGTTAAACTTCAAAGATTTCTCCATTCTCCGCAGTGTGGGTCCACATTGGCCGGGGCCTTTATTTCTCTGCCCCCCAGTGGAGATGAAATACATCGATAGCTTAAAGCGATGAAAGTAGGCCCGGCATTGGGCCCTTGCCGGGCTGTGAATTACATCCCTGCCTTTCAGGCCGCCCCCCTCCGGCCCCGCCAGCCCCCTACCTCCGCCACTGGCTTTGTACTCCTCTGACACACAGCAAAAAAATGCGGTCAAGATTGGCCCAGCTGTACGTCCATATTATCCTTGTCGTCTCCCTGACAAGCGTTAATATATGGAGCTTTATCACGCTGGGATGCGGCCGGGATGAATGGAGGGAAAGGGGGCGGGGAGGGAGCGGGTTTCAGATAGACTAGGAATGGTGGGGAAGGCGTCAGATGGAGACTCACAACTGGAAAAAGGGAGAGACAGGACACATTTTTTGCACATTGTAGTAGGCAAGAGAGATCTCTCTTGTCTTGTCCAGATGTGAGAGAATTTCTTATCCCTTGCTGGTTTCCATCGCCTGACTTGTTAGGTGAATAGTGCACACAGCCATTGACCAAAGTAGAGTCTGCAGAAGGACGTCATAGACTGGTTTTCCAAGCCATGTTGGACTGGACTTTTCTTTGGAGGGAGCTCAGTTATCTCTGGTCCCTTTTGTACCTTTCAATTATTGTGAGACCTTGGATATCGGTTTCTTAGGATCCACTGTGGATGTCAATATCCATAGTTGTTCAAGTCCGATTGTATATATATCTCTCTCGGCACTACTTCGCGAACGAAGATTCTTAGGAAGGACTCATCCCACGCTTTTTACAAGCGCGTTGATGACTAAAAAGGCCAATCTGAGATAGGCAAGTTCGGTTGCAGAAAGCACAGCAGAAAGTCTCCTTGGGTGATGTCGTTTCCAAGTTGCGGTTCTTTCTGCGTTGTCGTTTCTCTTCGAGACCCATTCGGCGTGTCTTCTTGAAAGAGGGTTGTGGATAGTGCGTCTCCATGCCTCCCGATGTGAGGCCAGGGTGGACCATTGTTGGTGATCAATCTGGCCGAGCCTGAGATGTTGTTTCAGGGAGTTTTTATATCTCTTTTTGGGGGGGCCTCTCTTGCGCTGACCCGTGGCGAGTTCACCCTAGAGTAGTATCTTTGGGAGGCGGTGGTCCTTCATCCTAGAGACGTGCCCTGCCCAGCGCAGCTGTGTTCTCAATAGCATGGCCTCAATGCTGGTGATCCCTGCTTGCTCAAGGACAGCAACATTCGTCACATAGTCAGTCCAGTGTATATTTAGGATTGTGCGAAGAACTCTTTGCCATTTGAAGTCCGAGCAACCACTGACTTGCTGGCTTTTCGGAAAGCATGTAAAACAGCCCTTTTCCGTCAGGCATTTAACCTTTAACCACTTTGGTTGAGTACACACTGTTAATTCTATGTTAATCGTTCCTGATTTTACTGTATACCTGGATTGTTTTAATTGTTATTGGTTGAAACACTGTAAAACTTGTGCGCCAGCTGCGCCCGTACCTTGAGAAGTCTGACTTGGCCACGGTGTTCCACGCTCTGGTTACATCCCGTATAGATTACTGCAATGCTCTCTACGTGGGGTTGCCTTTGAAGACTGTTCGGAAGCTGCAACTAGTCCAACGGACAGCAGCCAGGTTGATAACAAGAGCAGCATTCAGAGAGCGCACAACTCCTCTGTTGTGCCAGCTCCACTGGCTGCCAGTTTGCTACCGGGCACAATTCAAAGTGCTGGCTTTAGCCTTTAAAGCCCTAAACGGTTCGGGTCCAACTTACCCGTCCAAACGCATCTCTCCCTATGAACCATCGAGATGTTTAAGATCATCTGGAGAGGCCCTGCTCTCGGTCCCGCGACTGGCGGGGACAAGAGACAGGGCCTTTTCAGTGGTGGCTCCTCGGCTTTGGAACGCCCTCCTGAAAGACATCAGATTGGCCCCTCCCTCCTGACGTTTCGCA
This sequence comes from Anolis apletophallus, assembly GCA_030556195.1. Lineage (NCBI taxonomy): Eukaryota > Metazoa > Chordata > Lepidosauria > Squamata > Anolidae > Anolis > Anolis apletophallus. The sequence continues at coordinate 6,082,393 of JARBWK010000016.1, forward strand.
AGAAAGTCAAGACCTGGCTATTTGAGCAGGCATTTGCTGATGAAATATAAGGCTTAATTGGATATATGGAATGACGACGATGCGATGGAAACTGATTTCAACATGACGCTGAGGCTGTAATTGTATGTTTTTAATTGTTATCTTGTTATTATATGTGTTATGTTTTGGGGGGAAGGGTTTGTCTTGTTGCTGTGTTATATTGAGGGCAGAGACTGCCTGTGTAAACCGTCCCGAGTCGCCTTCGGGCTGAGAGGGGCGGTATAGAAACGTGACAAATAAATAAATAAATAAATAAACCGCCCTGAGCCAAATTTGGAAGGACGGTATACAAATCGAAACAATAAATAAATAAATAAAACTGGTGAAGGAGTGTCTGAAACAAGCAAAACACCAGAGAAACCGGAGAATTGGGTGGGAAGGGAGTCAACAAATTCAGACGACGTTGACATGGGATCAACTTGAAAACATGGGTCATTTTTTAAAAGGGGGGTTGGCCATGGCATTTGCTCAAAGGCGGCCGCCCTTCTCTCGCTGCCTAGATAGGCCATGGGGGAATAGGAAACCCTATCTGGCCACTGGGCTCATAAACCCAAAGAGGGCAAATATCCTTTGGTCTCTCCTCACCTCGGCCCAACTTCCTGCGCGGTGTTTATTCCCAACCCTTTCTCATCCCTTCCCCAATTCTTCCCCGTCTGCAATCCGTTGTCTTTATGGCAGAAAAAGAGTCCCAGGATGGCGATCGAGTGTAAACAAACCATGCCGCTTTAATGGAATTACCTCAGCCTTGCTAGTAAATAATTTATAGGCGGCAGTAAATAAGATTTTTTTCCATCCAGTCTCTTTTCTTAAAAGGAGGCAGAGAGTCGGTCGGTTGTCAAGCGAGAAACACCCACTGGAGAAAAGTTAAAGTGAGAAGATTGTCAACCTGACCAACGGAAAGGGGCCACGCGGTCAAAATGAAAGGCAGAAGCCCAACGGAGCTTGTTTTTCCTTCTGTGGAGCCGAGACATGAAACAAGGCCCTTTGGTGCCATTACGTGGTCCAAGGCGTGAGGGTGGGGTTGACATGCCCGTGTGCCAAACCCAAAGGGAAAATGGAGCAAGAGATTCGAAATAAAGTTTGTTGTCCATCCAAAGCAGTGGTTCCCAACCTTTTTATTTTTGACCAGGGACCACTTGACCAGGGACAACTCTCCAACATTAGAACCAAAGATTTACAAATCAGTTTTTGGTCAACTTTAGATTCGGTTTAGTTATTTGGGGTGCTGATTCAGAAAATTTATTATTTATTCCAGATATTTGTACCCCGCCCCTCTCACCCCCCCCCCCCCGGGGACGTCAACAACTCAGCTGGTAACTATTCGATGCCTCCATGTACACATAATAAAATCTATCTATCTATCTATGTATATAATAAAAGTCAGTGTTTGCGGGCGGTGGGTGGTGCGGTGGTGCGGAGGGAGGAATATGTGCCAGCTTTTTGATTGGCTGCAACTGTGGGATTATTTGCATAAAGGGCTCTGATTGGCCAGCCTCAGAACTCCAACATTCTACGGCCCCAGACAGAGCGGATTGGTTGCCACCGAAATGGTATTTGCATAAAGGACTCCGATTGGCCAACCACATGCCAACATTCTAAGGTGACTCAGAGGGAAAAGGAAAGGCCTCAGGCAGTCAGCCACTGCGGCCCACAGCAATGACGGATCAGGACCAAACTCGGCAAACAGGGGTCCAATGGCCCACTTCACAACCTGGTGTGGTTTAGGGCAGGATGGGCCACGACTGATGGGATTTGCAGTACCTTCACCTCATTCACTTCCCAAACAACATTGTAGCCCCTATAAATCACAGGCCAGGCCCAAACGGCCCCAGACAGAGGGGATTGGTTGCCACTGAAATGGCATTTGCATAAAGGACTCTGATTGGCCAACCACATTCCAACATTCTAAGGTGACTCATAGAAAAAAGGAAAGGCCTCAGGCAGTCGGACACTGCGGCCCACAGCAGTGACGGATCAGGACAAAACTTGGCAAACAGTGGCCCAATGGCCCACTTCACAACGCGACCCTCACCCAATGCCACAATTAAAAATTACAATACAGAGCTTCCATGACCCACTCTACACCCTGGTGCTGTTTCAAGGAGGATGGACCACAGATGATGGGACTTGAAGTACCTTCATTCACCTTCTGAGACCTCTGCAACCCTCATCCAAAGAATGATTAAGACCAAATGTGACACACAGAGCCCCCATGACCCACTCTACATCCCGGTGCTGTTTGGAGGGGGATGGACCATGGCCAATGGGACTTGCAGTACCTTCACTAAGTTCCTGAGACCACTGCAAGCCACATAAACATCAAATAGGAACCAACCTTGGCACACAATGCCATCCTCAAATAACCCGGGCACCACCGGGTCCCCAAGCTAGTTTTAAAATAAAAATTACTTTTAAAAAAGACATTCCTACAGTTTCTTGACCAGAAACCAGCCTTGGGTTTCACATACTTTTGTCTCTTCCATGACCACACTAAGCTGCCGCCAGTTGCATTTTGGACACCAAAGAGGCCTTGATGTTGTTTTACGGGAGTTTGGGTTGCTGTCTTTCAGGACAGCCTTGACCGTGAAACCGGAGCCCGGGGTCCCTGACATATGCTTTCCAAGGGCATTGTCTGTGCCCTCTAATTCTCACCATGTTTCACTGGAAACCTGAAACCATGGCCTTAATAGTATTAACAGGCACTTTGGCTCTTGACAGAGAAACCCTGATAGGTCGCCTTTTGCCCAAAGGACCAACAATATGCCAATTGAGGACACAAATGGCCCTTAAAAAGTTTTGCAAACTCTGTTTTGGATAGTTGTGATTCCATTCAAAGAGCTGCTTATGACCTACAAAGCCACATATAGCCCAGGCACATGCTATATGGGACACTGCGTCTCCTTGAGATACTCAAAATTCTGAGATAATCAAGAAAGGCCTTTCTTTCTGTCCCATTATCATTTCAAGCATGGTTTTGGGGATACAAGAGAGTGCCTTCTTGGTACTTGGTGTCATGTCCAGCAGTTTATTTATTTATTTATTTGAAACACTAGCTTTGGGACCCGGCGCTGCCCAGGTTATTTGAGAAAGGCATCGTGCACCAAGGTTGGTCTTTGGTACTTCAAGTCCCATCATCCATGGTACACCCTCCTCCATACTGCAGTAGAATGGAGAGTGGATCAAGAGGGTTCTGTGTGCCAAGTATGGTCTTTATCGGTCTTTGTTGGGGGCTGCAGCAGTCTTGGGGAATGAGTAGAGGTATTTGAAGTCCCATCCTCCATGGTCCACCCTCCTGTAAACTGCAGTAGGATAGAGAGTGGGCCATGGGGGCACTGTGTGCCAAATTTAGTCTTTATTGGTCTTTGTTCAGGGCCGCAGTGGTCTGTGGGAAATTAAGGGTTTGAAAGTACTACAAATCCCATATTCTGTGGAGTTACTGCAAGTCCCATCATCTGTGGTCCACCCTCCTCCAAACTGCAGCAGAATGTAGAGTGGGCCATGGGGGCTCTGTGTACCAAGTTTTGTCTTGATTAGTCATTGGATGAAGGTCGTAGAGGTCTGGGGAAGTGAGTAGAGGTACTTCAAGTCCCATCATCCATGGTCAATCCTCCTTCAAACTGCAGCGGGATGTAGAGTGGATTATGGGGGCTCTGTGTGCCAAGTTTGGTCTGCATTGGTAATTTGATGAGGGTTGCAGTGGTTTCAGTAAGTGAGTGAAGGTACTGCAAGTCCCATCATCCATGGTCCATCCCCCTTAGAACTGCATCAGGATGTAGAGTGGTCATGAGTAGTCTGCGTGGCAAGTTTGGGGCGGGTCTGTGATTTGTAGGGGCTACAATGTTCTGAGGGAATTTAATTGGGTGACGGTACTGCAAATCCCATCATTTGTGGCCCATCTTGTCCTAAATCGCTCCAGGTTGTAAAGTGGGCCATTGGGCCTCTGTGTGCCAAGTTTGGTCTATCATGCACCTAAGCTCCCCATGGCTCCTCCCTCCCTCCTAAAGCCGTCATGCCGGCCTGAAAAGGGCGATTTTGGCCGCTTCTGAGGCCGGCATGACGGCTTTAGGAGGGAGGAGCCGTGGGGAAGCCCCGCTCTTGGGGCCACTGCCGCGCATGCGTGGCATCGGCTCCGGGGGTGAGGCTTTCCTTCCTCCTCCTCGTGCTGGTGAGAAGGTGGGGGCGGGGCAGGGGTGGATCCGGGGGCGGGGCGGGGGCAGAGCCTTTGGCCTAGGGCGCCAAAAGGCAATGATCCGGGCCTGCCCTAGACCCTGTTCGGCCTTGCGACTAACTAGGAGGACCTCTGTTTTGTCTGGATTCAGCTTCAATTTGCTCGCCCTCATCCAGACCGTCACAGCAGCCAGGCACCGGTTCAGGACTTGGACAGCCTCCTTAGCATTTGGTGTAAATGAGTGATAGAGTTGGTGGTGTCCCCCTCAAATTGTATGGATTGTGGTATCCTGACCTGTCTTGTGAACTCTTGGAACCGTGTACATTGAACCCTGGTGAGCATCTTGTTGGTGAACCCTATTGCTCTTGCATACTGTTGTGAACCTTGATGTATCTTGGATTCCTGGACTCACTATTAACTATGTATTTGGATCACCCTTGAACTCTTGACCTTTGGAACGATGTCATTGAGTACACTTTGGCCTCTTGAACCTTGGACATTAATCAGTGAACTCAGTGAACAGCATTTGACTCCTGGATTGCACCCTTGACTATGGTGTATTCTTTCGCCTGAACCAGTGTTTGTAGTACATTCCTTGTTATAAGTGTTCACTTTGTATCTGTGTGATATCTTTACGTTTTGAACCTGGGCCTTGGAAACAGCCAAATAGGTAAGTGATGCTTTAAGTAAAATAGTTATTGAGACAAGCTGGGTCCAGGCCTGGATTAACAGCTTTTTGCGCCCTAGACCACACTTTGGAATTACACCCCCTTTAAGCCAACCTCTACTGCACCCCCCTCTCCCCCCCTCCGCCTTACACTGCCGCATCCTTCCCATCACCTGCCAATGGGACTGAGGGGAAAGGTGCATGCGTGTTGTCACTGAATAGAAGGGAATGGGCCCCTTTGTGTGGCGGGGAGCGGGTTCGTTACCCCTCGGGAAAAAGGCAGAGGAGGGCAAGCGAGTGCCGCAGAGCCGAGGCCCAAAGGGACGGGGAAAGCCGGGCTGGGTCCAGAGCATGCTCTTCGTCCGGGGCAGTGGCTTCAGAGGCGGCCCCATGTGTGGCTCATGGCCTAGCGGCTGCAGAGAATCATGGTCTTCCTCCGCCTCAGGCTCCCCTCTGGGCCTCCACACCACCGCACGGCGCCCTTTCCCCCCACGGCCTCCTCTTCCCTCAGCAGCCTGCGAAGGAAGCTGCCCCGAGCCAGGCCAGGCCAGGCACCCTCTCCCCTCCCCTCAGGCGCAGAAGCACTGGCTGAGAAGCAGCGGCATAGATGGATGGGCTGAGGCTGATGTGGCGAGCACAAGCGCTGCCTCCACAGAGCCTGCCCTTGGCTCCGCCTCCTTTTGGGTGCCAGGCGGTAGGAGCCAATCGCGGCATGATTTTTTATTATTTTATAACATTTTTTTGGTCCATGATTCTGCGCCCCCCCCCTCGGCTTCCACCTCTAGCCCATGGCCTAGGTTGGCCCTATGGGTAATCCGGGCCTGGCTGGGTGTAGTTTTTGGTTCACCTCTGCCTGCATACCGGGAGAGCCCTAGATCCTGACACTTGACATGGTAGAACGTAGTAGGAAAAAAAAGAAATACCTCATTACAGGTATTAATCCTGGTTGCACTACCCGAGCGGAGCTGTTGAACATATGGTGACTTGGAGGTCTCTCATTCATGGGTTCACCATAAGTCAAAGTCAGGGGCGGTTCGTCCATGTAAGCAACCTACACGGCTGCGTGGGGCGCCATCTTGGAGGGGCGCCCTCACGCCGGCCACACCGCCGGCCGCACTGCCGGCCGCACCGCCGTTACAAACCTCCCTGCTGCCTACAGCAGCTTCTGAGCATGCGCGGAGATTTTCGCGCATGCCCAGAACCTCTGGAGCGCTCTCCCTTGCCCTGTGCAATGCCCTGTGGGAGGGGCCGGCTGCGGGCACCAGGAAGCGCTAGGAGAGGCTCGAAGGCCCCCTCCTGGCGCTTCCTGGCCCCCTGCCAGCCCCACCCACGGGCGTTGCACAGGGCAAGGGAGAGCTCTCCCGCCCTCTGCAACGCCCGTGGGTGGGGCTGGCAGGGGAAACCAGGAAGCGTGAGGAGGGGCCGTCGAAGGCCTCTCCTAGCGCTTCCTGGTGCCCGCTGCCGGCCCCTCCCACGGGGCGTTGCACAGGGCAAGGGAGAGCGCTCTCCCACCCTCTGCAACGCCCCGTGGGTGGGGCTGGCAGGGGAAACCAGGGCGTGAGGGGCCTCGAGCCTCTCCTAGCACTTCCTGGTGGCTGCCCGACCCCTCCCACGGGCGTTGCACAGGGCAAGGGGAGCGCTCTCCCACCTCTGCAACGCCCGTGGGTGGGGCTGGCAGGGGAAACCAGGAAGCGTGAGGGGCCTTCGAGGCCTCTCCTAGCGCTCCTGGTGCTCGGCCCGGCCCCTCCCACGGGCGTTGCACAGGGCAAGGGAGAGCGCTCTCCCGCCCTCTGCAACGCCCCGTGGGTGGGGCTGGCAGGGGAAACCAGGAAGCGTGAGGAGGGGCCTTCGAAGGCCTCTCCTAGCGCTTCCTGGTGCCCGCTGCCGGCCCCTCCCACGGGGCGTTGCACAGGGCAAGGGAGAGCGCTCTCCCACCCTCTGCAATGCCCCGTGGGTGGGGCTGGCAGGGGAAACCAGGAAGCGTGAGGAGGGGTCTTCGAAGGCCTTCAAATTGCACAGGGCAAGGAGCAGCGGCACATGGGAGGAATGGAAGGAGCGCGCACAAGGTACCAAGAAAAATTTGGGGAGGGGGCACAAAAATTATGTTTGGGGGCCTGGGGGGCAAAATAATGTGTTTGGGGGGGCGAAATAATTTTTGCCTACCATGCAAAATTACCTTAGACCGCCCCTGGTCAACGTCAACTTGATGTCAGTGAACAAAACAATGCCAACGATCATAATTGGCGAAAGGAAGTGGTCCTTCCCACCTCCTCTTTCTCTTTCTAACAGGCAATGCCAGGGATTGAGTCAGTGACATTGAAAGCCTGCAGCTCCACCAACAGAGCTGGAGCTCCTCCAAATAGTTGCTCTCCATCCTGGTGACGGAAGTAGGCAAATGGTCGCACCAAATGACTTCACAACAACATAAAGCTGACCATCTCATTTGGTCTTTTCCTAATGACTTTTTGACACCAAGCTGTCTTCCAATCCTTTTCAGGTGTTAGAAAGCTCTTCCTTCCCTCATGGCCACCAGTTCCCGTGAACTTGGCCATAAGGTTGAATAGCCAAAGTGAATTAGATTCCACGTCAACACTGCGCTCTCTCTGTAGTTGCATCTGCTCTCTTCTATTAGGGAAAGTGAAGCGTTTTGAGACTAATTGCGGAGAAATGGTGATGTGTTCACCCTGTAATTGACTTAATGAAGTTCGTATGAAAGTTCGGGAAGTGGTGTAGTAATGGGCTCCCCATTGAGTCCAGTGTGGGTGGGAAAGCGGGGGAAGTTGTGGCATTATGGAAGTAAAATGCCAAAGGGGGGAGGGGGTCCAAAAACATGTGTCTAAAGTAAAAACAGGATTTATATTTGCACTATGAGTCTGTCTGCATTTGAAGCAACAGGAAGGGAGTGGAAAAGGCTTCTCAGCGGTGTTAGCACACAGCTTCCTCCTTCAAGGAATTTCACATAATCATAATTCCCAATTAAGGCTGTTTAAGGAGTGAGTAGAAAATGTCCCCAGTCCAGGCATAATAATCGGTTCGCTTTTAAGGCACCATCGCTTCATTATGGTTGGTGGAAGACATCTTGTTTTTGAAGTGAAGGCAAGGAGGAATCTTCTCACACACTTTTCTGAGATTCTGTAACACAAAGGACTATGTTGCATCTTTATTCTCAACCCTCCGTCACACTGTTTAGTGCAGGGGTGGGCAACCTATGGCCCACGGGTTGGATGCGGCCCGGCAGCCAATTCTGTCTGGCCCGGGGAGAAGGGCGTCGGGGGCGGGCCCAGAAGAAGGGGTGAAAGTCTCCTTGGGTGATGTTGTTTCCAAGTTGCGGTTCTTTCTGCGTTGTCGTTTCTCTTCTAGACCCATTTGGCGTGTCTTCTCGAAAGAGGCCGCAGCATTGTGGATAGTGCGTCTCCATGCCTCCTGATGTGAGACCAGGGTGAACCATTGTTGGTGATCAATCTGGCCGAGTCTGAGATGTTGTTTCAGGGAGTCCTTATATCTCTTTTTGGGGGCGCTTCTCTTGCGCTGACTTGTGGCGAGTTCACCGTAGAGTAGTATCTATGGGAGGCGGTGGTCCTCCATCCTAGAGACGTGCCCTGCCCAGCGCAGCTGTGTTCTCAATAGCATGGCCTCAACCCTGGTGATCCCTGCTTGCTCAAGGACAGCAAAATTCGTCACATAGTCGGTCCAGTGTATATTTAAGATTGTGTGAAGACAGCGCTGATTAAAGCGTTTGAGGAGTTGTAGGTGTTGGCACTAGGTGACCCATGCTTCAGACCCATAGAGGAGAATAGACAGTACGATAGCTCTGTACACACTGATTTTGGTGCTTTGCCTCCTGTGCTTGTTGCTCCAGACTCTTTTGTGAAGCCTTCCGAATGCACTCTATGCCTTTGCTAATCTGTGATCTATCTCTTTGTCAATCTTGGAGTCTGAAGAGATGATGCTTCCCAAGTGAGTGAACTGCTGAACAGACTTAAGCACAGATGTGTCTATGCTGATGTGGGGATGGCGGTGTTCTTCCTGTGGTGCGGGCTGGTAGAGGACTTTTGTTTTCTTCAGGCTGACTTCCAGTCCAAATAGCTCTGCAGCTGCTGCAAAGCAGGATGTGAGGTGCTGCAGAGCTGCTTCTGAATGGGCAACAAGACCAGCATCGTCAGCAAACAGCAGCTCACGGACTAGATAGTTTAGAGCAGGGGTGCCCACACGTTTTCAGCATGCGAGCTACTTATAATAAAACCAAGTCAGAAAGATCTACCTAACTCCTCAAGGCTGGAGAGGGGAGGGGCGGGGGCGGTGCTTGGTACGGCCTGGCTCCACCCCTAGAGATTAAGCCAGAGGGGGCAGAGCCAGGCCACACCAAGCCCCGCCCTCTCCCCTCTGGCTTTGGTGCTCCCAGCAGCTTCTCTAGGCTTGAGGATGGCAATGCCAAGCCAGTGGTGACATAGCTAGCACAAGACTGGCTTGGCCCTGCCCTCCTCAAGGCTGGAGAAGCTGCTGGGAGTGCCAAAGCTGGAGAGGGGGCGTGGCTTGGCATGGCCTGGCTCCACCCCCTCTGAGAAGAGCCCCATCCAGCTGGGATTGACCTCCTTCGGTCCCGGGATCGACTGGTCGATCGCGATCGACTTCCTGAGCAGCCCTGGTTTAGAGTCTTTGTGCGAGCCCTCAGACGGCTTAAGTTGAACAAGCTACCATCAGTACGATAGCATATATATATGCCGTCTTCTTCTTCTTCGAGGTCTGCCGTAGCCCTGTGGAGCATCATGCTGGAGAAAATTGTAAATAGGGTTGGTGCAAGAACACAACCTTGTTTCACTCCATCAGTTATGAGAAAGGGCTCCGAGAGAGCATTGCCATATCTGACTTGACTGCGCTGGCCCTCATGTAACAGGATAATCATTTTGAGGAATTGGGGGGGGGGGCATCCTAGTAGCTCCAGCATCTGCCACAGACCTTTTCTGCTCACAATGTCGAAGGCTTTGGTGAGGTCGACAAATGTCTCACAGAGTCCTTTGTTCTGCTCTCTACATTTCTCTTGCAGTTGTCTAAGGCAGTGTTTTTCAACCTTTTTTGAGCCGTGGCACATTTTTTACATTTACAAAATCCTGGGGCACACCACCAACCAAAATGACACAAAATGACACTCGAACACAGTAATACATATAGTTAATATGTTTTTAAATGTATTTATACACTCAGTGTGCAACCTGGGCCTATTTCGATGAACACAACATAGATATCCTGGCAGGAATAGCAGAAAGACACACACGAAGGTCTTGCTCAAAAGCTGGGAGTTATAGTTCACCCGCAATCAAAGAGCATTCTGAACTCCACCAATGATGGAATGGAATCAAACTTCCCACACAGAACTCCCATAACCAAGAGAAAATACTATAAGAGTTTGGTGGGCATTGACCTTGGGTTTTGGAGTTGTAGTTCACCTATATCCAGAGAGCACTGTGGAGGGGAGGGAGAAAGACGTGGGGCGAGTCTGTGCAGTAGCACCCGCATGGGTCACGTTTTCCTCCCTCCCCCCCTCCTGCAGAAGCGGCAGCGTGAGCAAAGCGAGGCAAAGCAAGCAGAGCGAGGCTAGGAAGAAGGGAGAAGAAAAAGTGTTCGGCAAAAGGGGGAAGAAAGGGTATTGGAGGTTTCAATTTCCCACGGCACACCTGATGATAGCTCACGGCACACTAGTGTGCCACGGCACACTGGTTGGGAAACACTGGTCTAAGGGCAAAAACCATATCTGTGGTGCTCCTGTTAGCTCTGAAGCCGCATTGGCTTTCTGGGAGAAGTTCTTCTGCAATAGCAGGAACTAATCTGTTCAGGAGTCTCCTTGCAAGAATTTTTCCATCAATGGGGAGCAGTGTGTGTGTGTGTGTATATAAAACACACGCATCATGAATGAGTGATTTACTGCCTAAACGGAAAGGTCATTCCCAACCCTATCGTCACCCCTTACTGTGAGAATCACTGTAAAAACCAGAGAACATATTAAACTTTTAACTATTGTAATCCTAGACAGGCCCCTCGTTTGCTTTTACGGCCTTGCTGTCAAAGGCTATAGAGAGGGATCGTTTTGCTGATCGTTGATTCCAACACATAGAAAAACTCAGACAGATAAAAATGAGACCGTGATGGGAAGATCAAACACAGTGATGTAACCTGAGCACAAAGTTCTGCACAAAGGTCTCTTCAATGCCGTTGATTCAACAGGTCTTCTCTATTTGGAACTAAGTAATAGGATTTAAGCAGATTTATACGCATTAATAATAATATTAATAAGTATTGTCGAAGGCTTTAATGCCCAGAACCACTGGTTTCTTGTGAGTTTTCTGGGCTGTATGGCCATGTTGCGGACAGGCCCGGATTAACACCTTTTTGCGCCCTAGGCCACACTTTGGAATTACGCCCCCTTTAAGCCAACCTCTACCACACCCCTCCCCCAATATCACTCAGACCCACACTAAAAATAAATCATATCATACAACTTACCTCAAATTCACTCAGGTAGCCTAATACATCTCAGTTGATCAGTAATATCCAAATAAATCAACAACAACCCGCAGGTGTATCCGCGGGGCTCGCGGGGCGCCTGGGCCGGACCCACCTGCAGCAGCGCTGTGCTCGGCCCGTGCGCACCGTCACGCGGCAGCTGTTCGGGGACAGCACCAAGACGGACCCCGTGGATGAGCCGTCGCCAACGGCCGACATCTTCCCTCTCTCGCTGCCGCTGCCTCTCAGCTCCATGCCCCACCCGCAGCCCTCTGCCTCCGCCGCTCCTGCTGCCTCAGCGGAACCGAACAGCCGCGGGCGAGGGGGTGCGGCTACGAGGCGGGCAGGCAGGCAGGCAGGCAGGCAGGCAAGCCGCCCTGCCTCACAACACCCGGTGCTTCCTTCGCACGGGACGGCCCGCCGGCAGGGAGAGTGGGAAGAAACACACACTCGCAATGGCTGCAGCGGCCTGGCAGCTCTTTAACCCTTACAGTTCTGTGCTGTGGCACCCTGGGAGTTGTGGTTTTAGGAGGCCTTGCTGAAGAGAGCTGTTGCCTCACCAAACCACAACTGCCAGGAGGCCATAGCATGAAGCCATGGCCCCTCCAGTGGTGCCAAGCCACATTATTTCAACAATGGAGGTGTGTGTGTGTGTGTGTGTGTATATATATATATATATATATATATATATATGGTATGATAGATATGGGGCCACAGTGGCGCAGTGGGTTAAACTGCTGAGCTGCTGAACTTGCTGACCAGAAGATTAACAGTTCGAATAAGCTAGCAGAAAATGTCAACAATTCACTGACACAAACAATAACAGTAACACTTCAAGGTACAAAACGATCTGCGAGGCAAGGAGAGCTGATGGCTCATCTAGTCGTCTGTATTTCCGGTGAGTCATCGCCTGACGCTACCCTCCCCCTCCCTCCTGCAGGCTATGACATCCAGGTAAACTGCGTAATTCTGCTCTGTAGACAGAGAGCTATCCGTTCACACTTAAAACTTCCTTCCTCATCTCCATGCGCGTTGCGTTTTTATTTGTTTCAATATTTTTTAATTTTTTTTGGTCTGTGATCTGCGCCCCCCCCCCCCGGCTTGCACCCCTAGGCCATGGCCTAGATTGGCCTTATGGGTAATCCAGGCCTGGTTGTGGAAGCATTCTCTCCTGACTTTTTGCCTGCTTCTATGGCAGGCATCCTCAGAGGTTCTGAGGCCTGGGCTGCTGTGAGTTTTTGGACTGAGTGGCCATGTTCCAAAAGCATTTTCTCCCGACGTTTCGCCTGCATCTATGGCCGGCATCCTCAGAGGTTGTGAGGTCTGGGATGCTGTGAGTTTTTCAGACTGTTTGGCCATGTTCCAGAAGCATTATCTCCTGACGTTTCGCCTGCATCTATGGCAGGCATCCTCAGAGGTTGTGAGGCCTGGGTTGCTGTGAGTTTTTCGGACTGTATGGCCATGTCCCTCCAGGGGGAGAAGGGCGGGGTAGAAATGCATGAAATAAAGAAAAAAAATAATAAATGTTCCAGAAGCATTCTTTCCTGACGTTTCACCTGCATCTATGGCAGGCATCCTCGGAGGTCATGAGATCCCATCCTCAACAGCTCAGCTCACAACAACCAAATCATAATAGGATCCCGGACAAATCCACCAACATTTGGCAGAGTTTAAAACCGTTCCTCGGACTCCGTGGCCTTTGATGAATCCATTAAAGCCGTCCAGTATTTCAGAATGTAAACAACGAAGATATATATATATATATATAGAGAGAAAACTATTCCTTTTTGAAAAGGGAGGGAAAGAATATTATGAAATGTGAAAAGACTGGAAGGAATACGTGCGGTTAAGGAGTCCTCGGCCTCACGTATGAGACACTTTCAGGTTGACTGGACCTTTACAAAGTTCATTTTAACCATGTCATACAAGATTGAACACAACTCACTTGAAATGTCTGGCCAGGAGGGAGTCTGGCCACTGAACTTTAGGTTGAGAGGAGAGAGAGAGAGAGAGAGAGAGAGAGAGAGAGAGAGAGAGAGAGAGAGAGAGCGCACTCGCAAAACAGCCAGGGTCCTAATGCATCGGAGTGTCTGGAATCAAATCTCTGCTCAGCAACCCTTTGGCTTAAATATAGTTTTCGCTATCGAGTTCAGAAGGAAATTGTCATACTACCATGGGCTTGCGAAGTTTAGTGAATTGGTTTGATGTTTATTAAATGGATTAGCAAGACTTAATTGACTTAATGATTAATAATTATATTATTAATTTATTATTATTAATAAATTTATTATTAATAATAAATTAATAATAATACAGAATTTTTTTTGCCAGCGCCTTCCCCTGAAACACTGCTTCTGGAACCTTGTATTCACTGGAGATTTGCTATTTCGTTTTGAGTCTCCCTTCTCCGACATGTTTAGGACCCAAAGTGTTTTGTATTTTGTATTTTATTTTATTATAATTTTATATTGGTTGTAGTATTTTTATAGCTTACTAGTTGAGGACCCGGCGGTGCCCGGGTTATTTGAGGAAGGCATTGTGTGTCAAGGTTGGTTCCTAGTAGATGTTTATGTGGCTTGCAGTGGTCTCAGGAACTTAGTGAAGGTACTGCAAGTCCCATTGGCCATGGTCCATCCCCCTCCAACCAGCACCGGGATGTACAGTGGGTCATGGGGGCTCTGTGTGTCACATTTGGTCTTGATCATTCTTTGGATGAGGGTTGCAGCGGTCTCGGAAGGTGAGTGAAGGTATTTCAAGTCCCATCATCTGTGGTCCATCCTCCTTGAAATCAGCACCAGGGTGTTGAGTGGGTCAAGGGGGCACTGTGTGCTAATCTGTTGGTCATTGGGTTCTGAAGTGGGCCATTGGGCCCCAAGTTTGGTCCTGATCTGTCACTGCTGTGGGCCCAGTGTCTGACTGCCTGAGGCCTTTCCTTTTCCCTCTGCGTCACCTTAGAATGTTGGAATGTGGTTGGCCAATAATCAGATACCATTTCAGTGGCAACCAATCCCCTCTGCCTCGAATGTTGGAGTTCTGAGGCTGGCCAATCTGAACCCTTTATGCAAATAATCCCACAGTGGCCCAATCCGCTGGCACATATTCCACCGCACCACCGCACCACCCACCGCCCGCAAACACTGACTTTTATTATATAGATAGATAGATGTTCTATGTAATTGATTATATTGTTTTTATGACTGTTTTACTTTGTTGTGTTGTTGGGCTCAGCCTCATGTAAGCCGCCCCAAGTCCCCATCGGGGAGATGGTGGCGGGGTACAAATAAAGATTATTATTATTATTATTATTATTATTTGAGGCGATTGGGGAATTCCTATATTTGGATATGCATACATAGAGATCTTGGCAGTCGGATCCAGGTTAACACAACATTATTTTATCTTTCTTCTCCCCTTATACACATCGCTGAACGGTCATTTTAAAAACAAGATTTTAAATAATTCGGTGGATGTTCCACTGTGCTTTTGACTAGACAATCCCGGAGATAGCTTCGCCCCAACAAGGACCCAAACTCTTGTCCTCGCACTTTACTATTGTTCAGTATTCTACCCTCTATCTCTATTGCTGCCATATGACCTTTGCACTTTATCCATCAGTCCTATGCTCACTATTGCTTTTTGCACCAGTTTGCCCACTCGTGCCCAGAAACGGATTATTATCGTAGAGCTCATTGGTGATTGGTTCGATGTTTTGTTTTTAGGTAAAGGTTTTCCCTTGACATTAAGTCCAGTCATGTCCAACTCTGGGGGTTGGCACTCATCTCCATTTCTAAGCCAAGGAGCCGGTGTTATCCAGCTCGTTCTGAAAAATGGAAGGCCGGACGGACTCCGTACCATCTTGTTTCCAACAGTGCCTTGAAGCCGTTACTGGTTGGCTGCATGCCAGTAGATTGAGGGTGAATCCGGCAAAGACGGAGATACTGTGGCAGGGCCGCCCGGCTGGTGGGCAGGTCCGGCTGTCTAGCTTGGATGGTGAGGAATTATGCCCGACATCCTCAGTTAAGAGCCTTGGGGTCGTTTTTGACCCGTTGCGATCGATGGAGGCCCAGGTCTCCACCATCAGCAAAACCGCCTTTTTCCACCTGCGGCAAGCTAGGCGTCTGGCCCCCTACCTATCCAGAGACGACCTGGCGACAGTGCTCAAAGCCACGGTCATCTCGAGACTGGACTACTGTAACACCCTTAACATCGGCCTGCCCTTGTCAGTGATCCGGAAACTTAAGCTCATCCAGAATGCCGCTGCACGACTTCTCACGGGGGCTCCAGTGAGATGTCACATAATACCTATCCGCCAGCAGCTCCATTGGCTTCCGGTTGAGCACCGGATCATCTTCAAGGTGATGGTGTTAACTTTCAAGGCCTTGCATGGTCTGGGGCCGCTATATCTGAGGGACCGTCTTTTCCCCTACCAACCCCAGAGGTCACTTCGTTCCGAACAAATGAACCTCCTTGAAGTGCCGACCTTCAAAGCAATCCGTCTCACAGTGACCCGGCGCAGAGCCTTTTCTGTAGTGGCGCCATCAATATGGAACACTCTTCCTAGCGATGTACGGGCCATGCAGGACCTTCTCTCCTTCCGCAAGGCCTGCAAGACTCACATTTCCCGGCTATCCTTTGATTGCTAGGCCGGAAATCTTTTAAAGCTAGTTTAATATGTATGTTTTTACCTCTGTGTGCTTTACCTGATTGTAAGCCGCTCCGAGTCCTCGGGGAGTGGCGACATACACGTCCAAATAATCATAATAATAATAGACATCTCCAAGGTCATGTGGCCGGCATGACTGCATGGAGCGCTGTTACCTTCTCGCCAGAGCGGTACCTATTGATCTACTCACATTGGCATGTTTTTGAACTGCTAGATTGGCAGAAGCTGGGGCTAACAGCGGGAGCTCACCTTGTTCTCTGGATTTGAACCTGCAACCTTCTGGTCAGCAAGTTCAGCAGCTCAACGCTTTAACCCACTGCGCCACCAGGGCCCCCTGAAATCCATAGACTTTTACTAGGGCTGATCGATCCATTAAAAAATGGTTCAAAACTCGTTTTGGATGTAAGGGGTGCCAGCGCTTAGATTCTGAATGAATAATGGAATTTTCCTTAAAAATTCAAAATAGATTCAGAAAAACTTCCAAAATTTCGGAATGGTTTCGTTAATGGCATCTGCAATTGCGCAATGCGGGAAAACATGCAAAAAAAACCCCTCCCAGGTCCTTCTCTCCCCCGAGAAGGACGTAGGGAAGGAGCCCTGTTTAACCCGGTTGGGAAGGTGATCTCTTCCCTCCCACGTCAGTTGATTCCGATTCCTTTCCGAAAATGGCAATGGTGGCTTCGAATTTGCAAATTCATTTCCGGGTTCCTTAAATCGCTTCAAAAACGCTTCCAAAGTAAATTAATTCCGAATTAATTCCAATTTTCATAGCACGGGGTGCCCACACTTTTTCAGCATGTGAGCTACTTTTAAAACAACCAAGTCGAAAAGATGTACCTGCCGCGCGTGCGCTCCTGCCGGCTGCGCGGCGCTCCTTCCGCAAATCCCATCCTCCACAGCAGCGAAAGACAGAAGGAAGGAGGGGAGAGAGAGAGAAGGGGAAGAGGGAGCCGGGGACGCGGAGTGGGAGGGGAGGCGGGTCCTGCCCGCGTGGGCTCTGGGCATTGCGTGTCGCCGGCCAGTGCGTGAGTGTGAGTGTGTGGATGTGAGCATGGAGAGGTGCTGTTGCTGCCTCTTCCTTCGGAGGAGAAGGCTGGCACCGTGAAACCCACCCACCCCACGGAAGGGAGGGAGCCCACGGAAGGAGAAGGGGCTCTAGTCTCGAGTGCCCCCCCCCCAAGATGAGCGGAGGGCACGCCTCACGCTCCCTTGTTCCTGCAATGCCCCGCGGATGGAAGAAGTGATGCATGCAGGGCAGAAACGCTCCATCCGGCTGCGATCGACCTCATTTGGACTTCCTGGGCAGCTCTGTCATAGCATTCTGAAAAACCTAACCAGGCCTACTATATACCTTACTAGCTGACCCGTGCACGCGTTGCTGTGCCATAGTCTGTGGCTAACCTCTTCTGTGTGTATGTGTGTATGCGTTCCTTTCTTCTCCCCTCCTTCCTTCTTTCCCTCCATCCTTTTTTCCCCTTCCTTCCTTCCTTGTATCATTTCCTTCCCCCTCCTTCCATCCATCCTTTTTCCTTCTTTTTTCTCCCCTCCTGCCTTCCTTCCATTGTCCCTCTTCCTTTCTTTCTCCCCTTCACCCTTTCCTGTTTTCTTTCCTTTTCCCTCCTTCTCTCCCCTTTTTTCTTTCCTCCATTCTCCCTCTTCCTTTCTTCCTTCCTCTTCCTTTCTTTCTCCCCCTTCACCCCGTCCTCCCCCTCCCCCGTGCACATGTTTGTATTCCTTACTTTCTTCTTCCCCCCTTCCTTCTTTCCATCAATCTATCCATCCTACCTTCCTTTGCCTCCTTCCTTTTTCCTCCGTCCTTTTCTTCCTCCCTTCCTCCCTTAGTAGGAGGAGGAGGGCCTGAGGAGGAGGGAGGGAGGAGGGTGCTTTCCGCTTTCCCCCGCCTATGCTGCCAAGGGCCCTGCTTCTTCCTCCTCTTCCTCCTGGGTGTTGCGGTGAAGGGAGAGTCCTCCCCTGCGGGGCCGGCAGTGGTACAGTCCTCCCCCACTGGCCCCAGGGTGCTCCCATAAGCTGGGCAGCCCTTGACCAGTCTTCCCTCCCTCCCTCTGCACCCTCGAGGAAGCCCAGAGAAGGGGAAGAGGAGAGTGGGGGCTCCTGCCCCGCCGCGCCCGATGGCAAAGCTCCAGGCGGTGGCGGAACTTCCTCCTCCTTCCTCCTTGGTCAGGTCCCAAGGATGTGGAGGCGATGGCCGCCCAGGGCAAACAGGCCACAGCCGCTGCTTGTGGAGGCCAAGGGGGCCTCGAAGGGGGTCCTTCCTTTCCCGGCGGCGGCAGCAGCAGTGGGACCGGGCCTCGCCCCCTTCTTGCACTGCTGGGGCTTGGCCTGCCGTTCTGCCGCTGCATCGGGTGTCCTCTTTCCGTTCCCTCCCAAGGCCTGGTGCGGGGCCTGTACCTCTTACCAGTGGGTATGTGGCGGCGGCAACGGCGGTGGGGCGGGAGCGGAGGCAGGAGGGAGCCTTAAGGGAGGTTTTTTTCCCATTAGGGAGGGGGAAGATTAGGCGCTGTTTCGCGTGCCAGGGCCATGGGCGGTTTTTTTGGTTCCAGGCACAAGGGTTCCTGGGACTTGTAGTCCCAAAGGTTTTTTAGGGGTTTTGGCCATTGTCAATTATTTTTTTAAGGTTTTTAAGGCTAAAAACATAGCGAGTAGGGTTTTGGGTGTATGTGGGCTGTATTTGAGTTTCTGCCTTGTGTGGTTTCTTTGTTTTGGAGCCAGGAAACATGACATTGAGGATTTTATATATATAGAAGATAATGTTATATAGCATTTTTGACAGCAAAGTTTGCACACATGATGTCAGGACTCCCTAGAAAATACAATAACGGTTGATAAGGGAGAACATCGGACCATGCTATGGATAGATCCGTTCAATCAGGGAAGCCAACTTGGCAAGGCCTGAGCAGGACTGTCGACGTTGACCTTCCACTCAATGGTTTTGCCACAAAGTCAAAGCCAAACAATAGCAAGAAGTTTGGTGACAACAAGTCAAGAGCCCAATGCTCCGGAGAGTCCAACCTTCAAGTTGCCCCCAAGCGCTGGCAAGCCAAGCAGGAGTGCCGACACAGGCCCCTCTTTCCGTGCGAAAGGCAAAGGCAGGCGCAACAGGGGTGCAACGCACACACTCCTCCACCTTTCCCCCCTGTTTCTGCCTCCCTTCCCTCCCTTCTTTTTCCGAGACATGAAAAGAGACTGCTGCGTTTGCTCCTGTCAAATCGAAAGGCCCTTTGAAGTGGAACTAATCATTTCAAGGATAGTTTGCATCGTCCTAACAACACCGCTCTCTCGCAAAGCCATGCTTGCTTGCTTTCTTTTTTTGGTCAGGCAGAGAGATATGTTTTCATCTCTTTCAAGCCCTCCCGGCTGATGCTCATCCCCTCGGCTTTCATGCCTTGTCCTCCTGCATTGGACGGACAGCCCTCCCAAATCTCTCTCTGACCAAGGCCGAGGACCAAATCTGGGCTCCCCAATGCAGAAAGGTTAATCAAAGGGCCTTCTTTTCTCCCTGCCTTTCTTCCCATTCCCAAACCACAGCAGGCTCCATAGGAGATGGGTTGGCACATCAGGAGATGCCACATCGGAGAGTGAAAAGGAAGCTTGGGACACCAGGATGCAAAAATGCCTCCAAAACAGAGTTTCTCAACCTTCCTAATGCTGCGACCCCTTAATACAGTTCCTTGTGTTGTGGTGACCCCCAACCGTAACATTATTTTCATTGCTGCTTCATAATTTTGCTACTGTTATGAAATGTCATGTAAATATCTGATATGCAGGATATATTTTCATTCACTGGACCAAATTTGGCACAAAGACCCGATATAATACTACTGGAGTTGGGATGGGGGGAGATTGATTTCTGTCATTTGAGAGTTGTAGTTGCTGGGATTTATCGTTCACCTACTATTATTTATTTATTTATTTATTTATTTATTTACTACGCTTCTATACCGCCTCTCTCAGCCCAAAGGCGACTCGAGGCGGTGAACAAGCGGAAGCAAGTGCCCACATACAAACATATGATAATATGATAAAAACAGTCAAATAAAAACCATATAAATTAACAGTTAAAAACTACAAAATACAAATCTCAGCTCCACAATCTTAAAATCGGTTTCCGTTGCATCGTCATAGTCTGTTGGTCTCGATTAATTAAAGTTTGTCTGCAAATCCCCGGTCAAACAGCCAGGTCTTGGCCTTCTTGCGAAATGTCAGGAGGGAGGGGGCTGATCTGATGTCACTCGGAAGGTCGTTCCAGAGCCGAGGAGCCACCACTGAGAAGGCCCTGTCTCTTGTCCCCGCCTGACGTGCCTGCAAAGCCAGTGGGACCGAAAGCAGGGCCTCTCTGGATGATCTTAAATATCTTGATGGTTCATAGGGAGAGATGCGTTTGGACAGGTAAGTTGGACCGGAACCGTTTAGGGCTTTAAAGGCCAAAACCAGCACTTTGAATTGTGCCCAGTAGCAAACTGGCAGCCAGTGGAGCTGGCACAACAGAGGAGTTGTATGCTCCCTGAGTGCCACTCCTGTTATCACCCTGGCTGCTGTCCGTTGGACCAGTTGAAGCTTCCGAGCAGCCTTCAGAGGCAGCCCTATGTAGAGAGCGTTGCAGTAATCTATATGGGATGTAACCAGAGCATGGACTACTGTGGCCAAGTCAGACTTCCCAAGGTACGGGTGCAGCTGGCGCACAAGTTTTAATTGTGCGAATGCTCCCCTGGTCACCACCGAAACCTGGGGTTCCAGGCTCAGCGATGAATTCAGGATCACACCCAGACTGGGAACCTGCGTCTTCAGGGGGAGTGTAACCCCATCCAACACAGGCTGTAACCCTATGCCCTGTTCGGCCTTTCGACTGACCAGGAGTGCCTCTGTCTTGTCTGGATTCAATTTCAATTTGTTCGCCCTCATCCAGTCCGACACAGCGGCCAAGCACCGGTTCAGGACTGGTTGATTAAAAAAATGGTTCAAAACTCATTTTGGATGTAGGGGGTACTGGTGCTTCGAATCTGATTGACTTGAGAAAGTTTTCCAAAAAAGTTCGGAATGTTTCCGAATTAATTCTGAAATTTCGCAATGGCTTCGTTAATGGCGGACACGCATGTTTAACCCAGTTTAAACACAACAGCCACGTTTCGCCCCAGGTCTAATGTGGAGGGAAGGCATGGGCTTCTAAACTGGGTTAAACTCCCTGCAAGCCGATGCCTTCCCTCCACGTCAGAATTCCCCAGTTCTGACGTGGAGGGAAGGCATGGGCTTCCAAACCGGGGTTAAACAACCAGTTTGGAAGCCCATGCCTTCCCTCTGTGTCAGAACTGGGGCGACAGCCATGGATGCATCAGAACTGCACATGGAAAGGAAGGCCAGGGAAGGGAAGCCCACCGATTCCTTTCCAAAAATGGCGGCAGTGGCTTCTGACGCGAGTTGTTGTTTGGCACAGTCTTTTGCCTTCTTTTCCAAAGAATTTATTTATTTATTTATTTATTTATTTATTTATTATTGAGGCTTCTACGCCGCCGACTCCCGGGGGCTCGCGGCGGCTCACAAGAGCCAAAGGCATAAAACAAGTTAAAACATAAAACAGTTGGACAATTAAAACAATCGCAGCACAGGGAATAAAACAAACGGAGCAGCAACAAGTGCCACAGCACAGTACCCAGAGCACGCGGGCCTACTCTCCAAAGGCCTGCCTGTACAGATGGGTTTTGCAGGCCCGCCTAAATGGGAGTAGGTCCCTCAGGGCCCTGGTTTCGGCCGGGAGGGCGTTCCACAGCGTAGGGGCTATGACGGACAACGCCCTCCGGCGGGTGGATGTCAGGTGTGCTGACTTTGCTGATGGTATTTCCAGGAGGTTGGCATCCTCTGACCGTAGTGATCTCGCTGGGCAATAAGGAGTGAGGCGGTCCCTCAGATACGCTGGCCCCAGGCCGTACAAGGCCTTGAAGGTAAGAACCAACACTTTGAAGGCGATCCGGTGCTCAATAGGTAGCCAGTGCAGATCCTGCAAGACGGGTGTTATACGGCAGCCTGCTGGCATGCCAGACAGGAGCCGGGCGGCAGTGTTCTGCACCAGCTTGAGCTTCCGGATCGACGACAGAGGAAGGCCGACGTAGAGCGCGTTACAGTAATCTAGCCTAGAGATGACCGTGGCTTGGATCACCGTGGCTAGGTCGCTCCGGGAGAGGTAGGGGGCCAGCCTCCTTGCCTGGCGGAGGTGGTAAAAAGCAGCCTTGCTGACCGCGGAGACCTGGGCCTCCATGGTCAGCTGGGAGTCCAGGTGGACCCCCAGGCTCTTCACAGACGGCGCTGGGTACAGCGCCGCACCGTCCAGGGTTGGAAGCCGGGCACCCACCCCGCCCGGGCGACCCAGCCACAAGATCTCCGTCTTCGCCGGATTCACCCTCAACCTACTGGCTCGCAGCCATCCAGTGACGGCTTCGAGGCAGCGCTGGAAATTATCAGGGACGGATTCCGGCCTGCCCCCCATCCTCAGGATGAGCTGGGTGTCATCAGCATACTGGTGACAAACCAGCCCATAACTCCGCACCAGCTGTGCAAGCGGCTGCATGTAGATGTTAAATAACAGAGGGGAGAGAATGGCCCCCTGGGGAACCCCGCAGACTAATGGGGAGCCCCCGGAGACCACCTCGCCCCTCCTCACACGCTGAGACCGCTGGCGGAGGAAGGAGGTCAGCCATTTAAGGGCAGTCCCCCTCACTCCAGCCATGGCCAGGCGGTGGATCAATAGATTGTGGTCGACCGTGTCAAACGCTGCCGTGAGGTCCAATAACACGAGCAGCGCAGACCCGCCTTGGTCAAGCTGGCAGCGGAGTTGGTCTGTGATGGAGACCAGGACCGTCTCCGTCCCGTGCCCCGAACGGAAGCCGGACTGGAAGGGGTCTAGCCACGTTGCATCATCTAAGAAGGACTGCAATTGCTCCATTACTGCCCTCTCAACCACCTTGCCCAGGTACGAAAGATTAGACACCGGGCGGTAGTTGGAGGGAACCGCAGGGTCCAATGACGGTTTCTTCAGTAATGGAACTACCACCGCCTCTTTCAAGCACTCTGGAAAGACTCCTTGCTCAAGGGAGCTGTTTATGATATTCAACAGAGGCCCACGTAACCCCTCCAGGCAAGATCTAACAAGCCAGGAGGGGCACGGGTCGAGGGAGCTGGCACTTCACCAAATCACAACCCCAAAGATTCCATAGCCTTGATGCAGAGCAGTTAATGTGGTGTCAAATCACATTAATACTACAGTATAGATCAGGGGTGCTCTTTAGGTAGATTGCAATCGACTGGTAGATCGCGTAGGGCGTCCTGGTAGATCGCAGGCAGGGCGGGAGCAAGGCTCAGTCCCACCCCGCAGGCTCCTGACACCGCCCAGGTGCAGAAGGAGGTTGGACTGGATGGCCCTTGGAGGTCTCCTCCTATTCTAGGAACCCATTGTTGTTGTTACTATTATTATTAGTAGTAGTAGTAGTAGCAGAGGCTGAATGAATATCATCATCATTATTATTATGAATAAATTCAGGGGCTTATTATATTCACATTGAGTTGAATTCAGTCTTAAAATATATTACATGGCTCTCACTGAAATAAATTTCCAAATATTTTGCTTTTATGACTCTCTGAGTAGTGGGTAGGGAGATCATTTTGACTTGGTTGTTTTATAAGTAGCTCGCATGCTGAAAAAGTGTGAGCACCCCTGGTATAGATACACACCTTGGGCACTGAGCTCAAATTCCCATTCGGCCATTGCTATGGAATCCTGGAAGTTGTTATTTGGTGCAGTCTTTTGCTTTCTCTGCCAGCGCACCATTAAACTTCAAACTTGAGGATTTCATAGCATTGAGCCATGGCAGTTAAAGCAGTTTCAAAGTGTATCAGTTCTACAGTGCAGATGGACCATAAGTGCAGATGGACCATAAATCAATCTCAGCATCTTTCTCTGTTGCGGCCCCCATCCTGTAGAACTCTCTACCGCCAGACCAAAGAGCCAGTCCTGACCTGCCCCAATTCTTGGCGGCACTTAAGACATGGCTATTTAGGAAAGCCTATGCATAATACGACAACCAGCGACCCGGCACCTTCCGAGTCCAATATTTTTAGCCATTTTAATATTTTAATGTTTTAATGTTCTAATACTCTAGTACTGCATTGCTAGCTGTGTAAGTCGCCCGGAGCACACTTGTGGAGGGCGACTCATAAATAATAAAGTTCAGTTCAGTTCAGTTCAGCATCATATTCAGACAGTTGTTTTGAGAAAAGTGGTGAAAGGTCTCTCCCATGAATGTGGCCTTGTGAATCCTCCTGAAACAGCTCAGACATCTCTTCTGAACTTAATTCAGGCCCAAGCAAACTGTCATCCTCAGGCCCTTCTTCAGGAACACCATCCCCATTCCCATCATGAACATCAACGTAAACATCAGACACAATCACAGGCCGAACAGGCTGACATATAACAACACCATTGTGTGAAGAGAGGGACCAGGAAGGCAGTTCCAACTTGCCTCCTGCACTGTGGTTATAATATAATATAATATAATATAATATAATATAATATAATATATATAAATATAATATAATATAAATATAATATAATATAATATAATATAATATTATATATTATAATATAATATAATATAATATAATCTAATATAATATAATATATTGTGTGTGTATGTGTGTGTGTTTGTATAGATAATATTACAATATAATGTGGCGCAGGTCATGAGTTCGAGGCCTACCCGGGTCGAGGTGGGTGCTCGACCTTTGAGTGAAGCCTGCTGTCAACCTTTGCAGCCCAAAAGACAGTTGCATCTGTCAAGTAGGAGATAAAGGTACATTAAGTGGGGAGGCAAATTTTGACTGAATTATGAGGCCATTAAAAGAACTCCAGGAATGCTGAGGAATGTGGAAGGAACAACAAGGGATGCTGGGAATGCTGAGAGCTCCCCCTGGTGGCCAGAGTTTGCCTCTGTTCGTCTATATGTGTGTAATGTGGAAACGGCAGGGATTGTCTGCTAAGTATGTGCTCCTGTAATCCGCTCTGTGTCCCCTTCAGGGTGAGAAGTGCGGAATATAAATAAAGTAAATAAATAAATAATACAATGTAATACTACTAATAATATGATATTATAATTATATATTTTATATTACATGTAATATTATTAACAATATTACAGTCTAATGTTATAGTACAATGTAACATATAATATTAATATTGTGCTATGGCAATAATATAATATATTGTATTTGCATTTTACTTGTAAGCTGCTCTGAGTCCCCTTTGGGGTGAGAAGGGTGGCATATAAATGTCATAAATAAATAAATAAATAAATAATATCTCTATTTCCGAGGAAGGAACCGTCCAAACCACCTCTGCCATGGAAAGCCCCATGATGCTCACACATGCAGACAGTGGAGTAAGTGGTTTGAGCATTAGATCATGAGAGACCCGGGTTCAAACCCTCATTTGGTCACAGAAACCCATTGGATGACCTTAGGTCACACACAACCAAGCCACACACTCTCGGCCTCAGATATGAAGGCAAATCCCCTCTGAACACATCTTTGCCGGGAAACCACTCTGATAAGTTCGCTTTTGAATCTCCCAAAGTTGGAAACAATTTGAAGGCACGCAGCAATAACTGCAAATCGGCGAATGTTCAGACTAAACTCAGAGTAAATGAACATGGCAAGCCCCCACCTGCCACAAACATATCTAGTTTATTAGCTGTATTCAGTGTAGAGCTCATAATTAGTACACCGGGTTCGTCTTTGGTTGCGTTTCACCTGTCTATTTCTTTGTTTGATTTGTTGTTTCATGTTATCTGAGAATGTTTCCATCCCTCTTTATGATTATTATTATTTTTTGTCTCTTTGTTGTTTGCCACTTTGAGGCTTTGACAATAAAGTGGAGCATTTGAAAGTAAAAGACGTTAAGTCGAGTGACATAATTTCCTTAATTAAGTTACTCTTCCTTTTGTTAACAAGGATGGAAGGTTTCGGAAGGAATTGGATGAGGGAAAGGAAAGGACGCTCTTGGCGGAAGGAGTAACTTTTGAAGAAGTTCCATTAGAACGGCATTTTGGCAGTCATTTGGAGAGGGCAGGCCCGGATTACCCATAAAGCCAGGCTAGGCCATGGCCTAGGGGCACACGCCGAGGGGGGCACAGATCATGGACCCCCCTCCCCCAAAAATGTTGAAACAAATAAAAACGCAATGGCGCATAGAGATGAGGAAGGAAGCCGCTGCTCCTGGGCTGCCTCCGCCTCATGCTGCTCTCTCCCGCCGCCAGCTGGGGCTCCAACCTGTTCGTGGAGCCGCCGGCAGCCTGTGGCTTCCCCGCCTTGCCTCCTCCGCGTAGCAGCGTCTGAGGGGATCACCCGGGAGGAGAAGGAGGAGGAGAAGAGGTGGAGGAGGAGCCAGAGCCCCACCGCCACCCCCCCCCCCCCAGGCAGAGCCCCGGAGGGAAGGACAATGGGCGCAACGGGCTCCGCGAAACTCGCCCTCAGGAAGGCCCAGGAGGTGCTGGCGGAGGATAGGAGCGAGCTGCACAGCTGATGCGCCAGTGAGGGAGCGAGGGAGGGCACCGTCAACGCGTCTTGCGAGAACGCCCCCCCTTAGGGAAGTGGCCTCTCGTGGCCCGGATGCAGGCCGCAGCGCATGCACAGGAGAAGGAAAGGCGGGATGGAGGAGAAAAGGTGGCAGCGACCCCCCAGCAGGGAAATAGCAGCAGGCCAAGTGGGCGGGCCCGCCTTCGGGAGCAACGGCTGGGTCAGTGGGGCCTAGAGAGAGGGTCAAGCGGGACTCGGGCCTGTGCTCAGGGCGTGAGGCCAGCCTCCTTCCCTAAAGTGGTAGGAGAGGCCCAACAGGGGGGCCCGAGAGAGAGAGGGAGGGAGGGGCAGGAGGGAGCAAAACACACGGGGGCATAATTCCAAAGTGTGGCCTAGGGTGCAAAAAGTTGTTAATCCGGACCTGGGAGTGGAATGTTTCACGTTTGGGGCCATGCTCTTATCAAGCCTATTTTTCCACTTTCCCCAGATAATAAAGAGATAAAAGAATGCTGCAAAAGATAATGCAACAAGTTACTTTTGAAACCCTGGGCTGGGTGACAATAGTGACTTATTTTTCAAACACCATAAAAAGTTTTCAATGGTGTTTGGTGCTTTGAGAGAGAAAAGGCAAGATGTAAACAACACAATGAACATAATAATAATAATAAGCCCAAGAACAAGCCATTCAAAAAAATGTAATAAAAGCCAGAACTGTAAAAGTTGATGACAGATTCCAAGTGTAGACTCTGCGAGGAAGCACATGAAACGATGGATCACACACTCAGCTGCTACAGGAAGATTGTGCAGATGGACTACAAGCAGAGGCACAACACAGTGGCTCAGATGATCCATTGGAACTTGTGTCACAAATACCCAGGGGCGATCTTAGTGGAGGCAAATGAAACAGCCGCCTCAGGGCGCCACGTGGGCTAGGGGCGCATCCCACCACGGCTGCCAGCTTTGCCGCATGCTGCGCCATTGCTGCGGGCCGGCATGCGGGTGCGACTCCAGGTGAATGGTGATGCAAAACGCACTCCACGAGGCCGAAAAGGAGGACGTTTTGCAGCCGGGACAGAGCCTCCTGCTGCAAAACGTCCTCCTTTTCGGCCTCCTGGAGTGCGTTTTGCGTCACCATCCACTTGGTGTCGCACCCGCACGAATGGTGCATGCACCGAGCTAGCTGGCCCTGCGTATGCGCACACCGGCAAGCATGTGCGAAGCTGCCCCTGCACATGCGCAGAACTAGCTGGCCCTGCACATGCGCAGAACTAGCTGGCCTGCGCATGTGCACACCGGCGCACCACCGGTGCACATGCGCACGGAGAGTGAGGGGGTGCCGAAAGAAGGTTTGCGTACCATTTTTAATTACCTTCATCCGGTCCTGCAAATACCATCTGCCTGCGATATAAAAACTGGTGGGATCACAAGCCTGAAAAATGTACAAAAAATGAACATGTCAAACTACTCTGGGGTTTCCAAATTCAGACTGACTGGATTTTGGAGCACAAGACTCTTGACCTCATGATCGTGGGGAAAAAACAAGTATAGATAATCGATGTTGCAATCCCAGGTGACAGCAGGATTGATGATAAGCAACTGGATAAACTGACACGATATGAGGATGTAAAAATCGAACTGCAACGACTCTGGCACAAACCAGTCAAGATGGTCCCAGTGGTAATCGGCACACTGGGTGCAGTGCGTCAAGACCTTGTCCTGAGCTTAAACACCATCGGCGCTGACAAAATCACCATCTGTCAAGGTCACCCTACTCAGATCTGCACACATTATTCGCCAATACACCACACAATCCTAGACACTAGGGAAGGGTCCAACATGAGATCCAACACAACAGCCAGCAGAGTGATCTTGTTTGGTGTGGACTCAAATAATAATAATAATAATAATAATATATCTGTCAACATAATAAAGGTGAAAATATGTATGTGTCTGGACCAAACTTGGCACACGTACCTGTGGGGGTTTTTTGGGGTGGGGGGTGGGGTGTGTGGAGTGGGAACTGACCTTCCTTTTTGGGATTTGTAGCTCACCCACAATTAGAGAAACTGTGACCTCCACCGATGATAGACCTGGACCAAACTGTATTTGCAGGGCCGGACTAAGGTAATTTTAAATAGTAAGCAAACCTTATTTTGGCGCCCCCTCGCTCTCCAGCCTTCGCTCTCTGCCCCCTCACTCTCCATCCTCCTCAGTCTTCCACCTCGTGGAGGGTGCGCATACGTGCCCGGCAGTCAGCATGGTGGCAGTGTCACTATGGCCCATATGGGAGCCATACATGGTGTGTTTGGCTCCCATGCCTTTTCCGTCACTGACAAGACGTCACGCGCGCCATTTTCCCTACCATTTCAGTGGGAACAAGAGGTGGCATGGCCGGGGCAGAGCCACACTCCCTCTCATTCCCCCCCCCCCCCCCGAAATGGTAGGGAAAATGGCGCACGTGACATCATGGCGGCAGCGGAAAAGACATGGGAGCCATCACCCAGGCAACTGGCGGAAGTGGGAATGGGCCCCAGCCGCTTTGGGCGACCTGGCTGGCTGTGGCTTGTGGCTGCCACTCCTTCTCTTGCCTCTCCTTCCCTCTGCGCTCTGCGCTCTGCCCTCCTTCTCCTCCCTTCCTCCGGCTCCTCCAGACCTCAGGCTACGCTGCTCGTGCTCGGAGTCGGCATGGAGGCAGACACTGCGCGGACCAGCCGGCAGCAGCGGGGAGTCAGAGGTAGCTCAGGGACAACTAAGATGCGCCCCTGAATGCAGGCCCGGATTAAGTCCTTTTGGCACCCTAGGCCACACTTTGGAATTACGCCCCTAAACCAACCTCTACTGCACTACCTCCTCCTCCTCCTTGCGGTGCCGCCACCCTCCTTCCTTGAGTCAAGGAATCAAGGAAGGAGGGCGCGCGCGAGGAGGAGGAAGGATGGAAGCCGGGGCCAGCCGGGGCCAGCATCTTTTGCGGCATGCCCTCTTTTCTTTGAGTCAAGGAAGGAGGGCACGCGCGAGGAGGAGCTTCCTCTGCCTCGCCCCTGGTGCCGGCATTGGCCCCGGGGGCGGGGCTTCCCTCTGCCTCCTCCTTTTTGCGGCGCACCTCGCACCCTCTTTACTTGACAAGGGGGCGGGGGTGATGGCAAGGGGGTGCCATTCCCTCCTCTCCCTTCCCCCTCGCAGCGCTCTCTCCCCGCCCTCCCCCAAGAGAGAGAGAAAGAGAGAGTTGCGTTGTGGTTTTTTTGGGGTCCATGTGAATTGCTACCCCCTTGGCTTGCACCCCTAGGCCATGGCCTAAGGTGGCCTTATGGGTAATCCGGGCCTGCCTGAATGGGGTGAGTGGTAAGCGCGTGCCTACCTTGCTTACGGCAAGATCTGACCCTTCTTGGCACACAGAACCTCCATGACTAACTCAACTTACTGAAGGAGCTTGAGAGGACCGACTCACCATAGTGGGGGTTGTAGTTCCAGTGGAAATGGCCCGTCCTCCACGCATTTGAAGAGACTCCTGATGATTTATCACTGGTGAGGACGTCATGATTGGATAAACCGCTGCCTCTGAGGAAGTCCTATTGCTTTAAAGGACGAAACGGCTCGCCGCCGGCTGTACATAGAGCTCTTTGCCATCAGGCTTCGTCCCCACACCACTCGTCCCCGGTGACACCTGGTTGTGGGGTCTGAGTTCTTCTCCCCGCGCCGCTCGCTACTCTCGAGCCTGGGCGTCTGTTGCCATAGTGTGGACTACCACTCCCGCCATCCCTTGCGAATACCGCGAAGGCGGGGCCGGCGTCTCCAACCAGGAGGACGCTCCCCGGCCTGGCCAGACCCCGTTGACACTATCCGCTTTCGCCACCCGATCTACGGGTCCCTTTTGGGGCTTAACTGCCCCAGGGCACATTCCTCCTACAGAGAGGTTCTGTCTCTCACTATAGTAGTGTTTATTTATAAGAGACACACCTCGTCAGCGTTCTTACAGCCCTTCTACTACCACATGGTATTGTATTTACTTATGCTTGTTGTGGCTTGTTGAACTGTATACTCTATTGTTTATATGCATTTTGCTGTTTGTATAACTGAATGATTATGATACAGATGTAATACCTATGAATTTTCATGCTTCATGTATATGTTTCACTGCTTTTCTCACACTGTGAGTTTTTTGAGAGATATTTAAAGCTATTTTGATTATATATTGCCTTAGTAGTTTTTTGGGGTTGTAGTTTACCCTGCAGTCAGAGAGCACACTGAGCCCCACTGATGATGCATGAAGAGCAAACTTGCCCAACATAACAAATGTTAAGTACTGGTGGAGTTTCTGGGAGTTAACCTGACACAAAGTGAGTTGTAGTACACCCACAACCTTATTCATTTTGGACAAGTAAAAACTGACTTTTTCAAATAACCAATGGCGGGTACCCATACCGAGAGACTGGAAAAACAACTTTCCATTCTCTCGATAAATAGGATATACATTTGGTAACCAAACAAAGAACAATAACAACAACTACTGAACGGCCTCCATCTGAAAGCGTGTCAGTCAGAGCTTGAAAATAAATGTATATTCATACACACACACACTGCGATGAAGCCGTGTTGTTTGTTGCAAGGTAAATGTATGGCTTGTTATTGCTTATTTGCCTATACGTTTGATGGTAAAGTATTTTGGCAAGCCACAGAGGGTTGGCATGGAATGTTGGAGCAGCAGGCCCCTGCGAAGGCTGTTGCCGTGGAGACGGAAGTTAGAGCTGCACCTGTTTTAGAACTTTCAGATTTTGAAAAATAAGTCGGTTGGTTTTGTCGGTTAGAGGGAGGGAAGCTGTCTTTCGGAGCTGTTAGAAGTCAGAAAAAGAAAGTGTTCGTCATGAGGGGGAAGAAAAGGCGCAAAGGGGAAGAGGGAGGAAGAAGTCTCTGTCGAAAGCTGGCGTGGGCAAACTTGGACCTTCCAGGTGGTTTGGACTCCAACTCCCACCATTCCTATCAGCCTCAGGCCCTTTCCCTTTCCCCCCTCAGCCACTTAAGCAGGAAAGGGCCTCAGGCTGTTAGGAATGGTGGGAGTTGAAGTCCAAAGCACCCAGAGGGCCGAAGTTTTCCCATGCCTTTTTTAGGGACCTTAAAGTGGTGAGCCTCCTTCCAAGATTGTGATTCTGAATAGAAAACAAACAACAACATAACATAACATTGTTTGAGTCCACAGTGCTCTCTGGGTGTAGGTGAACTACAACTTCCAAACTCAAGGTCAATTCCCAAGCCAACCCTTTCAGTACTTTCTGTTGGTAATGAGAGTTCAATATGCCAAGTTTGGTTCAATTCCATTGTTGCAAGAGTTCAGGATGCTCTTCGATTGTGTGTTAACTATAAATCCCAGAAACTGTAACTCCCAAATGTCAAGGTCTATTTCCCCCAAACTCCATCTGTGTTCACATTTGGGCATATTGAGTATTCATGCCAAGTTTGGTCCTGATCCAACATTGTTTGAGTCCACAGTGCTCTCTGGATATAGGTGAGCTACTACAACTCCAAAACTCAAGGACAATGCCCACCAAACTTTTATAGTATTTTCTCTTTGTTATGGGAGTTCTGTGTGGGAAGTTTGTGTCTTTCTGCCATTCCTGCCAGGATATCTATGTTGTGTTCATCGAAACAGGCCCAGGTTTCACACTGAGTGCATAAATACATTTAAAAACATATTAACTATATGTATTACTGTGTTAGAGTGTCATTTTGTGTCATTTTGGTTGGTGGTGTGCCCCAGAATATTGTAAATGTAAAAAATGTGCTGTGGCTCAAAAACGATTGGGAAACACTGGGTTAGGGGTTTGAGAAACCCAGGTGAAAGACAGACTTTGTCCAAGTTAGAGTAGAAAAGTAACTTAAAAGATAGGTAAAGCCTACAGTTGGCTATTTACCTGCTGGAGCAGTTAGTTATTAGGACTGCTTGGTGTTAGGAAATACAGTGGAAACTGTATCTTATTGTTGAAACGTTGTAACCGCAAGATTTGTACCTCTTAGGAGACTTGTTTGCAACCAATTAAGCTCTGAACTCTGTTATAAAATAAACTGTTGAACATCTTTATTATAACACCTCTCAAAGTCGTTCTTTTTAAAACACAAACCTTAAAAGAACAAACCCTCACATGGGTGGCTGATCTGATACAATTGGTGGCAGCAAATATATTAGCTGGTGGCAGTTGGAACATCTGTAGGTGGGGCTCAAAGTGAAGATACACACCCTACCACAGTGGGAAGAAAGCCTTACTGCCCAGAGTTATAAAAGGGTTCGTTCCTTACATGTTAGTGGCAGTGGTAAGATTTGCAAAGTAGACCCGCCCTGCCACGGTTAACACAAGGAGCCCTTACATATATTGGTGGCAACGGTTTAAAAGTTGGCGAATCTACACACACATGCACAGGCAGACACACATATATACATAGATGCACACAATGAAGTGCATTATTGCTTTGAGATTGCTGCAGTTCCTTCCTCCTTTCTCTCCTTTTTGCAAGAGCAAAGGTGTTTTCAAAGCAAGGAGCCAAACTCAGAGTCAACTCTCGCTCCATCAGCACAGAAAACAAGAGATTCAAGCTGATGCAAGGAGCCATGGAGTTATTTTGTCTCGCCGAGATGCCTCCGACCATATGCCCTGAATTAATTCCCAACGCGGCTAGGACTCAAACAAACTTTCCCCCACTTCTTCTTTCAAGTCCCTGTTTGCACGGAGGACATTAATACTTTACACATTTGGAAACCTGACAGCTATTGTGGCCCGGGCCTCGAGCCTGCCGTCTGCGATCTCGGGCTGCATCTCTGTTCGGCCTTTTCAAATGTGGATTTAATCTGCGAGTGTTTATTAAATAAAAGCGGGCCTGAATAGGCCGAGAGCCCCACTGGGGACCAGGCCTCGCCGCCAGGACCGCCGTAAACCCAACTTTGTCGGGAGGTTTTACATAGTTCACTGAACCTTGTTAATTTCGGTCCTGAACTGGCTATTCGCGGCCTCTCTCCTCCCCAGGGCCCTTTCCCAAAAGTCTGGTGATGTTCAAAGGCTTCAGTGCCTTTTTTCTATCTGTAGTCCAGCTCATGTGTTCATGACACTCTCTTGTTGTTGTTGTTGTTGTTGTTGTGTCTTTGCATCATTTAGTATCCAAAGCTTGTACTGTCAAAGGCTTTCATTCTCCTTTCTAAAAAGTCTGGTGATGTTCAAAGGTCATTATGTATTGTCGAAGGCTTTCATGGCCGAAATAATGATGTTGTTGTGAGCTTTCCACTTTCCAGGCATTGCTCTAGAACAGGGGTGCCCACACTTTTTCAGCATGCGAGCTACTTATAATAAAACCAAGTCCTCAAGGCTGGAGAGGGGAGGGGTGGGGCGGGGCTTGG
The DNA here is from genome assembly GCA_030556195.1 of Anolis apletophallus. Taxonomy (NCBI): domain Eukaryota; kingdom Metazoa; phylum Chordata; class Lepidosauria; order Squamata; family Anolidae; genus Anolis; species Anolis apletophallus. Next base: position 6,116,378 of record JARBWK010000016.1, read on the forward strand.
CATGGCCTGGCTCCGCCCCCCTCTGGCTTCTGCTCTACCAGCAGCTTCTCCAGGCTTGAGGATGGCAGTGCCAAGCCAACCTTGTGCTAGCTATGCCACCACTGGCTTGGCACTGCCATCCTCAAGCCTGGGGAAGCTGCTGGTAGAGCGGAAGCCAGGGGGCGGAGCCAAGCCACACCAAGCCCCTCCCCTTGCCCTCTGGCTTTGGAGCTCGCAGCAGCTTCTCCATGTTTGAGGATGGCAATGCCAAGCCAGTCTTGTGCTAGCTATGCCGCCACTGGCTTGGCATTGCCATCCTCAATCCTGGAGAAGCTGCTGGTAGAGCGGAGGCCGGGGGGGGCAGAGCCAGGCCATGCCAAGCCCCTCCCCCTCCCCTCCGGCTTTGGAGCTCCCAGCAGCTTCTCCAGGCTTGAGGATGGCAATGCCAAGCCAGCCTTGTGCTAGATATGCCACCACTGGCTTGGCATTGCCATCCTCAAGCCTGGAGAAGCTGCTGGTAGAGTGGAAGCCAGAGGGGCGGAGCCAGGCTGCGCCAAGCCCCGCCCCCTCCCCTCTGGCTTTGGACTTGTTCAGACTGGTTTTCCATTGCCTTCTATTGAGACGAAGAGAGTGTGATGCAGTAAGTTTTCACGCCCAGGACAGGATTTGAACCCTGGTCTTCCAAAGACTGAGTCATAGAATCATAGAATCAAAATTAGAAGAGACCTTGTGGGCCATCCAGTCCAACCACATTCTGCCAAGAAGCAGGAAAATTGAATTCAAAGCATCCCCAACAGATAGCCATCTAGCCTCTGTTTAAAAGTCTCCAAAGAAGGAGCCTCCACTACACTCTGGGACAGAGAGTTCCACTGCTGAACAGCTCTCACAGTCAGGAAGTTCTTCCTCACGTTCAAATGGAATCTCCTTCCCTGTCATTTGAAGCCATTGTTCCACGTCTAAGTCTCCAGGGCAGCGGAAAACAAGCTTGCTCCATCCTCCTTATGACTTCCTCTCATATATTTATACATGGCCATCATGCCCAGTACTCAAAGCACTATGCCAACATTTCCTCAACCTGGGGGTCAGGACCCATGGGGTGTCAGAGGGGTTGCCAAAGACCATCAGAAAACATAGTATTTTCCGTCGGTCATGGGGGTTCTGTGTGGGAATTCTGGCCCAATTCTGTCATTGGTGGGGTTCAGAATGCTCTTTGATTGTAGGTTAACTATAAATCCCAGCAACTGCAATTCTCAAATCTCAAGATCTATTTTCCACAAACTCCACCAATGTTCACATTTGAGCATATTGAGTATTCATGCCAAGTTTGTTCCAGATCCATCATTGTTTGAGTCCACAGTGCTCTCTGGATGTAGGTGAACTAAAGGTAAAAAGTAAAGGTTTCCCTCTGACAGTAAGTCCTGTTGTATCATCTCCATTTTGAGCCAAAGAGCCAGCATTGTCCATAGACACCTCCAAGGTCATGTGGCCAGCATGACTGCAAGGAGTGCCGTTACCTTCTTGCTGGAGTGGTACCTATTGATCTACTCACATTTGCATGTGTTCGAACTGCTAGGTTGGCAGAAGCTGGGGCTAACAGTGGGAGCTCACGCTGCTCCCTGGATTCAAACCTGTGACCTTTCGGTCAACAAATTCAGCAGCTCAGTGGTTTAACCCACTGAGACATCGGAGGCTCAACTCCAAAACTCAAAGTCAATGTCCACCAAATCCTCTCAATATTTTCTGTTGGGCATGGGAGTTCTCTGTGCCAAATTTGGTTCAATTCCAACGGTTAACCCCCTGCCCAGAAGCATGACTAGCTGTGGAACCATGCATTGAACTATGGCACTAATTCTGCACCGTAGAATTAGTGCCATGGTTGAATGCATGGTTCCACAGCATTGAACCATGATGCTTCCTACCTTCAACGCGGAGCCTTGCAGTTTGGTGATGCACATTTCGGCACAGATGATTAAAGGCCTTTTAAATGACAACTGCCCATGATTCCATCGTCTTGAGTGGTATCAAACTGCATTCATTCTACAGTGTAGATGCGCCCTGAGTCAGCTCAGTTCCCAAGTAACTGACTCTAAACCGAGAGCTAACATAATCTGTTTTTCATTGCCAAGTGGTTTATTTTGCTTGGAAACATCAGAGGTTCTGAAGCATCTTGGGGAATGAGGTTCTTTTCTTGTTTTGCCTCATGCTTTAATATTGCCGCCGCGGACAAGAGTCGTATCGGGAACGGAAATCTGATATGTGCTTTAATTTGAGCATGGCTTTTCACTGCAGAATCACCTCTAGATGCTAACGGATAACATATTCCTCAGCCACAGCTTACATGTTATGGTAGCTCTATGCTAACTGGAGCTTTTCAAATCCCATCTCTCAGTATGACTGACCATTGTTGGCTAAGCGTTGCTCCAAACTGTTGTCAAAAAGTAACTTTTCCAAGCTGTGGTTAAGACAGGTTTAGGGGAGCATTATTTCGATGCTGCCCTTGTCACCCATACAGAAGCAGCTCTGCAGTGCCTAAAATCCTGCTTTGCAACAGCTGCAGAGCTGTTTGGGCTGGAAGTCAGCCTGAAGAAAACGGAAGTCCTCTACCAGCCCGCACCACAGGAAGAACACCATCATCCCCACGTCAGCATAGACACATCTGTGCTTAAGTCCATTCAGCAGTTCACCTACCTGGGAAGCATCATCTCTTCAGATGCCAAGATTGATAAAGAGATAGATCACAGATTAGCAAAGGCATAGAGTGCATTTGGAAGGCTTCACAAAAGAGTCTGGAGCAACAAGCACCTGAGGCAAAGCACCAAAATCAGTGTGTACAGAGCTATCGTACTGTCTATTTTCCTATATGGGTCTGAAACATGGGTCACCTATCCCCAACACCTACGACTCCTCGAACACTTTCATCAGCGCTGTCTTCGCACAATCCTAAATATACACTGGACCGACTATGTGATGAATGTTGCTGTTCTTGAGCAAGCAGGGATCATCAGCATTGAGGCCATGCTATTGAGAACTCAGCTGTGCTGGGCAGGGCACGTCTCTAGGATGGAGGACCACCGCCTCCCAAAGATACTACTCTATGGTGAACTTGCCATGGGTCAGCGCAAGAGAGGCACCCCCCAAAAGATATATAAGGACTCCCTGAAACAGCATCTCAGGCTTGGCCGGATTGATCACCAACAATGGTCCACTCTGGCCTCACATCAGAAGGCATGGAGACGCACTATCCACAATGCTGCGACCTCTTTTGAGAAGACACGCCGAACAGGTCTTGAAGAGAAACGACAACGCTGAAAGATCCGCAACTTGGAAACAACATCACCCAAGGAGATTTTCTGCTGTGCTTTCTGCAACCGGACTTGTCTATCTCAGATTGGCCTTTTTAGTCATCAACACGCTTGTAAAAATCGTGGGATGAGTCCTTCCTAAGAATCTATGTTCGCGAAGTAATGCCGAGAGAGATGCTAATCGGAGCTTTTCAAATCCCATCTCTCTTCCATATCAGTGGGTTGGCGAACCCTGTTTTATCCTATGCTTCCAAAGAACTCTCCAAGGTGCTGAAAACCCAATTCCTAGGTCAGTTTACAGTTAGTTCCATTAAAGTTAACCAAAACCTAGCATGGATTCATTGCCACCTTGATGTTGATATTATCAGGTGACATTGTAAAAAAAAATCATATTGGCATGTTCTGTAAAGTGAACTATAAATCCCAGCAACTACATCTCCCAAATGTCAATGTCTATTTTTCCCCAAACTCCACCAATGTTCACATTTGAGCATATTGAGTATTTGTGCCAAGTTTGATCCAGGTCCATCATTGTATGAGTCCACAGGGCTCTCTGGGTGTAGGTGAACTACAACTCCCGAACTCAAGGTCAATGCCCACCAAACCTTTCCAGTATTTTCTGTTGGTCATGGGAGTTCTGTGTGCCAAGAGTTTAACCCATTGCGCCACCGGGGACTCCTACTATAATACTGATAACAATGATCATAATGATAATAATAACGATAATAATAATGACAATAATCATTATCATGATAATAATTATGATATAGTGATAATAACTTTTTTTCATGTCAGGAGTGACTTGAGAAACTGCAAGTCGCTTCTGGTGTGAGAGAATTGGCTGTCTGCAAGGACGTTGCCCTGGGGACACCCGGATGTCATATGATTCTATGACTGTCTACAATGGACCAACTTTGGATCTAAATCAGATTTCAATCCATTGGAATGGGCCTATGGGATCCATGCAAGGAAACCATCACACATACAATATGTAAAAACCCAACGAATGCCACCTAGATAAGTAGGAAGGTATGTCGGAGGCCAAAATCTCCATCTCAAGTATACTTTCTGTGTTCCTTTGTCTCCTCTCCTTTGCGTCTCCCTTCCGGGATTTTTTGGGTCACTTCTGTGATTCCGAAACAAAAAGAAAATCCCACGCTCTATGTTAATGTTTCTCCCCCAGTACAACATGAGAGGGAAGAGATGAGAAAGGGAGCGGAAATTGTGCCTGGCTTTCAAGTGCATTTTTGAGGGATGGAACAGGAAGGAGCCGAGTTTTGAATCTCTCAGGTTACCGAACTGAGTCACATCGTTCTGAGAAAGACCGAAAATGTAAGTCAGAGAGAGAGACAGACAGCAAACCCCGGTAATGAAGGAAGGGTGCTGATCAGGTAGGTGATGCCCACCACACACCGCTCTTTAGAGGAGTTGCTTTTCCCTCCTTTTTGTAGAATCATCTTTCTCCTCTTTCTCTTCTTTTTTGATATCTGCCTCGCTTCCTTGCTTTATCTCCATCTCTGGGTCTTTTTTACCTCTTTTCTTTCCCTCCCCCTTTTTTCTCTGATTGATGACAATCCTATGAACGAGAGACCTCTGAGTGTCCTGTTACAAGGGTTGAATAAAAGTAATGCCTCCGCCTTCGTAACTCCTCAACAGATCGCAGTACTGGTATGCGGCAGGTACTGGCTTATTCAGTAGACTCTCCTCTACAGTTCCATTTGGGCGGGAAGCCTTAGCATTGAACGGTTGTGTTGTTAAGGTATGAAAAATAATGCCTCCACCTCGGTAACTCCTCAACAGATGGCAGTCCTGGTATGCGGCAGGTACTGGCTTGTTCAGTAGACTCTCCTCTACAGTCAATACGACCTAAGCAACGTAAAGTCATTCAATTCTGTCTGCAATACAGAATTGCACGAGGGCTGGATGAAAGGTAATGCCTCCACCTTTGTAACTCCTCAACAGATGATAGTACTGGTATGCGGCAGGTACTGGCTTATTCAGTAGACTCTCCTCTACAGTTCAATTTGGGCGGGAAGCCTTAGCATTGAACGGTTGTGTTGTTAAAGTATGAAAAATAATGCCTCTACCTCGGTAACTCCTCAACAGATGGCAGTCCTGGTATGCGGTATTACTAACCGATGGTAAACTGGCTGGGATTTTGGGAAGTTGATGTCCAAAACAACTGGAGGACCAAAGGTTGGGAACCACTACCTTAAGGTCACCATAACTGGAGATGATTTGAAGACCAAATCAACAATTCCTGTACCCTATGGTCTACTTTTCTCTACTCCTGGCCTCACCGAAAGGCTTTGGGCCTCAGTCTTCCTCTTGTAGCTCAAAATTACTAACAGATGGTAAGCTGGCTGGGATTTTGGGAAGTTGACGTCCAAAACAACTGGAGGACCAAAGTTTGGAAACCACTACATTAAGGTCACCATAATTGGAGATGACCTGTAGGCCGCATCAACAATTCCTGTACCTTATAGTCTAATTTTCTCTACTCCTGGCCTCACTGATAGGCTTTGGGCCTCAGTCTCCCTCTTGTAGCTCAAACTTACTAACTGATGGTAAGCAGGCTGAGATTTTGGGAAGTTGATGTCCAAAACAACTGGAGGACCAAAGGTTGGGAACCACTACCTTAAGGTCACCATAATTGGAGATGATTTGAAGACCAAATCAACAATTCCTGTACCCTATGGTCTACTTTTCTCTACTCCTGGCCTCACCGAAAGGCTTTGGGCCTCAGTCTCCCTCTTGTAGCTCAAAATTACTAACAGATGGTAAGCTGGCTGGGATTTTGGGAAGTTGATGTCCAAAACAACTGGAGGACCAAAGGTTGGGAACCACTACTTTAAGGTCACCATAATTGGGGATGATCTGTAGGCCACATCAACAATTCCTGTACCCTATGGTTTACTTTTCTCTACTCCTGGCCTCACTGAGACTTTGGGCCTCAGTCTCCCTCTTGCAGCTCAAACTTACTAACTGATGGTAAGCTGGCTGGGATTTTGGGAAGTTGACGTCCAAAACAACTGGAGGACCAAAGGTTGGGAACCACTACCTTAGGGTCACCATAACTGGAGATGATTTGAAGGCCACCTCAACAATTCCTGTATCCTATGGACTACCTTTCTCTACCCCTGGCCTCACTGATAGGCTTTGGACCTCAGTCTCCCTCTTGTAGCTCAAACTTATTAACTGATGGTAAGTGGGCTGGGATTTTGGGAAGTTGATGTCCAAAACAACTGGAGGACCAAAGGTTGGGAACCACTACCTTAAGGTCACCATAATTGGAGATGACCTGTAGGCCGCATCAACAATTCCTGTACCTTATAGTCTAATTTTCTCTACTCCTGGCCTCACTGATAGGCTTTGGGCCTCAGTCTCCCTCTTGTAGCTCAAACTTACTAACCGATGGTAAGCTGGCTGGGATTTTGGGAAGTTGATGTCCAAAACAACTGGAGGACCAAAAGTTGGGAACCACTACCTTAAGGTTACCATACTTGGAAATAATTTGAAGGCCACGTCAACAACTCCTATACTCCATGGTCTATTTTTCTCCACTCCTGGCCTCACTGATAGGCTTTGGGATTTTTCTAGCTGAAATATTGCAACCAAATAGGACATCTGAGGCTGGTTAAGTACAGCAGGGAGGAGGCATTGGCAAAGGTCTTCTCTGTTGCCCAGGCGAACAATTTCTCAGCCTTCCCTCCCCTCCTTTCTGGGTTTGCGACTAACTGCCGGGCGCAGGAGGGTGCCTCTTTTTGGCGACTTTTCTTCCTCGGCCGGGCAGCCGGGCTTCATTCTTAATCACCGCCGTCCTCCAAGATGTGGCTCCAGTAGCTCTTGGGAACTGCTACGCTCAGCCGAGCATGAACGGGGAACCCTCCTCCAGCTGTTCCAAAAGGCCCAGAGAGGGGGAGAAACATGTTCTTCTTTGTCTGGGAAGAGAGAGAGAGAGAGAAAGAGGGGAGAAAATTAAAAAGAGAAGAGCCTGCCATTCTGGAGACTGCGGTCTCCCCCTTAATAGCAGGCAAAGCATACACAGTTCGAGCTCACTTCAATTATATGTGGGCCTAACTCAGAGTATTCTTGGATTTGGAGAGCTTGATGGAACTCCACTAGACCAGTTTTTTTCAACCTTTTTTGAGCCGCGGCACATTTTTTACATTTACCGAATCCTGGGACACACCACCAACCAAAATGACACAAAATGACACTCTAACACAGTAATACATATAGTTAATATTTTTTGAAATGTATTTATACACTCAGTGTGAAACCTGGGCCTATTTCGATGAACACAACATAGATATCATGGCCGAGGAAGGAGGGGAGGAGGAAGCCCAAGAAGGCAAGTGGTGAGAAAATGCTACCAGTATTAGAGTTTGGTGGGCATTGACCTTGGGTTTTGGAGTTGTAGCTCACCTATATCCAGAGAGCACTGTGGATTCAAACAATGTTGGATCAGGACCAAACTTGGCTTGAATGCTCAATATGCCCAAATATGAACGCAGTTGGAGTTCAGGGGAAATAGACCTTGACATTTGGGAGATGTAGCTGCTGGGATTTATAGTTCCCCTACAATCAAAGAGCATTCTGAACCCCACCAATGATAGAACTGGGGCAAACTTCCCACACAGAACCCCCAGGAGGCAAGAGGTGTCTCTACTTGGGGAAAGGGGGGCGGGCCTTCCCAATGCATGGAGTGGGAGAGACCAAGTAGACAACGGGTGCAGAGGGGGGATGTTTGTAATTTTGTGCCTTTATCGAGGTAGGTTTCTTAGGGTTTTTATACTTCAACACACTAACCCCCCCCCCCCTTCCTGGATGTTCCAATTTCCCACGGCACACCTGATGATCGCTCACGGCACACTAGTGTGCCCCGGCACACTGGTTGGGAAACACTGTCCTATGATGTTCCCTCACATATTTATTCATAGCCCTCATCATGTGTCCTTTCAGCCTTCTCTTCTGCAGGCTAAACATACCCAGCTCTTTAAGCCGCTCCTCAAAGGGCTTGTTCTCCAGATCCTTGATCCTGGAGTCGCCCTCCACTGAACACTTTCCAACATCTCCCGTCAATTGTGGTGCCTACCATTGGACACAGCGTGATTCCAGATGTGGTCTGACCAAGGCAGAATAGAGCATGGGGAGCATGACTTCCTTGGATCTAGACACTAGACTCTTATGTATGCAGGCCAAAATCCTATTGGCTTTTTAAGCTGCCACATCACATTGCTGACTCATGTTTACTATCCTCCCCACAAGGACTCCCCCAGATCTTTTTCACAAGTCCCATTCTGTGTCTTGAATTTCATTTTTTCTGTCTAAGTCAATCAGTCAGTCAATCAATCAATCAATCAAACAGAGCATTGGCATGGAAGTTTAGGCCTTTCTCGCTGCATGAGAAATTGAGTCCACCTTGAGATCTTCTAGACCAGTGTTTCCCAACCTTTTTTGAGCCACAGCACATTTTTTACACTGACAGATTCCTGGGGCACACCACCAATCAAAATGACACAAAATGACACTCTAACACAGTAATATATATAGTTAATATGTTTTTAGATGTATTTATACACTCAGTGTGAAACCTGGGCCTGTTTCGATGAACACAACATAGAAATCCTGGCAGGAATGGCAGAAAGACACAAACTTCCCACACAGAACTCCCATAACCAAGAGAAAATACTATAAGAGTTTGGTGGACCTTGAGTTTTGGAGTTGTAGTTCACCTATATCCAGAGAGCACTGTGGACTCAAATAATGTTGGATCAGGACCAAACTTGGCATGAATACTCAATATGCCCAAATGTGAACACAGATGGAGTTTGGAGAAAATAGACCTTGACATTTGGGAGTTACAGTTTCTGGGATTTATAGTTAACACACAAACAAAGAGCATCCTGAACTCTTGCAACAATGGAATTGAACCAAACTTGGCACGAATACTCAATATGCCCAAATGTGAACACAGATGGCTGAGGAAGGCTGAGGAAGGCTGGCGAGGGAGTCCCTCACAGAATCCCGCCTGCCTTTCCTTCCTCCAAGGGTCCTCCTGCCAGGCCCCGACCCTTTCCCTCCGCGAAGGAAGGCCCCTTCTCCCCTTTGGGGCCCTTCCTCCCCAAGGAGTTTCGGGGAGGGGGGCCGAGCCGAGGGGAAGGGTGCCCCAGGGCCTCACCTGGGACACAGCAGGGCCAAGCCGGGGCGCCTCCGGAAGTAGCTAGCCCCTTCACTTCCTTCAGCGCCGCAGGGACCTAGTGCGCATGCGCCCAGACAAGCGCACTTCCACTTCCGCCTCCATACTCCGCCCTCCTTCAATTGGAGGCTGGCTGGCTGGGGAAACGGCTGAAGGAGGCGGCGCCCTGGCCCGTTCTTCTTTTTCTTCACCGCTGCCAGGCCCTTCCTCCTCCTCCTCCTTGCAGCAGGAGTTCGGCAGGAGGAGGAAGAAGGGGGGTTCCCACAGCATACCAGGTGTTCGCTCACCAAACACTAGTGTGCTGCGGAACAGCGGTTGGGAAACACTGCCCTAGTCAATGTTGTACATCTTTTCACAATCAGGAACAGACATGTATAGCTCAGGAACAATACCCTGTCTGCACAGATGGCTTTGCAGCTTATATAACCCAGGAACGGAAGTTATACAATGATTCGCATGTTCACATTTCCAACGAAAATCCCGCAGTGACCATTTTGGGAGCCTCTAAATCCCGCAATGAAGCAGCAAGTCTGGACGACAGAGGCAGAAATCCCAGGTCTGATTTAAAGCAGTGTTTCCCAAACGCTGTTCCGCAGCACACTAGTGTGCCGTGAGCAATCCCCTGGTGTGCTGTGAAAAAACCTCTCTTCCCCCCTTTCTTCCCCCTCCTGCCGAACTCCTGCTGCTGCTGCTGCTTGGGGGAGGAGGAGGAAGGGCCAGGCGGTGGTGAAGATGAAGAAGGGGCTGGGGCGCTGCCTCCTTTGGCCGTTTCCCAGCCAGTCAGCCTCCAATTGAGGGAGGGCGGGGAACGGAAGCGGAAGTGAGGAGCGCAGTCCGAGGCAGGCCCACCGGCTTCTTCTTTTGAACCGCAGGAAAGAAGGAAGGAAGGCAGGCAACCACGGACTGAGTGAGTGCCTTCCCTTCTGGTGTGGAAGAGGGAGAGAGCCATCCAGGAAGGGAGCCACCTGGGGGTTCTGTGTGGGAAGTTTGGCCCAGTTCTATCATTGGTGAGGTTCAGAATGCTCTTTGATTGTAGGGGAACTATAAATCCCAGCAACTACAACTCCCAAATGGCAAGGTCTATTTCCCCTGAACTCCATCTGCATATTGGGCATATTGAGTATTCATTTCAAGTGTGGTCCAGATCCCTGATTATTTCAGTCCACAGTGCTCTCTGGGTGTAGGTGAACTACAACTTCCAAACTCAAGGTCAATTCCCAAGCAAACCCTTTCAGTACTTTCTGTTGGTAATGAGAGTTCAATATGCCAAGTTTGGTTCAATTCCATTGTTGCAAGAGTTCAGGATGCTATTTGTTTGTGTGTTAACTATAAATGACAGAAACAGTAACTCCCAAATGTCAAGGTCTATTTTCACCAAACTCCATCTGTGTTCATATTTGGGCATATTAAGTATACATGCCAAGTTTGGTCCTGATCCAACATTGTTTCAGTCCACAGTGCTCTCTGGATATAGGTGAACTACAGCTCCAAAACCCAAGGTCAATTTCCACCAAAGTCTTATAGCATTTTCTCTTGGTTATGGGAGTTCTGTGTGGGAAGTTTGTGTTTTTCTGCCATTCCTGCCAGGATATCTATGTTGTGTTCATTGAAACAGGCCCAGGTTTCACACTGAGTGTATAAATACATTTAAAAACATATTAACTATATGTATTACTGTTTTAGAGTGTCATTTTGTGTCATTTTGGTTGGTGGTGTACCCTAAAATTTTGTAAATGTAAAAAATGTACCGCAGCTCAAAAAAGGTTGGGAAACACTGATTTAAAGTGTGGCCTTTGGATGATGTGTATAAGTTATACAAGAAACATAAATGAATTTCTCCTTCAGACTCAGGTCCCATCTCCAGGAGATCTCAATTTGGATATCCAAATGTACCTAAAATCCCAGGTATTTCCAGTCCCAGAGAAGGGCTGTTTGCCATGGACCATACCTTTGCACAGGTACAAAATGGCTCTCTGAATCCGCCTCCTTCTTTGGGGCTAGGAAAGCAGACGGTCCAGGAGAAGGCACAGCAACCTAGAAGCCCTGTGGTGCAAGTCTCCATGGCAACACAAAGAACGTGCAATTAACACCCCGCGGTAACTGAGCTCCGCTCCGGCTCAGAGAACGGGATCAGGCGTGATTCCATATTGGAAACCATCATTTCCCCGCAGGCCTCCCCCGCCACACTCATTCCAACATCAGATTTCTTTCTGGATCCATTGTCCTTCACAACTGGCATGACACTCAATGGGCTTCATATTGTGTTGTAGATCCCAAGCCACCACGAAGGAACTATGGCGGAGTGGCATGCTTTTGCAAACAACCTAAAGTGGATGTGTATCACTGCATCAAAGACTGCAAGGGGGGCTATGGCATCTTTTTTACTACCTAAACATGGCTATAATGTCCTTCTCAACCTTTGCTTCTCCAAGCAAAACATATTCAGCTTCCTAAGGCACTCCTTAGAGCAGTGTTTTTCAACCTTTTTTGAGCCGCGGCACATTTTTTACGTTTACAAAATTATGGGGCACACCACCAACCAAAATGACACAAAGTGACACTCTAACACAGTAATACATATAGTTAATGTATTTATAAATGTATTTATACACTCAGTGTGAAACCTGGGCCTGTTTCAATGAACACAACATAGATATCCTGGCAGGAATGGCAGAAAGACACACACGAAGGTCTTGCTCAACAGCTGTCAGTCTCTCTCTGTGTTCTTATGCATCAATAAGGAAGGAAGGAAGGAAGGAAGGAAGGAAGGAAGGAAGGAAGGAAGGAAGGAAGGAAGGGAAGAGAGAAGGAAAATTGAACCAAAGAGCAAAGAAAGGGAGGAAAGAAACAGGTAGAGAAGGAAGAAAGAAAAGGGGAAAGAAGAAGGAAAAGAAAAAGAGGGAAGGAGAGAAAGAGGGAGGGAAGGTTGGCCACAGCAACACGTGGCGGGTACAGCTAATAAATTTATACAGCATATATATATATATATATATATATATATATATATATATATATATGAATGAATGTAGGCCAAAACACCTGGAGGGGGGGCCCAAGTTGACCCATGCCTGCCTTAAGTGAGCAAACCCTGATAGTTTTCGACCCCTACTTAAAGGTACCTCAACCCTGTGTCCCGAATGCCCTTTGACCCGCCTTGGCTGACTGTGAGGGAATCACGGGAGTGGTAGTTTGACACCATCCTGAGCCTCCCCAAACTACAAATCCCGAGATTCCCCAGCCTTGAGCCCTGGAAGACCAAGGGGTGCCTCACTGTATGAATGCTATGGTGTAGATCCACCCCCAGGCAGCCGGGGGACCCAGGAAAGTCCCATTCCAGGATCTTCTCTCTCTCCGCGCAGCTCCTTTTGCCTGACGCGGTCCTTGCCTTTCGGCTCAAACCCTTCCGAGGCCGAGGAAGGAGGGGAGGAGGAAGCCCAAGAAGGCAAGTGGTGAGTAGAGGCTGTGTTTGCGGGACTCAGGCAAGGGATCGAGCCCCGGCTAGGACAGGACCTCTCTCTCTCTCTCTCTCTCTCTTCTATCTCCAATTTCCCACAGCACACCTGATGATCACGCACGGCACACTGGTTGGGAAACACTGCCTTAGAGCAGTGTTTCCCAACCACTGTTCCGCGGCACACTAGTGTGCCATGAGCGATCACCTGGTGTGCCGTGGAAAAACCTCTCTTCCCCCCCTTTCTTCCCCCTCCTGCCGAACTCCTGCTACTGCTTTGGGGGGGGTGAGGAAGGGCCGGACGGAGGCGAAGAAGAAGGGGCTGGGGCGCTGCTTCTTACGGCCGTTTTCCCAGCCAGACAGCCTCCAATGGAGAGAGGGTGGGGAACGGAAGCAGAAGTGAGGAGCGCAGTTTGAGGCAGGCCCACCAGCTTCTTCTTTCGAACCGCAGGAAAGAAGGAAGGAAGGAAGGAAGGAAGGAAGGAAGGAAGGAAGGAAGGAAGGAAGGAAGGCAGGCAACTGCGGACCGAGTGAATGCCTTCTTTTCTGAAGTATATAAATACATTTAAAAACATATTAACTATATGTATTATGTATTTATTTATTTATTTCCATCATTTCTACCCCGCTTCTTCTCAACCCCCGAGCGGCCTAACAACGGCAACAATTCGATGCCAACACAGCATACATATAATAAAACCCCCCAAACAGTTAAAATTAAATACATTAAATTACAGCTGGCATTAAAATTCGTTAAAATACAATTAACATTAAAATACATCATATATATTCACATCAGTTAAAACAGTATTCCATCCATAATTGAAGCATTGGGTCTTGTCCACCAGTTTGCCATTTCAAACCAATCTAAAGTGCTGTATCGTGCTAATGTGCAAACGCCTGGTCCCATAACCAGGATCTCACTTATTTCCTGAATGCCAGGAGGGATGGGGTTGATTGTATATCAATGGGGAGTGCATTCCACAGACGGGGAGCCACCACCGAGAAGGCCCTCTCTCTCATCCCCACCAACCGCGTTTGAGAAGTAGCCGGGAGCAAGAGCAGGGCCTCCCTGGATGATCTTAAATTATGAGGTGGGACGTAGAAGCTGATGTGTTCGGACAAGTAAGCTGGGCCAGAACCGTATAGAGCTTTAAAGGTCAAAACCAGCACTTTGAATTGAGCTCGGAATTGGACCGGCAGCCAGTGGAGCTGACACAACGGGGGGGGGGGGGGTTGGTATGCTCCCTGTATGTAGCTCCCGTTAGTAATCTGGCTGCCACCCGTTGGACTAATTGCAGTTTCCGAACTGTCTTCAAAGGCAGCCCCACACAGAGTGCATTGCAGTAATCTATTCGGGATGTGACCAGAGTGTGGACGACCGTAGCCAGATCAGACTTCCCAAGGTACAGGCGCAGCTGGCGCATGAGTCTTAACTGTGCAAAAGCTCCCCTGGCCACCACCGAGACCTGGGGTTCCAGGCTCAGCAATGAGTCCAGGATCACTCCCAAGCTGTGAACCCGCGTCTTCAGGGGGAGTGTAACCCCATCCATCACAGGCTGTAACCCTATGCCCTGTTCGGCCTTTCAACTGACCAGGAGGACCCCTGTCTTGTGTGGATTAAGTTTCAATTTGCTAGCCCTCATCCAGTCCGACACAGCAGCCAAGCACCAGTTCAAAGTCTGGACAACCTCCTTGGTGAGTTACTGTGTTAGAGTGTCATTTTGTGTCATTTTGGTTGGTAGTGTGCCCCAGGATTTTGTAAATGTAAAAAATGTGCCGTGACTCAAAAAAGGTTGGGAAACACTGCCTTAGAGGAATTCATGCTTTCCAGACCTTACTGCTTCCAGAGGCCACATTCATAACAGGGTCTTTGACTCCATCCCTTCCTTATATCTTTCCCCTAATGCTAGAAGGCTAGCCTTTGACTGTGTGGATCATAATAAATTGTGGCGAAAAGGTTCATTATTTAAACTGGTTTATTCATATCATGATCTGATCACCATGCTCATTATATCCCACATTAATGGGGTTATTGGGATAACAATACAAAAGATTTTGACCCTCTTCAGTCTCTCCTGAGGAAACAAAATCTGGATCATAATAATGGCCAAGTTCTTGGTGGTATGGGCATACCAAGCCACCTTGTAAGAATCTGGCCAGTGTGAACTGGCCAGTGTGCACATGTGTGGATACTTGTGCCAAATTTGGTCCAGTTACTGAAAAATACATCCTGCATATCAGATTTTTGCATTACGATTCACAACAGTGGCAAAATTACTTATGAAGTAGCAACAAAAATAATATTATGGTTGGGGGACACCATAACATGAGGAACTGTATTAAGGGGCCACGGCATTAGGAACGTTGATGACACTGGTCTAGTTTTGACCATTTTGGCAACCCTTCTCTGGTTGAGAATCTTAAGTCTGAACAATAGAGACACTATTCGAGATGCTCCATTTCTCCATCCTTTTGAATGGCTCCTTTCAGATTGAAACTTGTACGGGTTCGACTATCCGACTGGCATGGGTGCCCTTGCTGATCCGATACCAAAACGAAATAATCCCCGAGCGCCTTATTATTTGGAAACACGCTCCTTGTCGATGCCTGTCGTGGCAGCGAGGTTAATCTCCAGCGGTTCTGAAAATACATATTTGTGATTCTTTCGAATCCTTGGTTTCCCTCGTGGGTCGCCTCCATGAAAGGCAATGAGCAAACAAGGACGGCCACGCCGGAATGAATCTGTTTAATCAATTAAGGCAATCAGCATCGTCCTTTGCCGGTTTCGTCCTCAAAAAGGAAACTAAGTGTTTCATTAGCACACTCCCGAGCGCGGCACACATACATATGCTACTTTTCTGAATAATGATGGCTTGTGTTTGCTCACTGTGGTATCCAGAGACCTTAAAATACAAAATAAGCACGAGATATTTTTTGTTGCCTCATTAAAAACAGGCATCATGGTGTCAGAGGAGCTCCTGGTTATTTCTCTCCCCTCGCATCCTCGCCTGATCTCTTGATGAAAAGCATACAATGGTTTTCTGGACAGGTCTCCCACGTTTAATGAGCTTTTAGTTGCAGCCAAAATAGTCCTCTGTTGTCAAGGGTAATTCATTGGGGATGTTCAAATGGGAAGTTCAGAGGGGGTTTGCATCTGGACCAAGAAGAAGGCTGGCCTGTTCCTACCATTGGGCCAAATGAGACACTTTCTTCAGATTTTGGGCAGATTTTGAACCCAAACAGTGCCCTAAACCCCATGCGTTGTTATTGTTGTGTGCCTTCATGTCTTTTCTTCCTTGAGGAGAGGCATATAACAGAAAAATGATAATGGTGATGATATTATGATATTATAAATGATAATGGTGATGTCCTTTCTCCACAACCGGGGACAGCGAGTGGAATGGGGTGGGGTGGCTTCCGAGAGGGCCTCTCTGCTTTGTGGGGTCCCTCAAGGGGCCATACTCGCCCTGTTGTTATTTAACATCTACATTGCTAGTCTGGTGCGAAGTTTCGGGCTGGAATGTTATCAGTCAAATACAGTCAGATCCTCAAATACTCTCTGCTTCATTTGGAAGAATGCTGCACTCGCAGAGCTCAGGCAGTGTTGAATTTCAGTTGACTTTTCTGGAGAGGTGGCTGCTGAGGGAGCAGAAATGGTCAACATTGGCTAATGTTACACCATTAAGCTGTATTTCTGACATTGGAGAGGGATTGGCTGGTGACTGCTGGGAGAGTTCAATGAGAATCCGAGATTTTCGTATGCTTCTGCAAAGCTGTTAAGAGTGGCTTGTAGGTCTTCTTCTGAATGCACACAGACTAGGTTATTATGGGCATATTGGAATACTATAACCAGGGGCGGTCTAAGGTCATTTTAAATGGTAAGCGAACATTATTTTGCCCCCCCCCAAAAACATTATGGGTGGGGAAAGAGCCCCTTTTTCTGAAGCAAAAGGGGTCTCAGAATCTGCCTTAATTTTGGGGGAGAAGAAGGGGCGGAATCGGGGGCGCCATGCCGGGCCAAAGGGAAGAGCCAGAGGGCGGCCTCTTTGCAGGGCAGGGTGTTGCCTCCTCTGTGCCTCCACCTTCTATCGCCGCACCTTCGGCCCCACGCCGGGCTCCTACTCCCCCCCGGGGCTGCTTCCTCCTTTTCCTTATGCTTCCTCAGCGCTTGTTCTTCCTCCCAGGGGGTCTCCCTGCGCTCTTACCACACCGGAGGTGGCGGCACGAGCAACCTCTTCCTGCGCTCCAGCACGCCGCTCTCCTCGGTGTCTCTGCAGCAGCGCTACTACTCGTTGGGCTCCTCTTCGGCCGCGGAACATCGGCCGGACGCTGTCTGGTGGGTGGGGAATGTGCCCTACCCAGATGGCGCCCCACGCAGCGGCGTCCTTGGCCTACCGGTAGGACCGCCCCTGACTATAACAGATGTTGCTGTGACCTTGGTTTTGGCTTTCAGTCTGCTTGCCATCTGTCCGATAGATGATTTCCACTCTGGTGGGAAGCTTCTCATCAAAGCTGATGGCACCAAGCTTGTTCTGAGGATGGAAGGATGACCAGACTCTGTACCCTCTTGCCTACATCCATGACTTGAGGCCGTCACTGGATGCCTGCGTGCCAGTAGATTGAGGGTGAATCCAGCAAAGACGGAGATACTATGGCTGGGGCATCCGGTTGGTGGGGCGGTCCAGCTGCCTACCCTGGATGGCGAGGCATTATGCCTGTCATCTTCTGTAAAGAGCCTTGGGATCACTTTAGACCCTTTGTTGACAATGGAAGCTCAAATCTCCAGCGTCAGCAAAACCGCTTTCTTCCATCTGCGGCAGGCTAGGCGGCTGGCTCCCTACTTATCCAGAGACAACCTAGCCACAGTGATCCAAGCCACGGTAATCTCGAGACTGGACTACTGTAACGCCCTTTACATTGGCCTGCCCTTGTCTCTGATCCGGAAATTTAAGCTCGTCCAGAATGTCGCTGCACGACTTCTTACTGGAACTCCGGTGAGAGGTCACGTAACTCCCATCCTTCTGCAGCTTCATTGGCTTCCGGTCGAGCATCGGATCACCTTCAAGGTGATGGCCTTGCATGTCTGGGGCCGTTGTATCTGAGGGACTGTCTTATCCCCTATCAACCCCGGAGATCACTCCGCTCCAAACACCTGAACCTCCTTGAGGTACCTAGTGTTAAATCCTTCCGCTTGGCGTCCACCCGGCGTAGAGCTTTTTCTGTGGTGGCACCATCAATTTGGAACACTCTTCCAAATGAAGTCCGGGCCTTGCAAGACCTACCATCATTTCGCCAGGCCTGCAAGACTCATCTCTTTCGGTTAGCATTCGATTGCTAAATTGTATAACTACTTTTGCCAATTTTAAATGCTGTTTTGACTGTATTATGTTTTATGTGACTGTGAGCCGCTCTGAGCCCTTGGAGAGTGGCGGCATACAAGTCCAAATAATAAATAAACAAACAAATAAATAATAATAATATCAGTAATAATAATAATATATAGGCAGTATTTTTCAACTTTTCCCATTCTTTTTGTGTGTGTGAGAAATTTCAAGTCACTTCTGATGTGGCCGTCTGCAAGGACTTTACACAGGGGACACCCAGATGTTTTAATGTTTTAGAAGGGTTGAATGAAAAGTAATGCCTCCACCTTTGTTACTTGTGTTTGGATGGGATACATCTAATGCAGTTTGATCCTATTGCCATGGTGTTATGTCATGGCATCCTGAGAGTTGTAGTTTCACAAGCTCCTTTGCACATTCAAGTGCCACCCCGGAGTTGGTTGAGGTAGGCAGGATTTCCCTGGGTACTGGTTGTGGGGGGTCGGGAGCAGGTCAGGGTTTTGCCCTCCCTTCTGCTCGAGATCCCCGTGTACAACTGGTGGGCCACTGTGTGATACAGAATGCTGGACTAGATGGGCTGAGGTCCGATTCAGCATGGCTCTTCTTATGTTCTTATGTTCTTATGTTCTCTGCCGGAAAGCATTGGTGCCTCACCAAACTACAGCTCCTAGGATCTCGTAGCACTGAGCCATAGTAGATCAAGTAGTGCCAAACTGCATCAATTCCAAAGAGTAGTTGCAACTTTATTGCGTTTAGGTGGTTTTGTTTTTACACACCATGTTATGAATATTGGTTATCAGTATTGGGGCAAAAGTGGCATATATGTGCATCAAATTACTGAATGGTTTTGAATGAAGGAGGAATAATTAAGAAGTCTACGCACAGGGCACTGAAAGTGATTGTGAGAATTTGAGTTAACCAGAGCCTCTAATCCAGATTCCACAAATAAAAGTAAGAAAAGCCAGTTAAAATAAAATCTTCAGTATCTTGAGATCCGTGTTCCCTTTTAAGTAACAGTCTGATTTGCACACCAGACAATTATAGTAACGAAATTAAAAATTTAAGCAAGGCTAAACCCTACAGGACTTGCGTTTTTGGAAATGTGTGCCTTAATTATGTTCAACATGGCCTAATTTCGGAGGATTTTGCTCAAAAGTCGTCTACCGGAAAGCTCCAGTCATGCAATTGGAGGACGTTCGGAAGTAAAAAAAACGGCACTGTGAGATTCAATGGCTGTGTATTTTCTGAAACATTCTTCAAGTCATGATAAAATGGCCCTCCTTGGGGAAAAAAAAGATAAACAAAGGCCCACATTTTTTTCTGAAATCCTGGTTGCATATGATGCTATGGAAAAAAAATCTTGCTGTAGAGGAGGAAGCGTAAACATTCCCTTCCTTGCAGTTACATCCCTGGAACTATGATCGTGCCATAAAATAAAAATCAGCGTATTAAATATTCACCAGCACAAACGAAAAAGACAAAGACTGAGCCACTAAAACATGCGTTTGTGCATATTTCAAACTCACTTCGTTTCCCCACCTGCTTCCCCCGCCTTCCTCCTGATGCAATTGTACTATTTGCAGCTATGCAAGGGATCTGTCTGGAGGTGCGTGATCTGCTCTGGTTGATCCATGAGTCACTTAAACAGGAGGACATAGATCTACACCAGTGTTTCACAACCTGGGGGTCGTGATCCCTTGGAGGATCACAAGAGGGTTTTAAAGGGGTCGCCAAAGACCATCAGAAAATATGCATTTCTGATGGTTTTAGGAAACCCTTTAGCAGAGAAGGCTGAAAATCTCTCTGCCTGTCCTTTTCTTCCTTTTTGGGAATCAGATAGCAAATCCTCCCACTAAAAGCCCTCCTCCACTGTGATTGGCCAACCTCTCAGCTGGCTCTCAGCCGAGGGGAGGGCTGTTTTTGAGACTCCAAGCAGGGAGGGGAGAGCAAGCATGCTTGGCTCATGGAAGTATGGTGCACATATGCGGGCGAGGGAGAGTGTGCAGGCCCGGATTAACACCTTTTTGCGCCCTAGGCCACACTTTGGAATTACGCCCCCTTTAAGCCAACCTCTACCGCACCCCCCCCCCCCATCACTCAGACCCACACTAAAAATAAATCATATCATGCAACTCGCCTCGAATTCACTCAGGTAGCCCAATACATCTCAGTTGATCAGTAATATCCAAATAAATCAACAACAACCCACACCAATCAGCGCAGGTGTATCCGCGGGGCTCGTGGGGCACCTGGGCTGGACCCACTTGCAGCAGCACAATGCTTGGGCCCATGCGCACCGTCACGCGGCAGCGGTTCGGGGACAGCACCAAGACAGACCACGCCAACGGCCGACATCTTCCCTCCCTCCCTCTCCGCCGCTGCCGCCTCTCAGCACCACGCCCTGCCCGCAACCCTCCGCTGCCGCCGCTCCTGCTGCCTCAGTGGAAGCGAATGGTCGCGGTGAGGGGGCGCGGCTACAAGGCAGGCAGGCTGCCCAACCCCACGACGCCCGGCGCTTCCTTCGCATGGGAAGGCCCGCCGGCAGGGAGAGCAAGAAGAAACACACACTTGCAATGGCTGCAGCTATGCTGCAGAACGAATGCAGCCTGGCAGCTCTTTAACCCCTACAGCTCTGTGCTGTGGCACCCTGGGAGTTGTGGTTTTAGCATGGCCCCTCCAGTGGTGCCAAGCCACATTATTTCTACAGCGGAGGGGTATGTGTGTGTGTATATATATATTTATGGTATGATAGATATGGGGCCACAGTTGTCCAGTGGGTTAAACTGCTGAGCTGCTGAACTTGCTGACCAGAAGGTTAACAGTTCAAATAAGATAGCGGAAAATGTCAATAATTCACCGACACAAACAATAACAGTGACACTTCAAGGTACAAAACAATCTGCAAGGCAAGGGGAACTCATGGCTTGTTTAGTCGTCTGTATTTCCGGTGAGTCATCGCCTAACGCTACCCTCCGCCTCCCTCCTGCAGGCTATGACATTCAAGTAAACTACGTAATTCTGCTCTGCAGACAGAGAGCTATCCGTTCACACTTAAAACTTCCTTCCTCATCTCCATGTGCATTGCATTTTTATTTGTTTCAACATTTTTATTTATTTATTTTGGTCCATGATCTGTGCCCCCCTCGGCTTGCACCCCTAGGCCATGGCCTAGGTTGGCCTTATGGGTAATCCGGGCCTGAGAGTGTGCAAGGCTGCAGAGAGGCTTGTGCCAGTGGATCCCGTCAACACATGGGGATACTGTGTGGGAAATTTGGCCCAATTGGTGGGGTTCAGAATGCTCTTTGATTGTAGGTGAACTATAAATCTCAGCAACTACAACTCCCAAATGTCTATCTTCCCCAAACTCCACCAGTGTTCACATTTGGGCATATTGGGTATCCATGCCAAGTTTGGTCCAGATCCATCATTATTTGAGTCCACAATGCTCTCTGGATGTAGTGAACTACAACTCCCGAACTCAAGGTCAATGCCCACCAAACCCTTCCAGTATTTTCTCTTGGTCATGGGAGTTCTGTGTGCCAAGAGTTTAACCCATTGCGCCACTGGGGGCTCCTACTATAATACTGATAATAATGATCATAATGATAATGATAATAATAATAATATTGATAATAATGACAATGACAAAAATAATGATCATGATAATAATTATGATATAGTGATAATAACTTTTTTTCATGTCAGGAGTGACTTGAGAAACTGTTGGTCATGGGAGTTCTGTGTGCCAAGTTTTGGTTCAATTCCATCGTTGGTGAAGTTCTGACTGCACTCTGATTGTAGGTGAACTATAAATCCCAGCAACTACAACTTCCAAATGACAAAATCAATCTCCCCCAGCCCCACCAGTATTCAAATTTGGGCGTATCGGGTATCGGTGAATGAAAATACATCCTATATATCAAATATTTACATGACGATTCATAACAGTAGCAAAATAACAGTTATGGTTGGGGGTTACTGTATTAGGGATCGCGGCATTAGGAAGGTTGAGAAACACTGATGTAAAATAATACTAGAAGGCACCTTCAAGATCTAGAATAATTATGTTGGATGGTGGCTTCCATGACTGCAAGGCAGTGGATTTGTCTTGGTCTTGACTCTGAACATTATAGGAGCTCTCCAGGGTCCTAAGTCCTGGACAATCAATAGGTTTAGCATCTAAGATAGCCTCTTTCAAGTTGGGACTAAAGCTCAAGTTGATTCATTATGCTGTTGATGTGCGAACCCCCTGCTGCCATTAGGAAAAGGTGAAGGAGTACTGGGATAGCTTATATGCTCAACAATGTGGTTATGTTTACAAATGTCAACATGGTCATTGTCTTGAGGAAAGAAAACAGAGATGTCCGTGCCAGCAATGATTCCCAAATGATGGATGGGAAATAATCATCCTTAGAGTCCTTTAATGACTCACAGGTGCCTACAGCTGAGTATACAGTGGATTTACTCCAGGTTTTAATTCAAACTATAAGGAGCTATCCAATGTGTTGAGCCATAGCCGCAGCATAGGTTCAGGACTTTGGCCAGCTCCTTCAAAAATATCCAAAGCCTGGAGTGGACTCTTCAGTGCCCTTTTGACATGGAAGCCACCGGTTGCGATGGCTGAAAAATTGCAGCCACTTCCATAAGGAAATCCATGGCATTTGCAGAATTTTAACCAATCTGTCCTACAACCCTTAGGATACCTTCACAGAACTATTGGATTTCAGCTTTCATCTACCATAGCATGTCTTGCACCATGCTCAGAAAGACAAGGATGCACTAATCCTTGTGGTGAAAGACACATCCTGTAATCTATGCTCAAGCATGCTTATTATTCAAAGACATAGATTTCTGCATTAGTAGAACCAGCATGGTATGGTAGCTTCAGCATTGGACCATGACAGTGGAGACTTGGGTTTGAATCACTGCTCAGCTATGAGATGAGAGAGTTACATGCTCTGAACCTCAGAAGAAGGCAATAGTGAACCACTTCTGAACAGATGTTGTGATAGGTTCACCTTAGGGTCATCTTACATCGAAAATGCCTAGAAGGCACACAACAAACCTTGGAAAGAAAACTTGAGCCGCATACAGAATAAGCAGTAGAACTGGGTCTATGCATTAGACCAGTGTTTCCCAACCTTTTGTGAGCCGCGGCACACTTTTTACATTTACAAAATCCTGGGGCACACCACCAACCAAAATGACACAAAATGGCACTCTAGCACAGTAATACATATAGTTAATATGAGCAGCCAGACGGAAGCACACTCTGAGGCAGAGAGTTCCACTGCTGAACAGCTCTCACAGTCAGGAAGTTGTTCCTAATGTTCAACCTCCTACACAGACATGCTTCCTTGTGGTGTTTGCTTTTCTGCCTGCGCTGTTGTGCGCACTCTCTCTCTCTCTCGATATATATATATATATACATATATATATATATATATACTGTATATACTGTATATGTATGTGTGTGTGTGTAATGTTCCTTTGTGGGATTAACATAACTCAAAAACTACTGGACAAATTGTTGCTAAATTTGGCCACAAAACATACTATTTATTTATTTATTTATTTATTTATTTATTAACTTCGATTTAGTATACCGCTCACTCCGGAGCTCAGAGCGGTTTACAGAAGAAGCATAAACACCGTGAGTAATAAAACAGATTAAACAGTTAAAACACATTTAAACATCAAAGCAGTTAAAACATATTAAAAACACTAGCCCTCAGCAAAGGCTGGGGGACAAGATAAGAATCTGGGGGGGCCATAGGCGGCATGGCACACAGTGTGGTTGAGTTAAGGGCCGAACGCCTTCCTAAAGAGCCAAGTCTTCAAGGCCTTGCGGAAGGGCAGAAGAGTGCGGATGGCGTGGATCTCCTCCGGGAGGCCGTTCCAGAGACTTGGGGCAGATACAGAGAATGCCCTCCGCCGTGTAGTGGCCAGTCTGCAGGTTCCAAGGGAAGGCACCTCAAGGAGATTAAGCTCCTCAGAGCGCAGTGATCTCGCGGGCACATAAGGGGTAAGTCGCTCCCTCAGGTACACTGGCCCCAAACCATAGATGGCCTTAAAGGTGAGAACTAACACCTTGAAGAGGACCCGGAATTCAATCGGAAGCCAGTGCAGCTCGCGCAGGAGGAGATCTTGCAGCACCCAGGAGGAGGCGTGCTGCGGCGTGCTGCACTAGCTTAAGCTTCCGGATCATCGACAAGGGAAGGCCAATGTAGAGCGCATTACAGTAATCGAGCCTCGAGATGACCGTGGCTTGGATCACCGTAGCAAGGTCGCGTTGGGAGAGGTAGGGAGCCAGGCGCTTAGCCAACCTTAGGTGGTAGAATGCTGTCCTGCAGGTGCAGCCAATCTGCTCCTCCATGGACAGGTGGGCGTCCAGCCGGACCCCCAGACTTTTTACCGATGGCTGAGGGCCTCACCATCTAACCCATCTAACATCTAATACTAACCCATGGAGGGACCATAAGTCAAAAAATTGATTTTGTCATTTGGGAGTTGTAGTTGCTGGGATTTATAGTTCACTATTCCATCATTGATAGACTTTTGACAAGGTCCCCGTGACATTTTCACAAAGAAACTACAATAATAATGTTATTATTGTTATTATTATTATGCATTCCTGTTTATGTCTTCCCGGACTTACGGTTCCAGTAGACGGAGTAGCACTCTGCATTGGCCACATCCACCTCGTAGAGGCCTCCTCGGATGCAGACGGGCTTGGGGGCCTCTCCTCCTCCTTTCCCCTTTTCTTCTCCTTCCCTTCCTCACCGCCGGAGCCGCCTTCTCCACATGGACGGTGGGGGCGGAGGGGACCTCACCACCAATTCTACCACGAAGATGACTTAGATGGATGATGAAGACGAGGAGGAGGATGACGGGGGAGCTTCCAGCTCTTGCGCTCCTCACGGTAGAACCAGCGCACCTCCTCGGGGCCCAGCTCGCGGACCACCTCGTAGCAGCAGCGGGCCGGGCCTAGGGACGATGAGGAGCCCACTTGCAAGGCTCCGGCGCCGCGGAGGAGAAGCCGGCGCTCTTGGCACTCTCGCTGCTGGCGAGGCCTTCCCCGCCGGCCTCGTTGACCTCGCCATCCTCCTCCTCGTCATCTTTGTGATAGAGGTGGTGGTGAGGCCCCCCTCCGCCCCCGCCGTCCATGAGGAGAAGGCGGCTCCGGCGGCGAGGCCTGCTGCCCTGAGGGGAAGACGAGGGGCGGTGCGGAGGCGTTTGGCGCAGGAGAGAAGCAGCGGAGGTGGCGGAAAGGGAGGCGAGAGCGGCAAGCGCAGCCTCAGGCCCGGCTGAGGCCTAGTCGGCGCCACCTCCGCCGCCTCTTTCTCCTCAAAGGCGGCGCCTTCCAGGCCCTCCATGCCGCCACTGAGTGAGGAGGGGGAAGAAAGTGTATTTCCCGAGGCATACCTGATGATCGTTCACGGCACAGTAGTGTGCCATGGCACAGCGATTGGGAAACACTGCATTAGGCTTAAAACCAAGTTATGTCTCCTCAGAAGTAGACCTACCCACTTCATCTCCTTCTACAGACCCTCAGTAGAGAACCATGGGAAAGAATGACTCTAGGGATGGATGGAAATAATGGTCTCAGTCCGATGCGAATACGAATCAAAGCAGATGTATTGTATTGACTGCTCAAGAGTAAATAAACATGTCTGTTTATTCTACTGATTCAATGGGTCTACTGACATCAAACTATCACTTTGATCTAGGTTGCAGTGTTAACAGTGGCAATCTTGCAGCCACGAATGGGGAATATGCTGAGATAATGTTTTTGTTTCAAATGTTGGCTATGAATCTATCATTAGATACAACTCTTTTGTTTCACCCTCTGGAATCCATCCTTTGGACAACGTGTTTTGAAAAAGGAACAATGGTAAATAAATTCTTGCCTTTCTCCCGCGAGAATGGCTGCAACGTCAACATTACCATTTAGATATAGTGTTCCTTGTTGTAAGTGTATGTGTGTGGATGTATGTGTTGTTTCTTTCTACTTCCAACAAATCAAATATTAACACGATTAACAATTCAGATTGACGTCGCAGGCAGCGGAGAGCTGTGGGAGGTGACAAGAGGCAGACGATCTGCGTTTGATCTGGCAGCATTTCATCTCTGCCACCATTTTCTCCCCATTTGCAGGCAAGGAAACAAAATGGCGGATCCTTCCCACTGTGATGAGATGGAGGTGATAAAATGGCACTCCTTTGTTTGGGAGGGAGAGCGTAAGGAGAGCGTAAGCCCAACACAAGGGGGAGCAACGTAAGAGGAGATCAAAGAATTCCTTGCATGTTGCTGGGAATTGTTTAATAGGGCTTCTCGGATTGCAACTCACAGGATGCCACAGCCAGCATGGCCACCATATGGACCACTATATGGTCATTATAGGGATGCCAACTATGGCATTATGCTGGGATGGTGGGCGGCTCCTACATTGTCTGATCTCCATTCCACAAATGATCTTCATTCCATGTCTTCATTCCATGCGCCTTCCAAGGAGATTACTTGAAAACTAGGTTTAACCTTGCTTTCCTTCAAGGTCAGATGAGATATGGTGTCTTTAGAGCAGGGCTGCCCAGAAAGTCAATCGCGATCGACCAGTCGATCCCGGGACCAAAGGAGGTTGATCCCAGCTGGATGGGGTGCTTCTCAGAGAGGGGCGGAGCCAGCTCACGCCAAGCCCCTCCCCCAGCTTTGGCACTCCCAGCAGCTTCTCCAGGCTTGAGGATGGCAATGCCAAGCCAGTGGTGGTATAGCTAGCACAAGGCTGGCTTGGCATTGCCAACCTCAAGCCTGGAGAAGCTGCTGGGAGCTCCAAAGCCAGGGGGAGGGGGCGGGGCTTGGTGCGGCCTGGCTCTGCCCCCCTCTGGCTTCTGCTCTACCAGCAGCTTCTCCAGGCTTGAGGATGGCAATGCCAAGCCAGTGGTGGCATAGCTAGCACAAGGCTGGCTTGGCACTGCCATCCTCAAGCCTGGAGAAGCTGCTGATAGAGCTGAAGCTAGAGGGGGCGGAGCCAGGCCGTGCCAAGCCTCGCCCCCGCCCCGCCTCTCTCCAGCCTTGAGGAGGTAGGTAGATCTTTCTGACTTGGTTTTATTATAAGTAGCTCGCATGCTGAAAAAGTGTGGGCACCCCTGCTTTAGAGTGTTTCTTTGCAGTTGACTACCTTAAAGTTGACCATTTGTTGGCTTCCACATTAGTGGAATGATGGGTTCTCTCTAGGTTTGAGTCTGAGAGGATCCATCGTTCCACTGATGTGGAAGCCAACAAATGGTCAACTTTAAGGTAGTCAACTGCAAAGAAATACTCTAAAGCCCCAGGTGGGTCTCCATGTGTTTTGGCCTACAACTCCCAGAAACCCCAGCCAGTTTACCAGCTGTTAGGATTTCTGGGAGTTGAAGGTCAAAACATCTGGGGACTTACAGGTTGAGCACCACTGCTCTAAAAGCATCATATCTCATCTGATCTTGAAGGAAAGCAGGGTTAACCCTAGTTAGTACCTGAATGGGAGACCACCAATGAATCCTAGATACTATAGGCCAGTGTTTCCCAACCAGTGTGCTGCGGCACACTCGTGTGCCATGAGCAATCATCAGGTGCGCCGTGGGAAATTGGAACCTCCAATACCCTTACTTATTAAAGGAGCGCCGCTACGTCACAGTACAAAATGCACAATTAATAATACATAATCATATGCCAAAAAAAAAATTCAAAGTACCCAATCCTGCTGAAGAAAATCAAAAGTCTTACATAGGTAGACCAGCGTGGTCGCCACAGCGAGCGGAGGAGTTGCGAACCAGGAAGTAGCAAGTTCACGGAGCGCTCCTCTATGGAAGACTCGCAATATTTTATGAAATCACGGAAGTGAGTGCAAAAAACAAAGTGTATCCTCACGATGTTATCCAATGTCAGTCTCGGGATCTGCACAATAACACAGTCAGTTTGCGGACAATTTAAAGAAGCAGCACCATAATCATAGCGACAAGGTAGAAAATCACGTAGATAATCACATATATTCAAACCACCAGAGGCTGAAGATAGATGTGGCGATGGAATCGAAAGCTGGCATGGGCAAACTTGGACCTTTTCCTTCCCCCCTCAGCCAGGCCCTTTTCCTTTCCCCCCTCTCAGCCACTTAAGCAGAAAATGGCCTCAGGCTGTTAGGAATGGTGGGAGTTGGAGTCCAAAACACCCAGAGGGCCGAAGTTTTCCCATGACTGACAGTTGTTGAGCAAGACCTTCGTGGGTGTCTTTCTGCCATTCCTGCCAGGATATCTATGTTGTGTTCATTGAAACAGACCCAAGTTTCACACTGAGTATATAAATACATTTCAAAACATATTAACTATATGTATTACTGTGATAGAGTGTCATTTTGTGTCATTTTGGTTGGTGGTGTGCCCCCGGAATTTTGTAAATGTAAAAAATGTGCCACGGCTCAAAAATGTTGAAAAACACTGCTATAGGCTATATTTCAGAGGAAGAAACTGGCAAAACCATCTCCGAGGATTCCTTCCAAAAGACAACTCTACGAAATTCATGGGGTAGCCTTAAGGTGGCTTGAAGACACATACACACATATTACACTTGAATTGACTCAGGCAAGCCACGAGTGATTTGAGATGGCAAGACCTGACTGACAGACGCTGGAGGTGGCTGGAGGACTTTCCTTCGAAGTATGTCTATGAGTCGAAGATGACAACAAATAACAACAGTAGTGTTTATAACAACCATACAAAGCACTCAGCACAACGGCAGCAAGTGAAATGCAGTCAGGTTCCTCTAAACAGGAATCCCATTATGGATTAAAGTCTGATATCAAGGTCTGGATCCACCTCAATTTTGCCTGCAAAGAGGAATCCAGATCTAAATTATCCACATATTTTGTTGGCATTATATAGTTTTTTCCCCAGAACTTGGGGAAATGAACTCAGACTTCCTGGAATTCTTTGAGAGCCCTAATTCAAAAAAGAGACTTTCCCTGACTCAGTGCATGGCCGGATTACCCATAAGGCCAACATAGGCCATGGCCTAGGGATGCATGCCAAGGAGGGGCGCAGATCATGGACCAAAAAAATAAAAATAAAAAACTGGTCCGTGCCCCTCTTTCCCCCTTTCTCATGCCCCTCCTCGCTCCTTCTCCCGGCAAAGTCTCTCGCTCTTTGGGCTGCGGCGGGGCCCTTGCATTGATCCATTGATTTCCCCTCGGGTCTCTGGCTGGCCTGACCTCCTGGCTCTCAGGGAAGCTGTCTCCCTGGCTCCCCTGGCGGCAGACTGTAAATTCCTGCAGCCAGAGCCGAGCGGCAGAGTCCGGGAGAGGGCAGTGGGAGGGAGGGGAGAAGGAGTAGTAGGAGGCAACTAGGAGGAAAGGAAGAAAGTAAAGAAGAGAGGGAGGGAGGGAGGGAGGAAGAGGGGAGAGAAACGGTGTTGCTTGGGTGGACCTCTCCCAGGTCCCCAGCACGAGACCACACTAACCCAGGCTCGCTCCTGCGCTCTCGGACCAAACCGG
Source organism: Anolis apletophallus (assembly GCA_030556195.1). Classification (NCBI taxonomy): domain Eukaryota; kingdom Metazoa; phylum Chordata; class Lepidosauria; order Squamata; family Anolidae; genus Anolis; species Anolis apletophallus. The sequence goes on from JARBWK010000016.1 coordinate 6,146,178, forward strand.
AGCGCCCTACTTGGCCAAAGGGAGCCGTGGGAGGGAGGGAAGGATCAAGGCCAGGGTCTGGCTCTCCTGCCTTCAGGAGCAGCCAAACAAAAGCCGCACAAACCCCAACCTAAATCCTCCCTCGCTCTGCGGGAGCGCACAACAAGTGGACATCTCTCTCTCTCTCTCTCTCTCTCTCTCTCTCTCTGTTGTGAGTGCCTTTGGAGCGAGTTTGCACCCGCTGCGCTCTCCCCAAGTCTCCTGAGGAGACCTTCAGAGCACAGCGGAGCTTTCCAGCCGGTGGGAATGGGAACCTTGGAGGTGGCAGAAAAGTGTGAGTCTGAGTGGTGTGTGTGTGTGGGGGGGGGGGGGGTAGAGGTTGGCTTAATGGAGGCATAATTCCAAAGTGTGGCCTAGGGCGCAAAAAGGTGTTAATCCGGGCCTGACTCAGTGGAGAGTTTTAGTTCAATCAAAAGAGGTCTTGCGTTTCCTATCGCACCCTACTAGGAATTGTAGAGAGACTGAGCTTGGAAAATTCTGTACTACAGCTACCATACCCATTGGCCATCCTGGCTAGGGGGTGTTGGGAGTTATATCTCTAAGCTCTGGACCTACCCAATTATTTTGTTCATCCACAACAGACTTTGAATTATTGCATCTAGTAAACTTGGTATCAACATATCTAGTGGGAGGTGAAGAGGGTGAGTACTGTCTCCACAAAGCATTGGAAGCTTTCATAATTTATTTTGGGCACTAATGAGCCTGTATCTCCAAATTGCCCCGTCTTTTCGGCGGCAGCTGGAAACGTGTCAGTCTCTTAAATATTCCCTTTGAAACTCCCTAGCCATAGATTTGCTTGGCTAAAAGGCAATGTTAGTTGCAGCTTCTGCCTCTTTGGAAAAAATTAATCCCAGCAGGTGAGCGCTTATGCTTTCTGCGGCATGCAAAATGTTGTGTATATGTGTGTATATTTTAAATGCATCGGCTGTCTGTAGGTCATGTCAACTGGGAGATTCTGGGGGCTTGTAGACCGGCTTGTAGACCAACAGGTGACTTTCCCAAGTTCTGTCCATTATCCATTAGTACTATTGCTATTAGTACTCCAAAGGGCTACGGCAGACCTCAAAGAAGAAGATGGCATATATATACGCTATCGTACTGATGGCAGCTTGTTCAACTTAAGCCGCCTGAGGGCTCGCACTAAGACTCTAAACTATCTAGTCCGTGAGCTGCTTTTTGGTGACGATGCTGCCCTTGTCGCCCATTCAGAAGCAGCCCTGCAGCGCCTCACATCCTGCTTTGCAAGAGCTGCAGAGCTGTTTGGGCTGGAAGTCAGCCCGAAGAAAAGGGAAGTCCTCTACCAGCCCACACCACAGGAAGAACACCATCACCCCCATGTCAGCATATGCAAATCTGTGCTTAAGTCCGTTCAGCAGTTCACCTACCTGGGAAGGATCATCTCTTCAGATGCCAAGATTGACAAAGAGATAGATCACAGATTAGCAAAGGCATAGAGTGCATTTGGAAGGCTTCACAAAAGAGTCTGAAGCAACAAGCACCTGAGGCAAAGCACCAAAATCAGTGTGTGTAGAGATATCGTACTGCCTATTCTCCTCTATGGGTCTTAAACATGGGTCACCTATTGCCAACACCAACGACTCCTCGAACGCTTTCACCAGCGCTGTTTTCGCACAATCCTAAATATACACTGGACCGACTATGTGATGAATGTTGCTGTCCTTGAGCAAGCAGGGATCACCAGCATTGAGGCCATGCTATTGAGAACACAGCTGCGCTGGGCAGGGCACGTCTCTAGGATGGAGGACCACCGCCTCCCAAAGATACTACTTTATGGTGAACTCGCCACGGGTCAGCGCAAGAGAGGTGCCCCAAAAAAGAGATATAAGGTCCCTGAAACAACATCTCAGGCTCGCCCAGATTGATCACCAACAATGGTCCACCCTGGCCTTACATCAGGAGACATGGAGATGCACTATCCACAATGCTGCGACCTCTTTCTAGAAGACACGCCGAATGGGTCTCGAAGAGAAATGACAACGCAGAAAGAACCGCAACTTGGAAACAACATCACCCAAGGAGACTTTCTGCTGTGCTTTCTGCAACCGAACTTGCCTATCTCAGATTGGCCTTTTTAGTCATCAACGCGCTTGTAAAAAAAGTGTGATGAGTCCTTCCTAAGAATATTCATTCGCGAAGTAATGCCGAGAGAGAGAGATTAGTAGTAGTAGATCCAGAGTATCTAAAGGACTTTATCTCCCCATGTCAGCTTGCCCATGCTTTGAGATCTTCTAGGAATCCCTTCTTCCAATCCCAACACCTTCCATGGGCCATCTGATAGAAGCTATAGAAGATATGGCCTTCTCAGTGGCTTTCCCCAAGATAGAGTTCCCTCCCTAGAAATGTTATATTGTGGTCCTCCTTGATGTTCTTTCATGGTCAGGTGCCATTTCAGAGACTAGTTTTGGGGTTGATTCAAACCTTGGTCTCCCAATTGAGTCCAACACTCAAATCAATATCTCATTTGGATCAAAGACATTGGAATTAACTCATAGGATGCCAGATGCGGCTTACTAGGTGGAAAGAAACCCAATTAGTTTGACTTTCCAAAGTTCTACAGAAGTTCCATCACCCATTACTATATTGCTATCAGTAGTAAGCCTAGGGTATCTAAAGGTCTTTATCTCCCCATATGAATCTGCACATGAATCCCTAAGAATCTCTTCTCCCTGTTCCACTACCTTCCAAGGTCCATCTCATAGATGAAATATAGAAGATGGAGCCTTTTTGGTGGCTTTCCCCATAATGGAGCTCCATCCTTAGCAATGTTACATTGGGGCCCTCCTTGATCTTCTTCCATAGTTAGGTACCATTTGCTATTAGTAGTAGTAATAAGTTCAGGGTATCTAAAGGAATTTATCTTCACATATGAGGCTGATCATGTCTTGAGATCTTCTAGGGACCCCTTCTATTACTATCTTCCAAAATCCATATGATGTATCTGGAGCATGAGGTCTTCTAGGAATCCTTTCTCTTACTACCCACCAAGATCCATATGATAGATCCAAGTTTTTAGATCTTCTAGGAATCCCTTCTCTTACTACCCTCCAAGGTCCATATGATGGATTCTTGTCTTGAGATCTTCTAGGAATCCCTTCCCTTACTACCCAAGGTCCAATGGTTCATATTATGGACCCTCCAAGGTCCATATGATGGATCTTCTAGAATTCCTTCTCTTACTACCCACCAAGATCCATATGATAGGTCCAAGTTTTGAGATCTTCTAGGAATCCCTTCTTTTACTACCCTCCAAGATCCATATGATGGAGCCGCGTCTCGAGATCTTTTAGGAATCCCTTCCCTTACTACCCTCCAAGGTCCATATTATGGATCTGCGTCTTGAGATCTTCTAGGAATCCCTTAAACACTACCCTCCAAGGTCCATATTATGGATCTGCGTCTTGAGATCTTCTAGGAATCCCTTCCCTTACTACCCTCCAAGGTCCATATTATGGATCCGGGGCATGAGATCTTCTAGGAATTCCTTCTCTTACTACCCACCAAGATCCATATGATAGGTCCAAGTTTTGAGATCTTCTAGGAATCCCTTCTTTTACTACCCTCCAAGATCCATATGATGGAGCCGTGTCTCGAGATCTTTTAGGAATCCCTTCCCATACTACCCTCCAAGGTCCATATTATGGATCTGCATCTTGAGATCTTCTAGGAATCCCTTCCCTTACTACCCTCCAAGGTCCATATGATGGATTCTTGTCTTGAGATCTTCTAGGAATCTCTCCTCTTACCGCCCTCCAAGGTCCATATGATGGATCCATGTCTTGAGATCTAGGATTCCCTTCTATGGGTCTTACTACCCTTCAAGGTCCATATGATGGATCAGTGGAAGATGGGGCCTTCTCAGTTGCTGCCCCTGGCATTGAGCTCCCTCCCTAACAATGTTATACTGGGACCCTCCTTAATAGGCTTCCATAGTCAGGTACCATGTTGGGATGACAGTTTGAGGCAGTGTTTCCCAACCTTTTTTGGGTCGCAGCACACTTTTAACATTAAACAAATCCAGGGGCACACCACCAACCAAAATGACACAAAATAACACTCTAACACAGTAAAGAACAGCTGGGGGCATGGTGGCCTGCTGGGAGCAGCTGCTGGGAGTGCCGAAGCCGGGGGAGGAGCCAGGCCATGCCATGCACCGCCCCTCCCCCCAGCTTCAGCTCTCCCACAGCTTCTCCAGCCTTGAGGGGGCAGTGCCAAGCCAGCAGTGGCAGAGCCAGCACAATGCTGGTTTGGCACTGTCACCTCAAAGCTGGAGAAGCTGTGGGAGAGCTGAAGCCGGGGGGAGGGGGCGGAGCCATGCTGCCTCATGCCCCGCCCCCTCCCCAGTTTCAGCTCTCCCACAGCTTCTCTAGCCTTGAGGGGGCAGTGCAAGCGAGGGGCGGGAGTCATGGCGGGAGTCATGGTGGATTGGAGGCTGGCTGGGGAAACAGCCGAAGGAGGCGGCGCCCCGGCCCCTTCTTCTTTTTGGCCGCCGCCCGGCCCTTCCCCTCCCCCAAGCAGCAGGAGTTCGGCAGGAGGAGTGGGGAAGGAAGGGGGGCAGAGAGCTTTTCTCGCGGCACAGCAGGAGGTCCGTCACGGCACACTACTGTGCCGCGTCACAGCAGTTGGGAAACACTGGTTTGGGGGATGCCTCAAACCCTGGTCTTCCATTCAAGTCCAACACTCAAACCAATGCATCACCCTGATTCTCAGTTGAATTGAAGCCATTGAAATTCATACATAGGATGCCAGATACTGTTTACTAGGTAGAAAAAGAAACCAATCCCTTCGCTTACTACCCTCCAAGGTCCATATTATGGATCTGCGTCTTGAGATCTTCTAGGAATCCCTTCGCTTACTACCCTCCAAGGTCCATATTATGGATCTGCGTCTTGAGATCTTCTAGGAATCCCTTCCCTTACTACCCTCCAAGGTCCATATTATGGATCCGGGGCATGAGATCTTCTAGGAATTCCTTCTCTTACTACCCACCAAGATCCATATGATAGGTCCAAGTTTTGAGATCTTCTAGGAATCCCTTCTTTTACTACCCTCCAAGATCCATATGATGGAGCCGCGTCTCGAGATCTTTTAGGAATCCCTTCCCTTACTACCCTCCAAGGTCCATATTATGGATCTGCGTCTTGAGATCTTCTAGGAATCCCTTCCCTTACTACCCTCCAAGGTCCATATGATGGATTCTTGTCTTGAGATCTTCTAGGAATCTCTCCTCTTACCGCTCTCCAAGGTCCATATGATGGATCCATGTCTTGAGATCTAGGATTCCCTTCTATGGGTCTTACTACCCTTCAAGGTCCATATGATGGATCAGTGGAAGATGGGGCCTTCTCAGTTGCTGCCCCTGGCATTGAGCTCCCCGCGTCACAGCAGTTGGGAAACACTGGTTTGGGGGATGCCTCAAACCCTGGTCTTCCATTCGAGTCCAACACTCAAACCAATGCATCACCCTGATTCTCAGTTGAATTGAAGCCATTGAAATTCATACATAGGATGCCAGATACTGTTTACTAGGTAGAAAAAGAAACCAATTTGTGTGACCTCTATGTCAGCCGTGAGCCACTCTGGAAGAAAGAAAATTGGGATATTCATTAAGTAAATGAAGATTAATAAAGCTGGAACGGATGGGAACGGGAACGGCACTCATGAAAGAAAATGAGAAGTGAGCTCTCAAACCCATTGCAAATGGAGTCGGTTGAGGGTAATCAATTTACAATAAATTGCCCTTGTCAGGAAAGCAGGCAGGCTGAAAAAGTTGTGATGGGCATGGAGACCTCGTGCCACCTCCATTTGCATGTTACCCTCGGGAGCCGCTCATTACCTCCCCGTCTCATAATCATCATAACCCCATGATCGCTACACGTCTGAAAATGGCCCCGCGCGGCTCCCAGGGCGATGCGCCTCTCGTCGGCATTAACCGAGCTGATTGTTTTCACCGTTATTGCAATATGACAGATGCAAAGTGTGGTTGTGTGTGGCGGAGGCAGAAAGGGGGGGCCGAGCGGAGGCTTTGCATCACATCACACGGTGTGAAGGACTCCTAACAACGAAACCACGGCCAATAAGCAAAACATGGGCTCTTTTGCTGATTAGCACCATGTTTGGCTTTGCTCAGAAACGACTGCAATTCATTGCTCCAGTGAAGCGTGTGAGCTTAGGCTTCAACTCCTAGGAAATACCAGAATTGGCACCCAAAAAAAGTACAAATGAGGAAGAGAGGCAGTGCATACACGTGTGCTTTAACTGCATTTAATATCTTGGGCTACCATTCTTTCTATCCCCAGTGAGTGTGGCCATTGGTTCTCTACTCCAGTGTTTCCCAACCGGTGTGCCTTGGCGCACTAGTGTGGGGTGGGCGATGATCAGGTATGCCGTGGGAATTTGGAACCACCAATACCCTTTCTTCCGCCTCCTGTTGAACAGTTTTTCTTCTCTACTCGGGCTCCCTTCTTCCCAGCCTCGCTCTGCTCGCTTTGCCTTGCTTTGCTCAGGAGGGGAGGGGGAAGGGAGGAAGATGTGACCCGTGCGGGCGCCACTGTGCAGACTCACCCCACGTCTTCCTCCCTCCCCCCTCCCCCCGTGAACACGCTCACGCTGCCCCCTCGGATCAAAATGGCAGCAGAAGTGGTGGCGTGAGCAAAGCAAGCAGAGCGAGGCTGGGAAGAAGGGAGCCCGAGTGGAGAAGAAAAAGTAAGTGTTCGGCAGGAGGGGGAAGAAAGGGCGCAAAGGGGAAGGGGAGGAAGGGGTCTCTGTCGAAAGCTGGCATTGGCAAACTTGGACCTTCCAGGTGTTTTGGACTCCAACTCCCACCATTCCTAGCAGCCTCAGGCCCTTTTCCTTTTCCCCCCTCAGCCATTTAAGCAGGAAAGGGCCTCAGGCTGTTAGGAATGGTGGGAGTTGAAGTCCAAAGCACCCAGAGGGCCCAAGTTTTCCCATGCCTGTTTTAGGGACCTTAAAGTGGTGAGCCTCCTTCCAACATTGTGATTCTGGATAGAAAACAAACAACAACATAACATGACATTGTTTGAGTCCACAGTGCTCTCTGGGTGGAGTTGAACCAAACTTGGCACACAGAAGTCCCATGACCAACAGAAAATACTGGAAGGGTTTGGTAGGCATTGACCTTGAGTTTTGGAGTTGTAGTTCACCTATATCCAGAGAGCACTGTGGACTCAAACAATGATGGATCTGGACCAAACTTGGTACGGATACTCAATATGCCCAAATGTGAACACTGGTAGAGTTTGGGGAAAATAGATCTTGACATTTGGGAGTTGTAGTTGCTGTGATTTATAGTTCACCTACAATCAAAGAGCATTCTGAACCACACCAACGATAGAATTGGACCAGACTTCCCACACAGAACCCTCATGTTTAGAAGGGACTTGCTGACACAAGTCTCTCTCCAGCCTAACAAGCTCTCCCACACTTGCGCATCCAAGCCCAGATTACCCATAAGGCCACCCTAGGCCATGACCTAGGGACACAAGCCAAGGGGAGGGCGCCATTCACACGGAACCCCCCCCCCCCCCCAATTTGTTAAACCACAACGCAACTCTCTCTCTCGGGGAAGGGCGGGGGGAGAACGCTGTGAGGGGGCGGGGGAGGAGGGAATTGCACCCCTCCCTCGCCATCGTCCTCACCCCCTTGTCAAGGAAGGCGGGGCTTCCCTTCCTTCTCCTCCTCGCTCGTGCCCTCAGCCCTCCTTCCTTGACTCAAGAAAGGAGGGTGCGCAGCACCACAAAGAGGAGGCGGTGGGAAGCCCCGCCCCCAGGCTGATGCCAGCACCGGGGGCGGGGCTTCACTTCCTCCTCCTCCTCACTCACACCCTCGGCCCTCCTTCCTTGACTCAAGAAAGGAGGGCATGCAGCACCACAAAGAGGAGGAGGCGGTGGGAAGCCCCACCCCCAGGCCGATGCCGGCACCGGGGGCGGGGCTTCACTTCCTCCTCCTCCTCACTCACACCCTCGGCCCTCCTTCCTTGACTCAAGAAAGGAGGGCGCGCGGTGCCGCGAAGAGTAGGAGCAGGTGTGGGGAGGGGGGGGTGCGGTAGAGGTTGGTTTGGGGGCATAATTCCAAAGTGTGGCCTAGGGTGCCAAAATTGGTTGATCCGGGCCTGTGTGCATCGCGCTGCCATGTGCCAAGCATGCCTGCTCTCCCCTCCTTGCTTGGAGTCTCAGAAACAGCCCTCCCCTTCAGACTTCTTTGCCAAAGGGGTTCCTAAGACCATCAGAAATATATGTTTTCTGATGGTCTTTGGCGACCACTTCGAAACCGCTTGCGACCCCCCCTAGGGGTCCTGACCCCTCGGTTGAGAAATGCTGCTATAACAAAATTCAGCCATGACAAAGACACAATCTTTGGGCGATCTGCCTCGCCCCACTTAACTTTTCAGAGATCTCTCTTTTAAAAAAGTTTCCCACTATTTGTTTTCACTGAAATGTGACTCATGATGCTTTTGAAAATATTTGCAAAAGCTTGTGGGGAAGCCATAGTATGCTATTGAGAGATTCCCCCCAAGTTATCAAGAAATGCCATCCGCCCCCGAATCCTTCATCTAGCCAAATATCTCAGGGAAAAGAAGCAACAAGGCCTAGGTTTACGGGAAGCTGACATTAGCATATCTCCTCCTTGAATCGCGTGAAGAGGCGCGATGATATGGACAGAAAGCTAGTATTCTGCCTTTTCTTTGGGGAATTGCTAATATTCTACAGCGCTCAAATAATTTTTAATTGGGCTCATTTTACTTTATTATTCTTTTAAACAGAAAGCAGACAATGCTGATGGACCCCCCGCCGTTCCTGGAGGCTTCAATAATCCGCCAAATAATATTATGGGAGTTGTAAATGGATTAATGAAAAGCATGTAAGGAAATCGCAAGGCACAGCATTATTGGGTGCCTCCAAACCAAATGGGGAAAAAAACAACAACCAAAGGGGGAGATAAGGAACAACCAATCCAATTTGCCCAACTTTGTTCTGTTGCTAAATATGCTGGAAACATTACGTCCAGGAGTTTGTAGTCTCAGCGGATGCAAAGCTGGCGATAATTCCCCAAAGTGTCTAACGCGAGAGCTTCCAATGTTCCAAGGGAAAGGAAGAACTTCTGGGTGCAATCCTCCATCTATGCCAGGGGTAGGCAACCTATGGCCCGCAGGCCGGATGTGGCCCGGCAGCCGATTCTGTCCGGCTCGGGGAGAAGGGCGTCGGGGGCAGGGACAAGAGGAAGGGGTGCCGCTGCCGCCATCCCATCGTGGGCTCTGTGGGACCTGTGTTGGCAGAGGAGTGGTGGCTTTGGAGTGCCTGCCATCCCTGGAGGCGATCCGGGCCTGCAGGGGGAGCAATCGGTGATCTGAGGCGGCTGATCACCCTGGTGACCCGGAAGATGTTTAAGTCTTCCGGGTCGCCAGGGCGATCAGCCACTGTAGGTCGCCAAATGCTCCCGCTGCAGGCTCCTCTGCCGGGCCACATCCCTCTTCCCTTTCTCCTCTCTTCCTTCTTCCTCCCTCCCTCCTTCCTTCCTTCCTGCTGGCCTCTCCCTCCTGCCTGGCTCACCGGCATTGTTGACCAGGAGGACCCTTTCCGGGGGCGGCCCCGCACCTTCTCCCCCCTCGCCCTCCATTTGCCGGTGGGCTTCCCGGGCGGTGTGGAGGAGGCTTTGGGCAGCGTGGGGCTGGGCCAGGTCTGTGGGGAGGGCGCGCGGGCAGAGGCGCGGCCAGTCCTGGCGGAGCAGCGCCTCCACCTCCCGCAGCGGGCCCTCCGCCTGGCCTGAGAGGAGCAGCGCCGAGCCCGGAGAGAGGAGCCTGGCCAGGCGGAGGCACACGGCCCGGGCCAGACCCCGCGACGCCCCTGTCACCACGCACAGGCTCCGGTCCAAGCCGCACACCTCCATCGCCACCGAGAAGCTAGGCAGCCAGGCAGGCAGGAGGGAAAGGAGGAAGAGGGAGAGGCCTGGGCTGAAAGGGGGTGGAGCCCAGGTGGAGGCCACGCCCTGTTTGACCAGGTGTGCCGCGGCTCAAAAAAGGTTGGGAAACACTGGTCTAATGAATATAAAAATGGCATTATTTTCTAGATCCCTGGGAAACGAGGTGGAACAAACGCAACTGGGTTCAGGCCCGGATTGCCCATAAGGCCACCCTAGGCCATGGCCTAGGGCGGCAGCCATAGGGGGACAGCGGGTCCGGACCCTCCCAAAAAAGTAAAAAAATAATAAATAAAATTCAAAAAAAATCAAAAAAAGTGCTCATGCGCACGGAGGCGCCATCCACGGCGGGGGGCCCGCCCCCTTTGCTCTGCTCCCCTTGGCTCCAAAGGCTCTGCCCCGACCCCCGGCTCCACCCCCAACTCCGCCCCTGCTTCCTCGCCGGCGCGAGGAGGAGGAGGAAGGAAAACCCCACCCCCGGAGCCGATGCCACGGGGAGTCTTGGCTCCAAAGGCTCTTTTCAGGCCGGCATGGTCGCTTTAGGAGGGAAGGAGGAGCCGTGAGGAGGCCCCTCCCTTGGGGCCACTGCCGCGCATGCGCGGCATCGGCTCTGGGGGTGGGGCTTTCTTTCCTCCTCGCGCCAGCGAGGAGGTGGGGGCGTAGCTGGGGGCGGGGGCAGAGCCTTTGGCCTTTGGCACTAAAAGGCCATGATCCGGGCCTGATTGGGTTCTGTAAACAATGATTGGCAGGTGCAAAGATCCAATCAATGCAGCCAAACCTTTGCAAAACTGAGCAGGCTGCAGAAACGCAATACAACAGTGCAAACTTAAAGTTTTTCATACAAGTGGTGCTTGCGGCGCTGTCACAATTGCCAAGTAGCATACCCACATATTGTGGCTATAGCCCTTGTAAGAGCCAATTGCACCTCAGGTCTCACAGTTCCCAGTCTGTTTGTGGGATCTTCTCTCTTAGGCTCATTTCCATGCGCAGACAGTGATGTCCCACTTGCTCATTTCCAGAGCCTTGAAAGTTCATGCACACACGAAATTTTAAACATATTTGCCAAAGATTTGCACAGGTCCTTGCTTTCTCTTCTCTAATTAGATTGCGCCCGGCCTTGGCGAACCCCGCGGATTGTTCGGTCTACATATATTTTAATTCCTTGTTTGTCTATTGAGGTGCCAACTGGGTGTCCTTCATCCGTGCAGACTTTCTCCCGTGCCGCTCATCCTCAAGGTGGAAGCAACCCAGTTGCAACCCTGTCAATAAGTGCACTGGCTGTTAAGGGTCTTCTTAAAAATTATTATGATGAACGTTCATCTCTTTCCATTAATTTTGAACTTGGACATTGCTGGTCTGCAAACTTAGATAGAAGAAAGGAGGGGAGGGAGCGAAAACTATGAATAATGTATCAGGATAGGGTCACCCCTGGTCCTGTCCACAGCTTGTCGGTAAACAGAGCTGGATTTCCACAAAGCCTATTCATTATTCCGTATCATCCTTGGCCCAAAACGCATTCCTGAGCATACGTTTCCTTCTGTCTGTTGCATTCTCAAAGCACAGAAAGACCCAAACGGATCTTTTTCACCGGGGATGAATCAAATTACTTTTCAGACAGTATCCCTCCAAATAGCCTGTTGTCTATGACTTATAGTCCCAAAATAATGCTTCCAAACTCTAGCACAGGGGTAGCGAACCTATGGCTCGGGAGCCAGATGCGGCTCTTTTCATGATTGCATCTGGTTCTCCAGAGCAGCCTGGATCTCCGTTTCCCAGCATGCAACGAGGAGGAGTGACGCAAATGCTTCCACGCCACCTTCACTGCCTTTTCCTCATCCCCTGCTGCTCTTGGGCCTCACACCCCTCCCCCTTCCTTCCTTCCTCTTCCTTTCTTTTTCCCTCTCTTTTTCTTTCATTCTTTTTCCTCCCTCTCTCCCTACCTTCTTTCCTCCCTCTTCCATTCTTTCCTTCTCTCCTTCCTTTCCCTCCCTCTCTCCCCTTCCTTCTTTCATCCATTCTCCCTCTTCCTTCCTTCCTTCCTTCCTTCCTTTCTTTCTCCCTTTCACCTTTTCCTTCTCCTTCTCTCCTTCCTTTCCCTCCCTCTCTCCCCTTCCTTCTTTCCTCCATTCTCCCTCCCTCCCTCCCTCTCTCCCTCTTCCTTCCTTCCTTCCTTCCTTCCTTCCTTCCTTCCTTCCTCTTCTATTCTTTTTCTCCAAGTCTTCTCCTTCTCCTTCCTTCCTTTTCACTCCCCCCCTCTCCTTTCTTTTCTTCTTTTCCCTTCATTATTTTACTTTTTCCTCACTCCCTTTCCTTTCCCCCCATCCTTTCCTTTTCTCCCATCCCATTTCCTTCTTTCTTTTCCCCTCCTTGTCTCTCTCCTGTTTTTCTTTTCTTCCTTTTCCGTAGTTCGTTCTTCTTTTCTTTCTTCCTCTCCCCATCTCTCCTTTCTTCTTTCTTTCTTTCTTTCTTTCTTTCTTTCTTTCCCCCTTCCTTATGTCTTCTCTTCCTTAGAGTCCTGAGCATGCCTTTTGCAGAACCAGGTCTGAAGTGTCCTGTCATTCTGCCGGGGAATCCTTTTCTCATCGTATGTACATATATTCTCACATTTAATTGGATTGAGTCTTAAAATATATTTTATATATTATATGTCTCTCACTGAAATAAATTTCCAAATATTTTGCTTTCATGGCTCTCTGAGTCAAAAAGGTTTCTGAGCCCTGGTCTAAATGGTTCTAAGGTACTTACAAAACTAAAGTTCTGGTGGTGAACACTAGGTGGCGCTGGTGCTTTGCTTCTACAGTGTTGCTAAAATTCTGGTGGTGAACATTTCAGAACTCTAACAAAACAATCAAAATTTTGTTATTATTTCATTATTGGCGGTTATCACAGGCTTGTTTTGTGGGCTCAAGGGGGAGAGCCTTCTCTGTGCCCCCCCCAACTTTGGAACTCATTGCGCAGTGAGATTAGGAAGGCCCCCTCCTTAGAAACTTTTAAGAGGGATCTTAAAACCTAGCTTTTTTGTCACACTTTTGGAGAGTAGCCATATTACCATACATCGTTGCTCCCCCTCAACGTTTGTACCTTCCATGGCTTCAATGGGATCGAGGTGTAAATACATATCTATGCACGAGTATCTGCGTACACACACATAAATGTGTGTGTATATGTTCCATGTTTAAACCCATGGACTCTATTTTTCTAAACCCTCGCCATCTCCCCCTCCCCAATGCATGGATCAGGAACTAATCAATAACCCACCAAATTTAATAAGAGGAACTCTGTTGTTGTGAAGATGGTTGCCATGCCAACGATTGATCATGCCTGACAAGCTGCCATAGGCTTGTCATGGAGCATGGGCTTCATGGGGTTGGACCATCTCTGAGGCCGCCTTGCGGGAAGCATCAGGCAGCTCTTCTGTATGAAATGTTTACAAGGGGTTTTAAGGTCTACATTAAAAGCAGAACACCTCTTTGGCCAAGAATCCCTGTTGCCTCCGCATCTTCGTCTTTCCAAATGCCTCTTTAAAATAGTGCAGACGATGGGATGTATTTCCCTTTTGGGGAAGAGTTTGTGGAATCTCTAAAGAATAACAGATGGAGAAGAAATCTTTGGTCTGGAATATAGTCATTTGCTGGGGTCAGGGTGTCATGTATGATCTTCTGCAGTTGATGATGGACGAGTTAATGTAAGTCTTAGTTCTAAAGGGTTGAGTAATCTGTAAGTAAGAGTTCATGGGTGAAAGCAATTAAGAGTGGAGGTATGCAAGAGATAGCTTGCAGCTGGGTGTTTCTGGATATAAGGAGCGAGCCTTGGAACTGATCTTTGGAAGAAAAATATTTCTCTTATTTTGGTGGTAGATTCTGTTTCTGGATTTTTGGTATCTTGACCAGTCTCCAGACCCCTGGAACCTTGAATTTTTGGTCTGGCTTTTGACTATGACAGGGTTGTCCAACAGGCGGCCCGCGGGCCGTACACGGCACCCAGCCTGTTGGACATGGCCCCCGCTACCCTCCTGAAAGATTTTTTTTGTGAGTGAGCAGCCCCGCCCCTGCCCCGCCCCCGCTCACGGCCCCGCTCATGGCCCCACCCCCTGCTCACTGACCACCTACGGCCCCCCAGGTGATCAGTGACACTTCTTCCGGCCCTTGGGTCGGAAGAAGTTGGACAGCCCTGGACTATGATATAGACCAGTGGTTCCCAAAGTGGGCTGTACCACCCCCGGTGGGCGGTGGGGTGATCCAAGGGGGTGCTGGGAGGCTCAGGAGAATTTGGGGGGCGCTGAACCCCTGTAAGGGGGCGGTGGCTTGAGCCAGGCTTGCCACTTGCAGGGCTGCGTGCTTGCGAGGACGTCCCCATTGGAAGAAAGAGGCCGATACACAGGACTCCGCCGTGGGCGGGGTTGACAAGAGAAAGGAATTCCACGGCAATTTTTATTTATTTATTTATTTATTTATTTATTATTTCGATTTGTATACCTTCCTTTCCACATTGGCTCAGGACGGTTTACAGCATATCGAACTATAACAAGAAGCATAAAACAATAAAAGAGTAAAATCGGACAATTGAACAATATTCCGCTAAAACCAGGAGGTTAAAGGCTAAATGCCTGCCGGAACAACACCGTTTTGCAAGCTCTCCGGAAGGCCGGCAACTCGCTAATTTCACATACTTCTTGTGGTAAATTATTCCATAGATATGGTGCTGCCACGGAGAAGGCTCTCTGCCTGGTTGACGACAAGTGGGTGGTTCGCAGGGAGGGGATCTGCAAGAGGTTGAGATCCTCAGAGCGAAGAGATATCTGGGGAACATATGGGAGTAGACGGACCTTCAAGTACACCGGCCCCAGACCATGCAAGGCCTTAAAGGTCAAGACCAACACTTTGAAGATGATCCGGTGCTCGATTGGTAACCAGTGCAGCCGCTGCAGAGTTGGAGTGATATGAGCTCTGGCCGGCACTCCGGCCAAGAGTCTCGCTGCCGCGTTCTGCACCAGTGTGAGCAAAGGAAGACCAATGTAAAGGGCGTTACAGTAGTCTAAGCTCGAGATGACCGTTGCTTGGATTACCGTGGCTAGGTCATTTCCGGAGAGGTAGGGCGCCAGCCGCCTAGCCTGCCGCAGGTGGAAAAAAGCAGGTCTGCTGACAGCGGAGACCTGAGCTTCCATTGTCAGCAGCAGGTCCAACTGAACCCCCAGACTCTTTACTAAAGGCGACGGGCATAATGCCTTGTTGTCCAGAGTAGGCAGCCGGAGCTCACACCCACCCGGTTGACCCAACCAAAGGATCTCTGTCTTTGATGGATTCACTTTCAACCGACTGGCTCGTAGCCAACCAGTCACAGCTTCAAGGCACTGTTGGAAACAATTGGGTAAAGAGTCCGGTCGGCCATCCATCCTCAGCACCAGCTGGGTGTCATCTGCGTACTGGTGACACTCCAGACCAAAACACACCAACTTGGCAAGGGGTCGCATGTAGATGTTAAACAATAAAGGGGAGAGAATGGCTCCCTGAGGCACCCCCCAACTTAAGGGGATTCTCTCAGAAACCATATCTCCCCTCTCCACTTGCTGTCCATGGTCCAAGAGAAAAGAGGACACCCATTTCAAGGCCGTCCCCCTCACTCCTGTCAATGCCTGCCCGGGGATTCCAACTCGCAGGGACACAGTCGCACGCGCGCGATCCCCAGGCAGGTGTTGCCATTTGATCCAGATCTGTCATTCATGGGGATCTTAGTGGTCTGTGGAAGTCAGAGCTGAGTTGACTGAAGGTACTGCAAATCCCATCATCCATTGCTCATACTCCCCCAAACATATTGTTTTTGTGATTATTTCTGGAATTCAATGTTTGTAATTGACACTTTTTTTTACTATATTTTACGAAAAAGGTAAAAACATTAATACATATTACATATATCTTTCGGTTTAATTGCTATTAAAATTAAAAATAATAATTTCTAGGGGGCGCTGAAAGGGGGTGGTAGGCCAAAAAAGTTTGGGAACCACTGGTATAGACTCTTAATCCCTGGACCTTGCTCACTGAACTCTTGGCATTTGACCACTGGACTGCTATCAGTTTTTGTTTTGTATTCTGTGGCTGAGTGCTATCTTTATGTTTTATATTTTGGACTATTGAAACAGCCAGAAAGTAAATGCTATTCTAATTACTGTCTATACTCAAGTATAAGCCAACCCATATATAAGCCGAGGCACCTAATTTTACCACAAAAATCTGGGAAAACGTATTTACTTGAGTATAAGCCCAAGGTAAGAAATGCAGCAGCTACTGGTCAATTTCAAAATAAAAACAGATACCAATACAATTATTTATTTTTATAAAAAAAAATTTCCATTGAAATTTTTTGTGTATGCAATAAAATAAAAAAAATTATTTTTTGAGGCATCAGTAGGTTAAATGCTTTTGAATATTTACAGTACATAAAACTGTAATTTAAGATAAGACTGCCCAACTCTAATGAAAACATTATTCTCACCTTCTTCAATGTAATGGTCTTACATATCCTTCCAATAATAATAGAGTAAAATAATAAATGTAATCATAATAGGAGTAAAATAATAATGTTGCAAAACAATAATAAATAGAGTAAAATAATAATAGAGTAAAATAATGTAAATATTTATTTATTTATTATTCGATCTTATATTCCGCTCCTCCCTGCAGGCTCGGGGCGGATTACAACATACAGTAAAAAACATGCGACATTAGAGGATGGTGTGCTGGTCCACTTGCAGAAATGGGATGGCATAATATGGAGCAGTGTTTCTCAACGTTTTTTGAGCCACGGCACACTTTTAACATTAAAAAAATCTGGGGGCACAACACCCCAAAATGACACAAAATGACACTTTAACACAGTAAATACGGCTGGGGGAATGGTGGGCTGCTGGGAGCAGCTGCTGGGAGTGCCGAAGGCCCCGCTCTCCACCATGACTCCCGCCCCTTGCTCGCTGAAGCTGCGTGGAGGAGGAGGAGCATGAGCGGTGGACGGGCTTCAGTGGGTGGGGCTCCTCCTCCGTGAGGCTTCAGCGAGCAAGGGGCGAGAGTCATGGCGGATTGGAGGCTGGCTGGGGAAACAGCCGAAGGAGGCGGCACCCTGGCCTCTTCTTCTTTTTCTTCACCGCCGCCTGGCCCTTCCTCCTCCTCCCCCAAGCAGCAGGAGTTCGGCAGGAGGAGGGGGGAAGGAAGGGGGGCAGAGAGCTTTTCTCACGGCACAGCAGGAGGTCCGTCACGGCACACTACTGTGCCGCATCACAGCGGTTGGGAAACACTGGATTACAGAGATGAATGGCCAAAACTAACCAAATGAAGTTCAACCGTGACAATTTTATTTATTTATTTACCACTCTTTTATCCCGCCCTTTACAGTCCGAAGGTGACTCAGGGTGGCGTACGGACTAGCAACAATTAGATGCTGAACACACATGAATGCATCATTTAAAACTGGTTAAATCACATAATAAAATTCTTATTTTAAAAAAACAATTTAATACTATAAAAATCAATGACTGGGTGTAAATCCATGCCCATTTGCATCGTTAAGCTGTTCCATATTCGTTCACAATACTGAGTTTATCTGGTTACAAAGAGGTTCCAAAAGCTTGCTCAAAGAGCCCGGTTTTTACTCTTTTCCTAAAGGTCAGGAGGGAGGGGGCCTATCTAATATCCTCAGGAAGGGAGTTCCACAGCCGAGGGGCCACCACTGAGAAGGCCCTGTTCCTTGTCCTCGTCAAGCGTGCCTGTGAGACGGGCAGGATCAAGAGCAGGGCCTCCCCAGATGATCTTAAATTCCTGGAAGGTTCATAAGGGAAGATACGTTCGGATAGCTAAGTTGGGCCGGAATGCAAGATACTCCACTTAGGTGAGTGGTTCTCAACCTGTGGGCTCAGGGCCGGATTAGTGGCCTGTGCCGCCCAAGGCCACCCCGGGGCCTCTTGCGGGGGGGGCGGGGCCGGCGTGACGCACAAGGCGCCGCCGGAAGTCCCGCCCCTAGGGCGACTCACGCGGCTTCCCCCGCTGCTGCTGCGCTCGCACTGGCACCCCTCCTCCCTTCACTGAAGGAAGGAGTGGCGCCCGCCGCGTGGGGTGGCGGCAGGAGAGGTTGCGTGTCACCCTAGGGGTGGGACTTCCGGCGGCGCCTTGTGCTTCATGCCGGCAGCGGCTCGCCCCCCTTCAGTGAAGGGAGGGCGGAAAGGAGAGAAGGCGCCACTGGAAGTCCCGCCCCTAAGGCGACTCACGCGGCTTTCGCCGCTGCCGCCCTGCTCGCCCGTGCCCCAAACACGAGCGGGGCTGCGGTGGGGAAAGCCGCGTGAGTCTCCCTAGGGGCGGGACTTCCAGCGGCGCCTTCTCCTTCTCGCCGGTTCCGCTTCCTCCCTTCACTGAAGGGAGCAGGGGCGGAGCCGCTGCCGGTGTGACGCACAAGGCGCTGCCGGTGTGACTTCTCCCGCCGCCGCACTCGCACCGGCGCAGCTCCTCCCTTCACTGACGGAAGGAGTGGCGCCCGCCGCGTCAATCGCCCTAGGGGCAGCAGGACTTCCCCCCGGCTCCTTGTCCCGCGGGCGGGCGCCACTCCTTCCTTCACCGCTTCCTTCAGGGCCGGGAATGCTGCCCCCAAAATCCGCCGCCCGAGGCCATGGCCTAGTCTGGCCTTATGGGTAATCCGGCCATGTGTGGGCTCTCAATCAAGGACAGCTAGCACTTCCCAGCAAAAGATTCCCCGGGCAGGAAGCTGCAAGGCCATTCAATGCTAATAAAGGTGACCAATTGCAACATTCCTTGTCAAACAGACAAGAGTTCTTTCTCCCACCCTGGACATCATTCCACAGATATATAAACCCTGCTTGCCTAGTTTCCAACAGACCTCTCAACCTCTGAGGACGCCTGCCATAGATGTGGGCGAAACATCAGGAGAGAATGCAGACAGTAGCTGAAGATGAGGAGGACAGGGCGAGGACAGGAAGAGGGGCACTTCACCCTTTTTATTGATGTAGATTAAAGTGCCAGGAGCAAAAGGTCAGGCGACATCCTGCTCCACTTTAAATGGAGGGCACTGAGCTAATGAGACCAGTCGGGATGATGAACTGCGGACTGTAAATTATACCCTAAAGGCACAGGATTCTGTCTGATCTTGGAAGCTAAGCAGAGTCCGCTCTGGCTAGGAAGTTTGAAATCAGAGAATGGAAGAGATCATCCAAGTATTCCCAGTTTCAGAGAAATTTCAGAGAATGGAAGGTTGCAAAACCATCTACAAGGGTTGAATGACAAGTAATGCCTATCCCTCGACAGATGTCTAATATAAGAAAATCCATTTGGGTGGTAAAGCCTTTACTACAAGGGTTGAGGCCATCATACAAGGGTTGAATGAAAAGTAATGCCTCCACCTTCGTAACTCCTCGACAGATGGCAGTACTGGTATGTGGCAGGTACTGGCTTGTTCAGTAGACTCTCCTCTACAGGTCCATTTGGGTGGTAAAGCCCTAGGATTCCTACAAGGGTTGAATGAAAAGTAATGCCTCCACCTTCGTAACTCCTCGACAGATGGCAGTACTGGTATGTGGCAGGTACTGGCTTGTTCAGTAGACTCTCCTCTACAGGTCCATTTGGGTGGTAAAGCCCTAGGATTCCTACAAGGGTTGAATGACAAGTAATGCCTCCACCTTCGTAACTCCTCAACAGATGGCAGTACTGGTATGTGGCAGGTACTGGCTTGTTCAGTAGACTCTCCTCTACAGTTCCATTTTGGTGGGAAGCCTTAGGATTCCTATGAGGGTTGAATGAAAAGTAATGCCTCCACCTTCGTAACTCCTCGACCGATGGCAGTACTGGTATGCGGCAGGTACTGGCTTGTTCAATAGACTCTCCTCTACAGTTCCATTGTGCTGGGAAGCCTTAGGATTCCTATGAGGGTTGAATGAAAAGTAATGCCTCCACCTTCGTAACTCCTCAACAGATGGCAGTATTGGTATGCGGCAGGTACTGGCTTGTTCAGTAGACTCTCCTCGACAGTTCCATTTCGGCGGGAAGACTCAGCATTGAACAGTTGTGTTGGTAAAGTGCAAAGTATGGAACCCTACACAGACGGTCGGTCAGTGCGACTTAAGCAACGTGCAGTCATTGAATTCTTGACAGAAGAAGGTGTCACCCCAAAAGAGATTCATCCAAGAATGCAAGCTGTTGATGCGGATTGTGTGGATGTGAGTCCTGTGCGTCGTTTGGTGAGTAAGTTTAAAGATGTTGAGATGGGAACAGCTGACTTGTGTGGCAAAGAGTTGGACGTCCAGTGACAGCAACCACTGAGTTTCACAAGCAAAAGGTTGACAGATTGATTCAGGACAATTGTTTATTTTATTCATTTATTTATTTATTTATTGACAGTATTTTCTTTTCAACCCACGAGGGGGAACTCAGAGCGTTGTATCACTCCAAGAGAAATTTCAAGCATAATCGGCATTTCACAAAAACGTGTGAGTCACATTATTGCTTTGCTTGGCTATTGGAAGACCTGTGCACAATGGGTACACAGCAGAACTGGATCTCCCCACCATACGGCATCCTCCATAAAGTCCAGATTTAGCACCATCTGACTTCCATCTGTTCCTGATAATGAAAGAAGACCTGTGGGGACATCATGATGCTTCTGATGAAGATGTTGAGAGATCTGTGAGGCGCTGGTTGCGGAAACAATATCAACTTCTTCCGTGATAGCTTCGGAAAATGTGTTCATCGTTGGCAGAAATGTATCCAATTGTCTGGTGATTATGAGGAAAAGTGAATACTGGTCGTTAAAGAGCACATTCGAAGGATTATTTCTGTGTATGATTTATTAAAATATTCCCATCCAAGCCCAAGTAATGAAGGTGGAGGCATTATTTTTCATTCAACCCTCGTAAGTCAACAGGGAACTTGAACACAAATCTTGTGATACTTCTACACCAGCCATGGGGAACCTTGTGGCTTCTGAGGTTTGTAGTTTGTTGAGTCAGCATATTTAGCAGAGATGGCTAAAGGCCCTGTAAAACTACAACTCCCATGATTCCACAGCAATGAGCCATGGCAATTAAAGTGGTGTCAAACTGCATTAATTCTACAGTGCAGATGCACGCTATTGCTGCAGTTCCCAAGCCTCTATGCCAGTGTTTCCCAACCAGTGTGCCGCGAGTGATCATCAGGTGTGCCGTGGAAAATTGGAACCTCCAAAACCTTTCTTCCCCCTCCTGCCGAACACTTTTTCTTCTCCACTCGGGCTCCCTTCTTCCCAGCCTCGCTCTGCTCGCTTTGCCTTGCTTTGCTCACGCCGCCGCCATTTTGATCCAAGGGGGCAGCATGAGCGTGTTCAGGAGGGGGGAAAGGGGGGAAGACGTGGAGCGAGTTCCCACACGGGTCATGTCTTCCCCCCTCCCCTCCTAAAGAAGGGAGCCCGAGTGGAGAAGAAAAAGTAAGTGTTGGGCAGGAGGGGGAAGAAAGGGCGTGAAGGGGAAGGGGGAGGAAGAGGTCTCTGTCGAAAGCTGGCATGGGCAAACTTGGACCTTCCAGGTGTTTTGGACTCCATCTCCCACCATTCCAAGCAGCCTCAGGCCCTTTTCCTTTCCCCCCTCAGCCACTTAAGCAGGAAAGGGCCTGAGTCTGTTAGGAATGGTGGGAGTTGAAGTCCAAAGCACCCAGAGGGCTGAAGTTTTCCCATGCCTGTTTGAAGGACCTTAAAGTGGTGAGCCTCCTTCCAACATTGTGATACTGGATAGAAAACAAACAATAACATAACATTCTTTGAGTCCACAGCGCTCTCTGGGTGCAGATGAACTACAACTTCCAAACTCAAGGTCAATTCCCAAGCAAACCCTTTCAGTACTTTCTGTTGGTAATGAGAGTTCAAGATGCCAAGTTTGGTTCAATTCCATTGTTGCAAGAGTTCAAGATGCTCTTTGGTTGTGTGTTAACTATAAATCCCAGAAACTGTAACTCCCAAATGTCAAGGTCTATTTTCCCCAAACTCCATCTGTGTTCACATTTGGGCATATTGAGTATTCATGCCAAGTTTGGTCCTGATCCAACATTATTTGAGTTCACAGTGCTCTCTGGATATAGGTGAACTACAACTCCAAAACTCAAGGTCAACACCCACCAAACTCTTATAGTATTTTCTCTTGGTTATGGGAGTTCTGTGTGGGAAGTTTGTGCCTTTCTGCCATTCCTGCCAGGATATCTATGTTGTGTTCATCGAAACAGGTCCAGATTTCACACTGAGTGTATAAATACATTTAAAAACATATTAACTATATGTATGACTGTGTTAGAGTGTCATTTTGTGTCATTTTGGTTGGTGGTGTGCCCCAGGACTTTGTAAATGTAAAAAATATGCCGCAGTTCAAAAAGAGGTTGAAAAACATTGCTCTATGCGACTCTTGTCTGCACAGATTGGACACATCCAAACCTGTCAGAGAAACACAACACACTTTGCTAAGTTGTCGGCTTATGACTTGCATTTATCAAAAAGCCCGGAAAGGAAATTTTTTGAGGCATCGTATCATTATTTTAAAGCAGAACAAGAAAAAAAATTACAAGCAAAGATCTGAAAAGAGGCAGAATTACAACCCCAACATGAAATTCTTTTCAAGCTGGCAGCTATTTTGCAAAATGCATCACAACAGATCAAAGCTTCCAAATTATCAGATTTTATTACTACGTTTGTATGATTCTTGCAGATTGGGAGATAAATTCTTGACTAAGCGCATGTCTCTCAACAGAAAAGCCAATCTCATGCAAGTCACTTACTTAAGCAATTCTGGCAGCAGCGTAAATATTTTGCATTCTTTCTTTTTCTTCTTCTTTCTTTGCATGTATATATTTAATGTAGTCTGACATTACTTTGTCTGCCACGACTGGGATCTGTAGTTTGATGAGGCACCAGCCCCCTTTGGTACTGAAGGTTGAATGCCTTGTAAAACTGCAGCTCCCGTAATCCCATAGTATTGAGCCTTATAGTAAAGCAGCCTTAAAGGGGGAGGGAGAGAAGGAAGGAGAAAGTAAGGGAAAGAGGGCAAGAGGGAAGGAAGGGGTGGATTCCCCCTTTGAAGGAAGGGAAAGGGGGAAGAGATGGGAGGAGGAATCCAGCACACTCTCTCTTTCTCTTTACCTCATTCTTTCTCTCCTCATCTTGCTTCTCTCTCCCTCTCCTCTCTGTTTCCCTCCTTCTCTTCCTCCTTTTCCTCTCTTTCTCTTCCTTTCTTTTTTCTCCCTCCCTCTCTCCTTTGGTTTTTTCTCCTCCTCTCTCTCTTCCTCCCTCCATCTATCTTCCTCTCATCCTCTCCTTCCTTCTCTCTTTCTTCCTCCCTCCCCCTCTTTCTCTTCCTCTCTCTCTCTTCCTCCCTCCATCTATCTTCCTCTCATCCTCTCCTTCCTTCTCTCTTTCTTCCTCCCTCCCTCTTTCTCTTCCTCTCTCTCTCTTCCTCCTTCCATCTATCTTCCTCTCATCCTCTCCTTCTTTCTCTCTCTTTCTTCCTCCCTCCCTCTTTTTTTCTCCTCTCTCTCTCTTCTTCCCTCCATCTATCTTCCTCTCATCTTCTCCTTCCTCCTCTCTCTCTTCCTCCATCTATCTTCCTCTCA
Source organism: Anolis apletophallus (assembly GCA_030556195.1). Classification (NCBI taxonomy): domain Eukaryota; kingdom Metazoa; phylum Chordata; class Lepidosauria; order Squamata; family Anolidae; genus Anolis; species Anolis apletophallus. The sequence goes on from JARBWK010000016.1 coordinate 6,169,784, forward strand.
TCTTCTCCTTCCTTCTCTCTCTTTCTCTCTTCCTCTTTACCTCCTTCTTTCTCTTTCTCCCTTCTTCTTGCTTCTCTCTCCCTCTCCTCTCTCTTTCCCTCCTTCTCTCCTTCTCTTCCTCCTTTTGCCTCTTTCTCCTCCTTTCTTTTTTCTCCCTCCCTCCCTCTTTCACTTTCTTTCTCCTCCTCTCTGTCTTCCTCCCTCCATCTATCTTCCTCTCATCCCCTCCTTCCTTCTCTCTTTCTTCCTCCCTCTTTCTCCTCCTCTCTCTTCCTCCTTCCATCTATCTTCCTCTCATCCTTCCTTCTCTCTCTTTCTTCCTCCCTCTTTCTCTTCCTCTTTCTCTCTTCCTCCTTCCGTCTATCTTTCTCTCCTTCTCTCCCTTTTTCTCTGTCTCTTCCGCCCTCCCTCTTCCTCCCTCCACCTATCTTCCTCTCCCTCCTTTTTCCTCTCTCTCCTTCTCTCTATCTCTATTTTCCTCCCTCCCTCTTTCTCCTCATCTCTCTCTTCCTCCCTCTCTTTCCACTTTTCCCTCTTTCTCTTCCTCTCTCTTCTTCCCTCTTCTTCCTCCCTCCATCCTTCTGTTTTCCTCTCTCTTTCTCCTTCTTAAACTATTGTGTTTTCATTGGTCTGACCCTTTGTGTTATATTATGTTTATTTAGTTTACCCTTGGTGAATTTTGGTCGTTTAGACCAGTGTTTCCCAACCTTTTTTGAGCCGCGGCACACTTTTAACATTAAAAAAAATCTGGGGGGCACACCACCAACCAAAATGACACAAAATGACACTCTAACACAGTAAAGAACGGCTGGGGGATGGTGGCCTGCTGGGAGCAGCTGGTGGGTGTGCCGAAGCCGGGGAGGGCGGAGCCAGGCTGCACCATGCCCCGCCCCTACCCCGGCTTCACCTCTCCCAGCAGCTGCTCCAGCCTGAGGGGCAGTGCCGAGCCAGCAGTGCCAGAGCCAGCACAATGCTGGCTTGGCACTGTCCCCTCAAGGCTGGAGCAGCTGCTGGGAGTGTCGAAACCGGGGGAGGGGGCAGAGCCATGCCGTGCCATGCCCCGCCCCCTCCCCAGCTTCAGCTCTCCTACAGAGGTGGAGCATGAGCGGTGGACAGGCTTCCGTGGCGGGGCTCCTCCTCCACACGGCTTCAGCGAGCGAGGGGTGAGAGTCATGGCGGGAGTCATTGCGGATTGAGGCTGGCTGGAAAACGGCCCGAAGGCGCGCGCCGGTCCTTCTTTTTTTCGCCACTGCCCGGCCCTTCCTCCTCCCCAAGCAGCAGGAGTTCGGCAGGAGGGGGAGGAAGGGGGCAGAGAGCTTTCTCGCGGCACAGCAGGAGGTCCATCACGGCACACCAGTGTGCCACGGCACACTGGTTGAGAAAGACTGGTTTAGACCAGTGTTTCCCAACCTTTTTTGAGCTGCGGCACACTTTTAACATTTAAAAAATCCTGGGGCACACCACACCACCAACCAAAATGACACAAAATGACACTCTAACACAGTAAAAAATGGCTGGGGGATAGTGGCCTGCTGTGAACAGCTGCTGGGAGTGCCGAAGCCGGGGGAGGGGGAGGAGCCAGGACATGCCCCGCCCCCTCCCCGGCTTCAGCTCTCCCACAGCTTCTCCAGCCTTGAGGGGGCAGTGCCAGGCCAGCGGTGGCAGAGCCAGCACAATGCTGGCTTGGCACTGTCCCCTCAAGGCTGGAGAAGCTGTGGGAGTGCTGGTGAAGTGGAGGAGCCAGGAGTGCCATGCCCCGCCCCCTCCCCGGCTTCAGCTCTCCCACAGCTTCTCCAGCCTTGAGGGGGCAGTGCCAGGCCAGCGGTGGCAGAGCCAGCACAATGCTGGCTTGGCACTGTCCCCTCAAGGCTGGAGAAGCTGTAGGAGTGCTGGTGAAGGGGAGGAGCCAGGAGTGCCATGCCCCGCCCCCTCCCCGGCTTCAGCTCTCCCACAGCTTCTCCAGCCTTGAGGGGGCAGTGCCAAGCCAGCTGTGGCAGAGGCAGCACAATGCTGGCTTGGCACTGTCCCCTCAAGGCTGGAGAAGCTGTAGGAGTGCTGGGGACGGGGAGGAGCCAGGTGTGCCATGCCCCGCCCCCTCCCCGGCTTCAGCTCTCCCACAGCTTCTCCAGCCTTGAGCGGGTAGTGCGAGCGAAGGGTGGGAGTCATGGCCCCCAGTGCCGCTCTCCGCCATGACTCCCGCCTTTCGCTTGCTGAAGCCGCGAGGAGGAGCATCATGAGCGGTGGATGGGCTACAGTGGGCGGGGCTCCTCCTCCGTGTGGCTTCAGTGAGCGAGGAGCGAGAGCCATGGCGGATTGGAGGCTGGCTGGGGAAACAGCCGAAGGAGGCGGCGCCCCGGCCCCTTCTTCTTTTTCTTCGCCGCTGACCGGCCCTTCCTCCTCCTCCCCCAAGCATCAGGGGTTCGGCAGGAGGAGGGGGGAAGGAAGGGGGGCAGAGAGCTTTTCTTGCAGCACAGCAGGCGGTCCGTCACGGCACACTAGTGTGCCGCGTCACAGCGGTTGGGAAACACTGGTTTAGAAGTTATATTTAGTTAATATCCTTCCATGTTTCCTCTTGTTTGTTGTTTGCTTGTTCTTGGCATTGAATTTGGCCTTTTTGTTATAGTTTGGAAAGTGCCTTGAATAAATTATTATTATTATTATTATTGGAAACATAACAAGGTTAGTACACACACAGCAAACAAGGTCACTATGCTGGCTGTTGTATTGGATCACAGGTCAGACACTTCCCATGTGTCTAGGACTATGTGATGTATTGTGACAGATGGTAATTTTGTCAGTGCTGATTGTGTTTAAATGATTATTGTTGTTGTTGTTGTTTCCTTCCTCTCTCCCTTCTTCCATCTTCTTTCTCTTCCTCTCTTTATCACCCCCTCTTCTTTCTCTTCCTTTCTCCCTTCCTCCTTCTCTTCCTCCCTCCATCTATCTTCCTCCCTTCCTCTTTCTCTCCCTCCTTCTCTCTATCTCTTTCTTCTTCCCTCCCTCTTTCCTTCTCTTCCTCTCCATCTCTCTTCCTCTTACCCTCTTTCTCCTTTCTCTTTCCTCTCTCTCTCTTCATTTCCTTCTCTTCCTCCTTCTTTCTTCCTTCCATCGTCCTTCTCTTCCTCTCTTTGTCACCCCCTCTTCTTTCTCTTCCTTCCTCCCGTCCTCCTTCTCTTCCTCCCTCCTCCTCTTCCTCTGTTCCTCCCTCCATCGATCTTCCTCCCTTTCTCTTTCTCTCCCTCCTTCTCTCTATCTCTTTCTTCTTCCCTCCCTCTTTCCTTCTCTTCCTCTCCATCTCTCTTCCTCCTATCCTCTTTCTCCTCTCCCTTTCTCCTTCTCTTCTTCCCCTCTCTCTATTTCCTTCTCTTCTCTTCCTCCCTCTCTTTCTCTCCCCTCCCCTTTCTCTTCTTCCCTCCCTCCTTCTGTCTTCCTCTCCCTTTCTCCTTATTTTGCTCCTCTCTCTCACCTTCTCTTCCTTCCTCTCTTTCTTCCCTCCTTTCATCTTCCTCTCCCTTTCTCCATCTTTCCCTCCCCTCTCTCTCCATCTCTCTTTCTCTCCCCTCCCCTTTCTCTTCTTCCCTCCCTCCTTCTGTCTTCCTCTCCCTTTCTCCTTCTTTCCTTCCTCTGTCTCTCTCCATTCCCTTCTCTTCTCTTCCTCCCTCTCTTCCTCTTCCCTCCCCTTTCTCTTCTTCCCTCCCTTTCTGTCTTCCTCTTCCTTTCTCCTTATTTTGACCTTCTCTCTCTCTCCTTCTCTTCCTTCCTCTCTTTCTCTCCCTTCTTCCCTCTTCCTTTCTCCTTTTCCTCCTCTCTCTCTCCCTCCTCCTCTTTCCTTCTCTTCCTCCCCCCTCTTTCTCTTCCCCTCTCCTTTTCTTTCCTCCCTCTTTCTGTCTTCCTGTCCCTTTCTCTTTATTTTGCTCCTCTCTCTCCTTCTCTTGCTTCCTTCCAGCCTCTCCCTTCTTCCCTCTTCCTTTCGCCTTTCCCTCCTCTCTCTCCCCCTCTCATTTTCTTCCCTCCCACTTTCTGTCTTCCTCTTCCTTTCTCCTTTCCTTCCTCTCTCCCCTCTCTTTCCTTCTCTTCCTTCCTTTCCCTCTTTCCTTCTCTTCCTCCCTCCCTCCCTCCTTCTTTCCTTCCTCTCTCTCTCCCTTTCCTTCTCTTCCTACCTCGTTCTCTTCCTCCCTCCTCTCTCTCTCTCTCTCTCTCTCTCTTAACATGCAGAGGCGTGGACCATAAAAGCACAGCAGGGAGGTTGGCTCACCGGCGAGGCGGGCGCTGATTGGCTGCCGCCTCCCGTGATGGACAGCAGCTTAGTTTGGCAAAGAGCGGATCCCAGCGGGACATCTTTGGGCAAATACGTCCCGGCGTTTGTCTTTGGGGGGAGGGAGGAAGGAAGGGGGGGGGGGAAGAAAAAAACACAGCATCATAAAATACAACGAAATAAAATAAAAGGAGCCGCGCCTTCTGGGGTGTCTGTGGGGGGGGGGGGGAGGAGAAGAAGAGCAGGTTTACTTCTCCTCCCCCCCCCCTTTGTGGCTGACATTTCGTTAAAGCGCAAAGGCAGATCAAACCGGGGATCCGATGTGGCCCCAACACCGCCTCCTAATTAGTTTATTCGGAGCCTTTCACGCCTTTTATCCCGCCCTCTCTTTCCTTCCCTCCTTCCTTCCTTCCTTTTACTCTCTACCCTTCCTTCCTTCCTTCCTTCCTGTCTATCTTGTCTTTCTTTCTTTCTCCCTCCATCCCTCTCTCTCTCTCTTTCTCTCTCAAAATACACATTCAGAAATTTCAATTGTGTTCTATACTCTTCTCTGACATTCATTCACATTTCAATTGCTCCTTCCTTCCTTTCTTCTGTTCTTTGTTACTTCTTTCCTTCCTTCTTTCTATTCATTCTTTCCCCTTCTTTGCTTCCTTCCTTTGTTTAGAGCCTTCTTCCTCTTTTCCTTCTCTCCTTCCCTCCCTCCCTCCTTTCTTTCTTTCTTTCTTCTTCCCATCCTTTGTTCAGTCTTCCTTTCCTTCCCCTTCTTTCTTTCCTTCCTTCTAGTCATTCTTTCCCCTTCTTTCCTTCCTTTGTTTAGAGTCTTCTTTTCCTTCCTCTTTCCTTCTATCCTTCCTTCCTTCCCTCCATTCCTTCCTTCCCTTGTTCAGTCTTCCTTTCCTTCCCCTTCTCTTTCCTTCCTTCTAGTCATTCTTTCCCCTTCTTTCCTTCCTTTGTTTAGAGTCTTCTTTTCCTTCCTCTTTCCTTCTATCCTTCCTTCCTTCCCTCCATTCCTTCCTTCCCTTGTTCAGTCTTCCTTTCCTTCCCCTTCTCTTTCCTTCCTTCCTTTCTTCTTCCCTTCCTTTGTTCAGTCTTCCTTTCGTTCCCCTTCTTTCTTTCCTTCCTTCCTTCTATTCATTCTTTCCCCTTCTTTGCTTCCTTCCTTTGTTTAGAGCCTTCTTCCTCTTTCCCTTCTCTCCTTCCCTCCCTCCCTCCCTCCCTCCTTCCTTCCTTTCTTCTTCCCATCCTTTGTTCAGTCTTCCTTTTCTTCCCCTTCTTTCTTTCCTTCCTTCTATTCATTCTTTCCCCTTCTTTCCTTCCTTTGTTTAGAGTCTTCTTTTCCTTCCTCTTTCCTTCTATCCTTCCTTCCCTCCATTCCTTCCTTCCTTTGTTCAGTCTTCCTTTCCTTCCCCTTCTCCTTCCTTCCTTCCATTCATTATTTTGCCTTCTTTCCTTCCTTTCTCTATAGCCTTCTTTCCCTTCTATCCTTCCTTCCCTCCATTCTTTCTTCTTCCTTCCTTCCTTCCTCTTTTCCTTCCTTTGTTCAGTCTTCCTTTCCTTCCCCTTCTTTCCGTCCTTCCTTCTTTCTTTCTTTCCTTCCATTCATTCTTTCTCCTTATTTCCTTCCTTTAGAGCCTTCTTTTCCTTCCTCTTCTCCTTCTCTCCTTCCTTCCTTCCCTCCATTCTTTCTTCTTTTTCTTCCCTTCCTTCCTCTTTTCCTTCCTTTGTTCAGTCTTCCTTTCCTTCCCCTTCCCTTTCTTTTATTCTTTCTTTCTTTCCTTCCATTCATTCTTTCCTTCCTTTGTTTAAAGCAGTGGTTCTCAACCTGTGGGTCTTCAGATGTTTTGGCCTTCTTTTGCTTCCTTTTTTCCCTTCTCTCCTTCCTGCCCTCTATTCTTTCTTTCTTCTTTCTTTCTTTCCTTTGTTCATTCTTCCTTTCTCTCCCCTTCCTTTTATTCATTTTTACTCCTTCTTTTCTTTCCTCTTTTCCTTCCTTCCTCCCTTCCCTCCTTCCCTTTCTTTCTTCTTCTTTCCTTCCTTCCTTTGTTTAGAGCCTTCTTTTTCTTGCTCTTCTACTTCTTTCCTTTCTTCCCTCTATTCAGTCTCTCTCTCTCTCTTTCCTTCCTTTGTTTAGATCCTTCTTTCCTTCATCTTTTCCTTCTGTCCTTCCTTCCATCCCACCATTCAGACTTTTCCTCCTTTCTTTCCTTCGTTTGATTAGACCTTTCTTTTCCGTCATCTTTTCCTTCCTTCCTTCCTTTCATTAATTCATTTATTCTTTCCTTCCATTAATTCATTTATTCTTTCCTTCCTTCCTTTGTTTAGAGCCTTGTCCTTCTTCCTTCTTTTTCTTTCTCATTCCTTCCCTTCTTTATTTCCTTTTTCTTTCCTTCATTTGTTTAGAGCCCTCTCCTTCCTCTTCTTCTTCCTCCTTCCTTCCATTCATTATTCTTCTTTCCTTCCTTTCTTTGTTTAGTGCCTTCTTTTCCTTCCTCTCCTTATCTTTCCTTCTTTTTCTCCCTCCATTCGTTTTTCTTCTTTCCTTCCTTCCCTCCCTCTTCTCCTTCCCTTCCCTCCCTCCATTCATACTTTCTCCTTCTTTCCTTCCTTCCTTTGTTCAGAGTCTTACTTTCTTTCTTCTTTCCTGCTTTCTTTCCTTCCTTCCATTCTTCCCTCTATTCATTCTTTCTCCTTCCTTTTGTTTAGAGCCCTCCGTTTCCTTACTTTCCTTCCTCTTCTCCATCTTTCTCTCGTTCCTTCCTTAACTCCATTCATTCATTATTTCTTCTTCCTTCCTTCCTTCCTTCCTTCCTTTGTTTGGAGCCTTCCATTTCCTTCCCCTTCTCCTTCTTTCCTTCCTTTCTCTCTTATATTAGCTCTGAATGACTCCAATTGGGAGTGAAAATGGGAAGGAAATCAAGGGAAAGAGGAGCTGGAAGGGAAAGTGGGAAGTATTTAATTTGCAGGGAAGGAAATATTTTTCCCCAATTCCTCCCATTCAAATAGTAACACCCTCATCATCATTCTCATCATAATTATTAGCAATAATAATTAAAATAATTACAAATAAATAATTATTAACTATAAGAAATAAATAATAATTTCAATTATTATTGATTATTATTAATTATAAGTAATAAATAATAATTTTAATTATTATTAATCATTATTAATTTTAAGGAATAAATAATAATTTAATAAATATTAATATTAATAATAATAATTATAATATTAATTATTATTATTATCATTAACAACATAATTAGTAGCAATAATAATTAAAATAATTATAAATAAATAATTATTAGTTATAAGTAATAAATAATAATTTTAATTATTATTAATAATTATTAATTATAAGGAATAAATAATAATTTTATAAAAATAATATTATTAATAATTATTAATCATAAATAATATTAACACTAATTATTAATAAGAAATAATAATATACGATTATTATAAATAATGAAGTTTGCAATTTCCTTTTCTGTGTCTCTGCAATTCATCCTCCAACATTTCCTCTTCTTTTATGTCTGATTTGTGTTGTTCTTCCTTTCCTTGATATTTTTCTTTTTTTCCAAGTCGGAAAGTGTTTTGTCTCCTCTGCTCACTTTACTACGAAAATAAGAAATGAAATGAAATCATGGGCTCTTGGGAGCTGTAGTTTTGCAGGGTTTTTCCGCCTTCTCTGGATCACCAAGATATTAATTTTGAGAGGAGAATGAAGAAACCAGAGGAAAGGAATGAAAGCAGAAAAAGAGAGGAATCAGGAAGAAAGGGAAGAAGGGGAAAGAGAAGAAGAAAGGATAAAGAAACAAAGAAGGGAAAGAGAGGAGAAGAGAAAAAAAGGAAAGAAGAAATAAGAAAGGGGAAAGAGAGGAAGACAAGATAAAAAAGAAAGGAAGGATAGAGAAAGAGAGGAAGAAGGAAAAGCAAGAAGAAAGGGAAGGAAGGAAAAGAGAGGAAGACAGGATAAAGAAGAAAGAAAAAAGGGAGAGGAAAAGGGAAAGAAACATGAAGGGGAAAGGGGGGAGAGAGGAAGACAGGATAAGGAAAAAATGAAGAGGGAAGAGAGAAAGAGAAGGGAAAAGAGAGGAAGACAGGATAAAGAAGAAAGGAAGGGAAGAGAAAGAGAGGAAGGAAAAGCAAAAAGAAAGGGAAGGAAAAAAGAGGAAGACAGGAAAATAAGAAAGGAAGGATAGAGAAAGAGAGTAGGAAGGAAAAACAAGAAGAAATGAGGATGACAGGATAAAGAAGAAAGAAAGAAAAAAGAAAGAGGAAAAAGGAAAGAAACAGAAGAAGGGGAAAGGGGGGAAAGAGAGGAAGACAGGATTAGGAAGAAAGGAAGAGAGAAAGAAGGAAAGAAGGAAAGAGAAAAGGGGAAAAAGAGGAAGACAGGATAAAGAAGAAAGGAAGGATATTATTATTACTATTATTATTATTATTATGAAAGTGAGAAAGAGGAGGGAAAGAAGCAGGAAGAAAGGGAAGGAGATGGGTAGGAGGGAAGGAAAAGGAAAGTAGAAAGGAACGGATAAAGAGCATAGAGTGAGGGAAGGAAGGAAAGAGATAGATAGAAAGAAAGAAATGGAAAGGAGGGAGATAGAAAGAAAGAAGGAGAAATAAAGGAAAACAGAAGAAGGAAGGAATAGAAGGGAGAGAGGGAAGGGAACAGAGAAGGAAAGAAAGAAGGCAAGAGAGAAGGCAAAGAGGATGAAAGGAAGGGAGGGAAGGAGAAAGCATAAAAAAAAAAGGAGAAAGGAAGGGAATGAAGAGAAAGGGAGGGGAGTGGAGGAGGAAATAAAGAGGACGAGAAGAGGGGAGAAGGAAGGGAAAGAGAAAGGAAGGAAGGAAAGAGGAAGGAAGGAAGGAGGGAGGAAGGAAGGAAAGGGACGCCTTCTCACGTTTTCTCGAACAAGAATCGCTTTGGTTGGAAACTAAAGAAGGAAGGAAGGAAGGAAGGAAGGAAGGAAGGAAGGAAGGAAGGAAGGAAGGAAGTGATCTCTCTAAAGGCGAGTCCACCGAGACTTTTACCTATTAGCCTCCAGAAATGAAGGAGAAAAGAAGGAAAAGAAGCGGGAAGGAAAGTGGAGGAAATAAAAGGAAAAGAAGGAAGGAGGGAAGAAAAGGATTGGAGAAGGAGAGAAAGAAGGGACGGGAGATAGAGAAACGAAAAGATCGCTTCAGATCTGTTTTCCTTTAGCTTCCTTTCCTTTTCCGCATTTCTTTTCTCCTCTTTTCTTTTTCTACACTCTCTTTCCTTTCCTCCTTCCCTTCCTCTTCCATCCTTTCTTTTCTTTTCCCTCTCCTCCCCCTCTTTTCTCCCTCCCTCTCTTTTTTCCCTTCATTCTCTTCTTTCTTTCTTTCTTTCCTTTGTTCCTTCCTTCCTTCCCTTTGTTCCTTCCTTCCTTCCCTTCTTTCTTTCCTCTATTTCTTTCGTTTCTTCCTTCCTTCCCTTTCTTCCTTCCCTTTTTCTACCTTCCTTCTTTTTTCCCTTTCTCTCTCCCTTTCTTCTTCCATTTTGTTCCTTCCTTCCCTTCTTTCTTTCCTTCCTTCCCCCCCCTTTGTACCTTTCTTCCCTTCCTTCCTCCCTTCTTTCTTTCTTTTCGTCCTTCTTTTCTTTCTTTCTTTCCTTCCTTTTTTCCTTCCCTTTTCTACCTTCCTTCCTTTTTCCTTTCTTCTTCTTCCTTCTTCCCCTTCTTCTTCTTCTTCTTCCTTTCTTTTTTATTCCCTTCCTTCTTTTCTTTCTTTCTTTCTTTCTTTCTTCCTTCTCTTCCTTCCTTCCCTTTTTCCTCCCTCCCTCCCTTCCTTTTTCCTTCCTTCTCGCTCCCCTTCTTCCTTTTTCTTCCTTCCTTCCCTTCCTTCCCTTTTTTCTTTCCTTCCTTTTTTCTTCCCTTCCTTCCCTTTTCCTCCCTTCCTTTTTTCCTTTTTCTCTCCCTTTCTTCTCTCTTCTTTTTTCCATTCCTTCCTTCCATCCATCCTTTCTTCCTTCCCTTTTTGCTCCCTTCCCTCCTTCCTCCCTTCCTTTTTTCCTTTCTCTCTCCCTTTTTCCTCCCTCCCTCCCTCCCTCCCTTTTTCCTTTCTCTCTCCTTTTCTTCTCCCTTCTTTCCCCCCCTTCCTTCCATCCTTCTTTCCTCCCTTCCTTCCTCTTAACTAGGATGAGTTGAAGAAACTAACGAAGGTGTGACTCTTTTGCCACGAATTCCTGGAACTCTGTAACGCGTTCTTTCTAACGCCGTTCCTGCCTTCTCTCAACTACTGTGCAAAGAGGATGGGAAAACGGGGGAGGAGTGAGGGAAAGCGATAGAATAGGAAAAGAAGGGGAAGCAGGGGGATCTTTCTCCACTTCCTTCGCCTCTTCCTTTGGAGGCAAAGGAAACACGCCAAAGCTAGACAGGAGCGGTGTTGTCATGTTTTGTGTCGGGAGTTACAAGAAATCACGCGAAGAAGACGTGATTCCACAGGCAGAGGAGGAGGAGACAGGCAGGGAGCGGGGGAAACACCCAAGGAGCGTCTACACCGGAGAATTAACACGCTTTCGAACGGCTAGGAACAATGGGAGCTGCAGTTCGACACTTTAAGGCCGAGGAGGCTTTAAAGGAACTCCCAGGGTTCCTGTTCAACCGACAGTGGTGCCAAACTGCAATAATTCTACAGTGTAGATGCATCCAATGCCGGTTTTAAAGGGCCATTCGTCCTGTTTTTGGGACTGTGAGCCGCTTTGGAGTCTCGTTTCGGAAAGGAAAGAAGGATATTAGTATACTACTACTACTACTACTACTACTACTACTACTAATATAATAATAGCTGCTCCTTCGGGAATTTTTGAGTTCCTATTTAATTAATGTATTATTATTATTACCAATAATAATATTTGGGAATATTTTAATAGTCTCAGTGTAATTAATGTACTATTATTAATATTTCTATTTCTATTATTATTATTAAGAGCCCCTTTGGGAATATGTTAGCAGTCCCTATGTAATTAATGTATTATTATTATTAATAGGCCCTTTGGGAATATATTAGCAGTCCCTATGTTATTAATGTATTTTATTATTATTATTATTAATAGCCCCTTTGGGAATATTTTAACAGTCCCTATGTAATCAATATATTATTATTATTATCAATAATAGTAATAGGCCCTTTGGGAATATATTAGCAGTCCCTATGTAATTAATGTATTATTAATAATATAGGCTCTTTGGGAATCTATTAGCAGTCCCTATGTAATTAATGTATTATTATTATTATCAATAATAATAATAGTATATTATTATTAACAGTCCCTGTGTAATTAATGCATTATTATTATTAGTATTATATGCCCTTTGGGAATATCTTAGCAGTCCCTAAGAAATTAATGAATTATTATTATCAATAAAAATAATAATAGTAATAGGCCCTTTGGGAATATGTTAGCAGTCCCTATGTAATGTATTTTTTATTTTTATTTTTAATAGGCCCTTTGGGAATATTTTAACAGTCCCTATATAATCAATATATTATTATTATCAATAATAGTAATAGGCCCTTTGGGAATATGTTAGCAGTCCCTATGTAATTAATGTATCAATAATAATAATGATCAGGCCTTTGGGAATATTTTAAACAGTCCCCATATAATTAATATATTATTATTAACAGTCCCTATGTAATTAATGCATTATTATTATCAATAATAATAATTATTATTAACAGTCCCTATGTAATTAATGTATTATTATTATCAATAATAATAATAATAATGAACAGTCCCTTTGTAATTAATGTATTATTATCAATAATAATAATAGGCCTTTGGGAATATTTTAAACATTCCCTATGTTGTTAATATATGATTAATAATAATGATAATAGTAACTTCTTTGGGACTATTTTGAACAGTCGCCCTATAACTTTCCGGCAAATCTTTTTCTTCCTCTTTCGGAAGATCTGTTATTGACTTGATCATAGGCTGCGGCAGGCAAATCCGGATTTGGGGGGGGGGGGGGGGGGCGCATTCCGGACTAAATGGGAGTTGTAGTTCGATGGGGCACTGGCGAAACCACAAGTCCCATAGCCTAGATCTCAAAGCGGCGTGCATTCTGCAAGGTGGATGCATCCGGAGAGCCTTGTGAAGCAATGAAAACCATTTGTTTTGCTAAATTTTTTATTTTAAAAAAATGCATATATTTGCATATATTTGCATATACTCGGACAGGAATAACAAGGAAAGCAGAAAGGGTTGGAATGAGCAAATGAAGAGAGAGAGAGAGAGAGAGAGAGAGAGAGAGAGAGAGAGAGAGAGAGATCATTCCCAAAGAAGCGCCTTTGGAAACCAATCTGGTTTGTTTCTTTATTCTGCATTGATTGGGTGCATCTACACTGGAGAACGTTCGAAACCATGCAGCTCGCAGCTCGAAACCACTTTAACTCCCATGGCTCCAGGCAATGGAAGCACGGGATTTGTAGTTTGGCCAGGCACTGAGAGTCAAAGCCAAGCTCTATTCAAAGGACAGTGCTGGGGAAAAAATCCTGTGGATTATGCCTATTTATACATCCCCCCCCCCCCAAGGACTGGGAGCACGTGAGGAGGATTCTAATGCCAGCCTTCTCCTTGGCAAATAATATATTTCTGTTAAGAATCCATAGGATTAAATCCAATGGAAGTCCAAGGGATTACATGGGTTTAAGGCTTGCAGTTGGAGGCGGTGAGGTTCGGGTTCATAATAGCAAGCTTCCTTCTTGGGGAGATGCTCTGAACTCTTGCTCTGGGGTGAAAAGGAGAGAGAGAGAGAAGGAAGGAAAAGGAAGAGGAGGAGGCAGGAAAGCAGGGGAAGAAGGGCAACCCATTATATACCATATATTACACTATTATAGTACACCATAATCTCTCTATATAAAAGTGAATATATACATATGTTCCTGGCTTGATGGATCTGGACTATCAGGGAATCCAGGAGGATGGAATTCAGCTTTCAGGGCTAAAGTACCCTAACAACAACAACAATAACAATAATATATTCAACCCTCTGGCCTAAAGTTCACTAATAATAATAATAATAATAAATTCAACCCTCTGGCTTAAAGTTCCTTAATAATAATAATAATAATAATATAGTCAACCCTCTGGCCTAAAGTTCCCTAATAATAATAATAATAATAATAATAAATTCAACCCTCTGGCCTAAAGTTCCCTAATAATAATAATAATAATAAATTCAACCCTCTGGCCTAAAGTTCCCTAATAATAATAATAATAATAATAATAAATTCAACCCTCTGGCCTAAAGTACCCTAATAAGAAAAATAATAATTTCAGCCCTCAGGCCTAAAGTTCCATAATAATAATAATAATAATAATAATCAGCCTTAGGCCTAAAGTACCCCAATAATAAGAAAAACAATACTTTCCACCCTCAGGCCTAAAGTTCCCTAATAATAATAATAACAATAATAATAGTAATATATTCAACCCTCTGGCCTAAAGTTCCCTAATAATAATAATAATAATATATTCAACCCTCTGGCCTAAAGTTCCCTAATAATAATAATAATAATAATAATAAATTCAACCCTCTGGCCTAAAGTTCCCTAATAATAATAATAATAATAAAAATAAAAAAATTCAACCCTCTGGCCTAAAGTACCATAATAATAATAATAATAATAATAATATAGTCAACCCTCTGTCCTAAAGTTCCCTAATAATAATAATAATAAATTCAACCCTCTGGCCTAAAGTTCCCTAATAATAATAATAGTAGTAGTAGTAATAATAATAATATATTCAACCCCCTGGCCTAAAGTTCCATAATAATAATAATAATAATAATAATAATATCAGCCTTCAGGCCTAAAGTACCCTAATAATAAGAAAAACAATAATTTCAGCCCTCAGGCCTAAAGTTCCCTAATAATAACAATAACAATAATGTTATTGTAGTATATTATAGTAAACTATAATTTCTCTACATAAAAGGGAATATATGTGTGTATATGTGTGTGTGTGTGTGTGTGTGTATATTAATGACTTTATGAATCTGGACCATTAAGGAATCTCAGAGGATAGAATTCAGCCCTCAGGCCTAAAGTTAGTAGTAGTAGTAAGAATAATAATATTAATAATAATAATGCCAGGACCATGAAATATGCCAGCACAAATATAGTTTCTTCCCACTTAACAGATTTTGTATTTTGCACAGTCAACAAGGGAAGCCCTGTGTGCATTGTAGAGGAGCAGTCTATCTTTATCATTTTGAGAGTAAATACACCAATAGGAACTGTTGAGCAATTGGAATCATGTAAGAAAAGTGTCCTTATCAAACACTTACTATTAAATCTCCAAATATTTGTTTTCAGTACAGCTGCGGTGGGTTCTGAGAATAGTTATACAGTATGATTTCTTCTCCAGTGAAGTTAATGGCACTCAGAGCCACTTAAAAACTTTCATTTCCAAAGCAATTCATACTTTCTTCAACAGATAAGACCTTTGAATACTAGCCGGAAGGCTTTTCCTACAGTTTGATGTTGGGTAGTTGCTGTAAGAGGATTTTTTTTTTGAGATGATGCAAGCCGAGAAGCTGCTATTCATAGATTGCTTTCTACTCGGAAGTTACATCAACTTTCAAAATGTAATACATTAAAAAGAAAATATATGCTAATTTGACTATAGGTATAAATATCAGTGGTGGCTTCCATGTCGACAACATGGTGAATCTGCTTTAGGTTTCAGTACAAACTTTAGAGAAGCTATGCCAGAAAAGACTGACTGCTTTCCTGGCATAGAAGCCATCAAAATTCAATAAAAATCAATACTATTGGATTCTGATTTGTGTGATTAGAGCTGAATGCTCCAACCCTCCATTGACACAAAATGACACCCTAACACAGTAATACATATAGTTAATATGTTTATAAATGTATTTATACACTCAGTGTGAAACCTGGGCCTGTTTCAATGAACACAACATAGATATCCTGGCAGGATTGGCAGAAAGACACACACGAAGGTCTTGCTCAACTTATAGTTCACCTACAATCAAAGAGCATCCTGAACTCTTGCAACAATGGAAATGAACCAAACTTGAGTTTGGAAGTTGGAGTTCACCTACACCCAGAGAGCACTGTGGACTCAAACAATGTTATGTTATGTTGTTGTTTGTTTTCTATCCAGAATCACAGTGTTGGAAGGAGGCTCACCACTTTAAGGTCCCTAAAACAGGCATGGGAAAATTTCAGCCCTCTGGGTGCTTTGGACTTCAACTCCCACCATTCCTAACAGCCTGAGGCCCTTTCCTGCTTAAGTGGCTGAGGGGAAAAAGGAAGAGGGCCTGAGGCTGCTAGGAATGGCGGGAGTTGGAGTCCAAAACACCTGGAAGGTCCAAGTTTGCCCATGCCAGCTTTCGACAGAGACCTCTTCCTCCCCCTTCCCCTTCGCGCCCTTTCTTCCCCCTCCTGCCGAACGCTTACTTTTTCTTCTACACTGCTGCTTCTGCCGCCATTTTGATCCGAGGGGACAGCGTGAGCGTGTTCAGGAGGGGAGGGGGAGGGACAAAGGCGTGACCCATGCGGGCGCTACTGCGCAGACTCACCCCAGAGCAAAGCGAGGCAAAGCGAGCAGAGCGAGGCTGGGAAGAAGGGAGCCCAAGTGGAGAAGAAAAAGTGTTCAGCAGGAGGGGGAAGAAAGGGTATTGGAGGTTCCCATTTCCCACGGCACACCTGATGATCGTTCACAGCACACTAGTGTGCCACGGCACGCTGGTTGGGAAACACTGCACTAACCCATGGAAATTTGTGCTTTCTGATGCTGATGCAGTCTGGGAAATGTAGTTCAGGGCAGGGCCTTTTGAAGTCTCTGGCATTGGGCTCCTCCCTTCCCAAACTACGTTTCCCAGAGTTCTGTGCCGTTCCCAAAATGCACTACTCTCTCTTTTGCCTGCTTCTAATGCTGCGACTACGTAAATTTCACAGAGGACTGGCAAGGTACTAAGGCAACCTTTGGCCTTGCTTCCTTGCCTTGAACTGAATATGAAACTAACTTTGGGAGCCCTCTGAGATTTACAAAACACAAACAGAAAAGTGTGGGGTAAGTTTATATTCTAAAATATTTTTTGTGTGGACCATGCAAACACTTCAGATGTGACTTCCGACTTACAAAACTTCTGATTTTCTTATTATTTCCGACTGTTTTGGGGTTGTTGTTTTTTTGCATAAGCTTTATATATATCTCTATATTAGGAATCTCTAGGCACAACTCTGTGCTCAACTTCTTCTGCAGGCCGACCATTAAATTGCACTGGAGGACCTAGAAATTCCTAGTGAGAGGTATGTGCTCATTAGGCAGACTACGCAGGCGCGTAGGGCGACGTCACCCGGGAGGGGCGTCGCCACCTGGGAGGGTGCCGCCCGCCGGCTTCGCCCCACCACGTTGGCTCCGCCCGCCCGCTGCCCACGCCGCGCTGCCCGTCCCGCCGTTGTGCCGGCCAGACCTCTGCAGCCGGCTCCGCAGCCTGTGTCGTGCCGCCGCGCTGGCCGGGCCTTTATTAGGCCGGCCGCGCCTGTGCATGCGCAAAAGCTTCTACAGGCACTATAGTGCCTGTAGGAATTTCTGCGCATGCGTGAAAAAGCTCTGCGCACGCGCACTGACTCCAGAGCGCACCTCCTGCTTTGGAGTCAGTGCGCGTGCACACAGATTGGCGCATGCGCACTGGGCTCCCCTCGGGAACAGCTGGGGGGTGCAATTTTTTTCCGCGTACCCCCTGGGAACAGGTAGGTTCGTCCCTGGTGCTCAAAATCTCATTGAAAGAAATTGGCCATTGAGTCACACTGATGGACGTAGGAATTCCTAGAGAGTAATCAAATCTGCAAATCTGCCAGCTCTATTTGTGGATACAGAATCCGTGGATAGAGAGGACTGACGGGATGCTATTTTTCTCTATTTCAGGGAAATCCATGTAGTGCCACAATTCGGGATGAACCTGAGAGAGAGATTGGGATCATGAATCCGTTGTAAATTTTACTCCGAACTTTGAAAAGACGTTTCTTTGAGTCCAGTTCTAGCAGAAGTGATGGGAAGAGGAATCCTAGGATACAGCACCTTGGATAGTTTGTGAAAGTTCAGGCTAAAACCCGAGCAGACTTTTTGCCTCACGGAGATGGAAACTGCCCGCTATAATTTGGGGTGAGTGACTGGACTTGGGAATTTCCTTGCAAAGCAGATCTGCTAACCCAGGAATTATGCCTGATTGATCCCCCCCAAAAAGGTTCAAAACTCATTCCAGATGCAGGGGGCGCTGGCGCTTCAAATCTGATTGACTTCTGAAATTTTCCGGAAAAAATTCGGAATTCCCCAAATTAATTCCGAAATTTTGGAAAGGCTTTGTTAATGGCGGACATGCATGTTTAACCCAGTTTGGACGCAGATGCCTTCCCTCCGTGTTAGAACTCGGGTGACAGCCGTGGACGAGGATGCCTTCCCTCCGCGTCAGAACTGCACATGGAAGGGAAGGCCAGGGAAGGTAAACCCACTGATTCCTTTCCGAAAATGGCGGCAGTGGCTTCGAAATAGCAAATTCACTTCCGGGTTGCTTACATTGCTTCAAAACCACTTCAAATTGAATTTAATCCGAATTCATTCCAATTTTATGAGCATTCCGGCGATCCTAACCAGGCCTACTACGAATGTATCACAGAGATTTCCTTGGATAAAGGATACATTCAGATTGTGCAGAGAAGTTTGGTGTAACCAATTGAGCATGACTTACACATCTGTGCACTTCTGAGAGATGTTCTTCTAATTCCAATGGGGTCTTATGCCATGTTGATGACATTTATTTGGAAAGATAAGGCTATATATCAAGAAAGATATCTTATTACAATCCTGTCAGCACATGATTTCTCTACCATCACCCACTTTCCCCATGGATCATGTATATTTTGGCCCTGACTAGATTAAAACAGGGTCGGAAACCTTGCGTAGTGCCATTCAAACAATAGGATTCAGCTATTTGTTGGTGAATCCATCAACAGATAATTCAATAGTCTATCCTAGCTGGAACGAAACAGACAGACCTTGGTTTGTGTTGAAGCCAAAGTCTATGAAAAGTGTGTTTGTATGAACAGGCCCGGATTACCCATAAGGCCAACCTAGGCCATGGCCTAGGGGTGCAAGCCGGGGGGGTGTGTGCAGATCACGGAGCAAAAAAAATGTTGAAATAAATAAACACGCAACACGTTTTTCCCACCCTCCCTCGGCCTCGCCCATAGATGTCTATGAGAGCGGGCCCTGTCCTGAAGACTACACTTCCCATCGTGCACCTCTCTCCGCTTCCGCCTCCCTCCCTGCAGGAGAAAGACTACGCCTCCCGGCATGCCCTGCGGGGGCTGCGGTGGAGCCGGGGCAATGGGAGGCGGCGAAGGCGGAGCCAGGGGGCGTGCCTGGGAAGCGGAGAGAGGGAGAGAGCGGACTCGCGGGGATGGCGGAGGGCGCCGAGGAGGGTCCGCCCTTCCAGCTGGGCATGCCGCGCTTCGAGCAGATAAGCGCCAGGGCGCCGCACGACGGGATCGGGATGGAGTCGCTCCCTCAGGGAACCCTCAGGTGGCCCCACCCCCTCAGCGCCATCCTGTCCCCTCATTGGACCTGCCAGGTGTCACTCTCCCATTTGAATTCCCACCCTTGTGATTGGCTCCCGCTTTCCTTGACTCCTCTTCGGGGGGGGGGTGTGCTTCTGTCTTAACATCCTGAGTTTGAGTCCCACTTTGGGCAGAAAGTGTGACTGTGGAACTCCCTGCCACTGCATTGGGATGGCATTTTAAAAAATGGGCCCGAGCATGGCGCTGCTGCAGGTGGGTCCGGCCCAGGTGCTCTGCGAGCCCCGCGGATACACCTGCGCTGATTGGCGTGGGTTGTTGTTGATTTATTTGGATATTACTGATCAACTGAGATATATTGGGCTATCTGAGTAAATTTGAAGTAAGTTGTATGATATGATTTATTTTTAGGGTGGGTCTGCGTGATGGGGGGGGGGTGCGGTAGAGGTTGGCTTAAAAGGGGCATAATTCCAAAGTGTGGCCTAGGGTGCAAAAAGGTGTTAATCCGGGCCTGTGTATGAACTTCCCAGTGAGAATAGCCAATGTGAAAAGGAAAGCAGAGAATATATTATTTGTGGGACATTGGGAAGCCTCAATTGTTTTTCTTGGGCATGGATTTTCTGACAGAGGAAAAGGACATGCTGCCAAGAGGCCACAATGTCTTGGCCGCATGGCCTATATAAAACAGCGGTCTTTAACAAAGACTTTAAATGTTTCCGAATGGCAGACTCGAATGCAGTGTTTCTCAACCTCCTTAATGCCGTAACCCCTTAATACAGTTGCTCATGTTGTGGTGACCCCCAACCATAACTTTTGTTGCTACTTCACAACTGTAATTTTGCTAGTGTGATGAATTGTAATGTAAATATCTGACATGCAGAGTGTATTTTGATTCACTGGACCAAATTTGGCACAAATACCCGATACGCCTACATTTGAATACTGGTCAGGTTGTGTGTGTGGGTGTGTTGAATTTGTCATTTGGGAGTTATAGTTGCTGGGATTCATAATTCACTTACAATCAAAGAGCATTCTGAACTCTACTAATGAAGGATTGAAGCAAACTTGGCACACAGAACTCCCATGGCTAATAGAAAATACTGGAAGGGTTTGGTGGGGATTGACCTTGAGTTTTGGAGTTGTAGTTCACCTACTGTGGACTCAAACAATTATATATCTGGACCAAACTTGGCACAAATACTCAATACACCCAAATGTGAACACTGGTCGAGTTTGGGGGAAATATACTTTGAAAATTGGGAGTTGTAGTTGCTGTGATTTATAGTTCACCTACAATAAAAGAGAATTCTGAACCCCACCAACGATAGAATTGGGCCAAACTTCCCACAAAGAACCCCCATGCCTTGAACATACTGTCTGGTACGAGCATCTCTCCCACCTCACATGCTAGGATCTAATTTGATTCCAGGACTGAAGTCTGAGCCACATAGTGGGGGAATCAGATATGTGTGCTCTAGAACAGTGTTTCCCAACCAGTGTGCCGCGGCACACTAGTGTGCCGTGAGCAATCATCAGGTGTGCCGTGGGAAATTGGAATCTCCAATACGCTTTCTTCCCCCTCCTGCCGAACACTTTTTCTTCTCCACTCGGGCTCCCTTCTTCCCAGCCTCGCTCTGCTTGCTTTGCCTTGCTTTGCTCTGGGGCGAGTCTGCGCAGTAGCGCCCGCACGGGTCACGTCTTCCTCCCTCCCCCTCCCCTCCTGAACACGCTCATGCTGCTCCCTTGGATCAAAATGGCGGCAGAAGAAAAAGTAAGTGTTCGGCAGGAGGGGGAAGAAAGGGCGCAAAGGGGAAGGGGGAGGAAGAAGTCTCTGTCAAGAGCTGGCATGGGCAAACTTGGACATTCCAGGTGTTTCAGACTCCAACTCCCACCATTCCTAGCAGCCTCAGGCCCTTTTCCTTTTTTCCCCTCAGCCACTTAAGCAGGAAAGGGCCTCAGGCTGTTAGGAATGGTGGGAGTTGAAGTCCAAAGCACCCAGAGGGCCGAAGTTTTCCCATGTCTGTTTTAGGGACCTTAAAGTGGTGAGCCTCCTTCCAACATTGTGATTCTGGATAGAAAACAAACAAAACCATAACATAACATTGTTTGAGTCCACAGTGCTCTCTGGGTGTAGGTGAACTACAACTTCCAAACTCAAGGCCAATACCCAAGCAAACCCTTTCAGTACTTTCTGTTGGTAATTAGAGTTCAATATGCCAAGTTTGGTTCATTTCCATTGTTGCAAGAGTTCAGGATGCTCTTTGACTGCATGTTAACTATAAATTGAGCAAAACCTTCGTGTGTGTCTTTCAACAGACCTTGAGAGTTATAGGGCTGGAGAAGGTACATTCCCCCCCCCACTGCGACAAACAAATGGTACTACTAACAGTAGAAAGAAAATGGATTTTATTATTATCCTGTAAGTCCCCTTTCGGTTTGAATGAGATACTATCGGTCCAAACTTTACTCCTGTAGCACACCTGTGCTGTTTTACCTGCATGCTACTTAAACCGACTTCCCCTCATCCCGGTGCTGATTCCAGCCCGGGAGGTGATTTGCACGAGCGAATTGTAAAAAGAAGCGCTAACGCGGTATGTACTGATGAACATTGTAACTGTTTATTGTGCTATGCTGATGTAAATGGAAAGTCTATACCTCCTAGCCATGGAGCATTATGTTTACTCTGTACCATTCCATACCCAGCGACCTTCCGTATAGACCAAGAGTCTGAAGTTGATGACTATAATACCGGGGAGGAGCGGCTAAAAGAAACCAGCGCCCTGAGGAAGCGTGGAATACGCGAAACGGCCTTCTGGCGTCGTTACCTCTTGCCGTAGGCGCCTGCCCACCGAGCAGTTGCCAGCTCGCCCTACTCTGAAGGCCCCCCGACGACTCGGTCTCCAATCCGTGAGTGAATTGCCTCCGGATTACCCATAGGGGTACACAGACTGGATGCTTGCGCCTTCATGCCCATTTATGTGTTGTAAGGGCTTTATAACAAATATGTGCTTGATTGTATATGTGAACACATTGCACTGAAAGTGATATTGGTTCAACATAGAGCCATTTGTTATGTGATAATAATACAATTCGATATTGATTGCTATTGAGCGTATTGTGATTGTTGCAGCAGACCGGCCTGCCCCTTGAACCAGCGTATGGGATAGTGTTGTGTATCATTAGTTGTTTGAGAGACATATTGTTGTGTATTGAATTTCTGCCATTCCTGCCAGGATATCTATGTTGTGTTCATCGAAACAGGCCCTGGTTTTACACTGAGTGTATAAATACATTTAAAAACACATTAACTATATGTATTACTGTGGTAGAGTGTCGTTTTGTGTCATTTTGGTTGGTGGTGTGCCCCAAGATTTTGTAAATGTAAAAAATGTGCCGTGGCTCAAAAAAGGTTGAAAAACACTGTCCTATATGATATTATTGTTGGGGGGGGGGGTTGTTTTCAAAAGAATTGCAGGGGGAATATAGTTGCAAATTCAAGACCAAGTCTACTCAGCCTGGATGAGGAAGTGGCTTCTGTCTTTCAGAAAATAAAGAGAAAGGGCAAGTGACTGTGTGGCAGCAAATGTTGACAATTCCCTTTTGGGAACCAGGATTAGGAGAGGAGATGGGGAAGGCAGCTCCAAAGATAGACCAGTGGAAGTGCAGCTCAGGGGAGGCCTACACACAGAGAGTCAATACCCCCCCCTCCAAAAAAAGCTCCCCACCAATCTCCTACGAACAACAAAAAGGATGCCTTAAATTAGCTCCCCTTTTTATCTCCTGGGAGGCAAGCAAACACCAGCACCCCAAGACCTGTGTCAGGCCCATGTTTACAAAGACGCCCTCCTCTAAAGGAAATGGAAACTACCCCACCAGTTCCTTCTTCCCTTCCCATTCTTTCTTTCTTTTCTAAGGAGGAGGAGGCAGAGAATGAGAAGGGAGGGGGGGGGGGAGAAGAAGGAAAGAAAGTTGCCAATATCTCAATCAGGGACCAAGTGACCTGTGACCCGGAGGGTGGCCTCATTGTCCTCCTCCTTTGGTGGCGGGACATCCCCTGCGTTGACCCCTTTCTGCCTGACTGAGCCCTGAGGGGCAACCGAGGCAAACAGACCCACCCAAGGCATGCGATGAGGCCCAAGGCGAATGGACATGGGCCTCAACGACTCCTCAAGGAAGGAAAGGAAAGGCCAGGCTACTCCTAAACATGGATCAGGTTGGATAGGGACTATATGTCTCTCCAGGGCATGGCTTCCGAATCTGCGGATGACAGGATCAGGACACAACCGGACCTTAGAGCTTGGCCAAAACTAACCCCAATTATATGGAATTGTAATCTCTTGAATAGCAAAAAGGCAAGGTCACTGTCTCAACACCCTCAGGAGGCTTTCAAATGCTACCGTATGTCTTGGACCTTCTGATGAATACCAGCGTTGAGTTTCCTTGAGCGAGAGAGAAAGCAGGATACAAATTCAACCAGTCATAGAATCATAGGATTTGAGAGTTGGAAGAGACCTCTTGAGCCATCCAGTCCAACCCCATTCTGCCAAGGAGAAGGAAAATCACTTTCAAAGCACCCCTGACAGATGGCCATCCAGCCTCTGCTTCAAAGCCTCCAACGAAGGAGCCTCCACCACACCCTGGGGCAGAGAGTTCCACTGCTGAACAGCTCTCACAGTTAGGAAGTTCTTCCTCATGTTCAGGTGGAATCGCGTTTTCTAGAGTTTGAAGCCATTGTTCCAGGTCCTAGTCTCCAGGGCAGCAGAAAACAAGCTTGCTCCCTTCTTCCTATGACAGTGTTTCCCAACCTTTTTTGAGCCGCGGCACACTTTTTACATTTGCAAAATCCTGGGGCACACCACCAACCAAAATGACACAAAATGAGACTCTAACACAGTAATACATATAGTTAATATGTTTTTAAAATGTATTTATACACTCAGTGTGAAACCTGGACCTGTTTCGATGAACTCAACATAGATATCCTGGCAGGAATGGCAGAAAGACACAAACTTCCCACACAGAACTCCCATAAGAAAGAGAAAATGCTATTAGAGTTTGGTGGGCATTGACCTTGGGTTTTGGAGTTGTAGTTCACCTATATCCAGAGAGCACTGTGGACTCAAACAATGTTGGATCAGGACCAAACTTGGCATGAATACTCAATATGCCCAAATATGAACGCAGATGGAGTTCAGGGGAAATAGACCTTGACATTTGGGAGATGTAGTTGCTGGGATTTATAGTTCCCCTACAATCAAAGAGCATTCTGAACCCCACCAATGATAGAACTGGGCCAAACTTCCCACACAGAACCCCCAGGAGGCAAGAGGTGTCTCTACTTGGGGAAAGGGGGGCGGGCCTTCCCAATGCATGGAGTGGGAGAGACCAAGTAGACAACGGGTGCAGAGGGGGGATGTTTGTAATTTTGTGCCTTTATCGAGGTAGGTTTCTTAGGGTTTTATACTTCAACACACTAGACTCCCCCTTCCTGGAGGTTCCAATTTCCCACGGCACACCTGATGATCGCTCACGGCACACTAGTGTGCCCCGGCACACTGGTTGGGAAACACTGTCCTATGATGTTCCCTCACATAGTTATTCATAGCCCTCATCATGTGTCCTCTCAGCCTTCTCTTCTGCAGGCTAAACATACCCAGCTCTTTAAGCCGCTCCTCAAAGGGCTTGTTCTCCAGATCCTTGATCCTTGAGTCGCCCTCCACTGAACACATTCCAACATCTCCCTTCAATTGTGGTGCCTACCACTGGACACAGCGTGATTCCAGATGTGGTCTGACCAAGGCAGAATAGAGCATGGGGAGCATGACTTCCTTGGATCTAGACACTAGACTCTTATGTATGCAGGCCAAAATCCTATTGGCTTTTTAAGCTGCCACATCACATTGCTGACTCATGTTTACTATCCTCCCCACAAGGACTCCCCCCAAGATCTTTTTCACACCTCCCATTCTGTATCTTGAATTTCATTTTTTCTGTCTAAGTCAATCAGTCAGTCAGTCAATCAATCAATCAAACAGAGCATTGGCATGGAAGTTTAGGCCTTTCTCGCTGCATGAGAAATTGAGTCCACCTTGAGATCTTCTAGACCAGTGTTTCCCAACCTTTTTTGAGCCACAGCACATTTTTTACATTGACAAAATCCTGGGGCACACCACCAACCAAAATGACACAAAATGACACTCTAACATAGTAATATATATAGTTAATATGTTTTAAGATGTATTTATACACTCAGTGTGAAACCTGGGCCTGTTTCAACAAACACAACATAGAAATCCTGGCAGGAACGGCAGAAAGACACAAACTTCCCACACAGAACTCCCATAACCAAGAGAAAATACTATAAGAGTTTGGTGGGCATTGACCTTGAGTTTTGGAGTTGTAGTTCACCTATATCCAGAGAGCACTGTGGACTCAAACAATGTTGGATCAGGACCAAACTTGGCATGAATGCTCAATATGCCCAAATGTGAATACAGATGGGGAAAATAGACCTTGACATTTGGGAGTTACAGTTTCTGGGATTTATAGTTAACACAATCAAAGAGCATCCTGAACTCTTGCAACAATGGAATGGAACCAAACTTGGCATATTGAACTCTCATTACCAACAGAAAGTACTGAAAGGGTTTGCTTGGGAATTGACCTTGAGTTTTGGAGTTGTAGTTCACCTATATCCAGAGAGCACTGTGGACTCAAACAATGTTGGATCAGGACCAAACTTGTCATGAATACTCAATATGCCCAAATGTGAATACAGGTGGCGTTTGGGGGGGAAATAGACCTTGACATTTGGGAGTTACAGTTTCTGGGATTTATAGTTAACACAATCAAAGAGCATCCTGAACTCTTGCAACGATGGAATTGAACCAAACTTGGCATATTGAACTCTCATTACCAACAGAAAGTACTGAAAGGGTTTGCTTGAGAATTGACCTTGAGTTTTGGAGTTGTAGTTCACCTATATCCAGAGAGCACTGTGGACTCAAACAATGTTGGATCAGGACCAAACTTGGCATGAATGCTCAATGTGCCCAAATGTGAATACAGGTGGCGTTTGGGGAAAATAGACCTTGACATTTGGGAGTTGCGGTTTCTGGGATTTATAGTTAACACAATCAAAGAGCATCCTGAACTCTTGCAACAATGGAATTGAACCAAACTTGGCATATTGAACTCTCATTACCAAGAGAAAGTACTGAAAGGGTTTGCTTGGGAATTGACCTTGATTCCTCCTCCTCGGTGTGGAATCTCTCCTCTATTTCTGTTTTTTTTCTGTCTGGCTTCGAGGCGTGGAGGGGAAGGGAAGGGAAAAGGCTGGGAAAATGGGTCTTTCGGCCGTTATTGGAGCGTTGAAAAAGCCGCAGGACGTCCCGGCCTTGAATGATTTCCCCCTTCCTCCTCCATCTCCGAAGCCCTGAAAGTCGGCTTATGCCGCCTGCCTTTGTTCGCTTTGGGAAGGAAGGGCTCCCCACCTCCAGATATCTTAAGTAGAGGCTTCAAGGCGGAAGTTTCCTCCTGTATTTGCCATTGCAAAAGTTCTCCTTTGGGCATTCCAAACACATGACGCTTCCCTCCCTAAAGCAGATACTAAGTCTCTGGTTGAGGGACCTGTTCCTATACAATCTGTATGGATCAGGAAGCATAAACACAAAGATAGATACAAATAATAGGGAATATAAGACATACACACAAAGCTTTATCATGATATATTCCTGATGATAGATATATTATAATGATATATTCCTGTTGTGTGATTATATATATATATATATATATATATATATATATATATAATATTCCTGATGTTTATATTATGTATATTTTATATATAATATTCCTGATAATATATAGCATACACGCAAACATATATAATCTATATTTCTGTGTGCACTTTATGATATATGCAGATTATATTACTGATGCTTATATTATATATACTATATTAGTACATATAATTATAATACAATTATATATTATATTCCATAATATAATATAGTATATTATATATACTATATTAGTCCATATAATTGTAATATAATTATATATAATATTCCATATATATAATATTCCTGATGTTTATATTATGTATATTTTATATATAATATTCCTGATAATATATAGCATACACGCAAACATATATAATATATACCTGTGTGTATGCTTTATGATATATGCAGGTTATATTACTGATGTTTATATTATATATACTATATTAGTACATATAATTATAATATAATTATATATAATATTCCTGATGTTTTTATTATGTATATTTTATATATAATATTCCTGATAATATATAGCATACACACAAACATATATAATATATATTTGTGTGTATGCTTTATGATATATGCAGATTATATTACTGATGCTTATAGTATATATACTATATTAGTACATATAATTATATTATAATGATATATAATATTCCATATATATATATATAATATTCCTGATATTTATATTATGCATATTTTACATATAATGTTCCTGATAATATATAGCATACACACAAACACATATAATATATATGTGTGTGTACGCTTTATGATATATGCAGATTATATTACTGAAGCTTATATTATATATACTATATTAGTACATCTAATTATAATATAATTATATATAATGTTCCTGATGTTTATATTATGTATATTTTATATATAATATTCCTGATAATATATAACATACACAAAAACATATATAATCTATATTTGTGTGTATGCTTTATGATATATGCAGATTATATTACTGAAGTTTATATTATATATACTATATTAGTACATATAATTATAATATAATTATATATATATTCCATATATGTATATAATTCCTGATGTTTATATTATGTATATTATATTATAATATATATTATATTCAATATATTATTTAATATATTATCTTTACTAATATATTACAGGTGTTTTATATATAAATACAAAATTCAAACTTTTTATATAGATGTGTGTGTATAATTACCGAAGTTTTACATAGAAGTGCTTCTATCGTATATATCTGTTTATCCATACGCCTAGTTAAGTTCTATTACAAAGGTTAAATATATATATCCTTTGGCACCCTTGGGCGGAGAAGGCTAAGGAGGTTGCAAAACTACAACTCCCAGGATTCCATACCATTTTGCTTTATGACAAAATATAGTTATATTTACAAAGGATAGATAGAAAGAGATAGAGACAGGCACGATTTGGCAGGGAAGCTAAGGTCTTTGGGGTGAAAGGAGTGCTCCTATATGTGTGTATGTGTGTTTGTACGCGCGTGTGTATATAGGTATATCACATCATTATGATACATACACACATACAAAAGTTTTATGTGTGTGTATAATATATATCTCTGTGTGTGTTTATATATATATACACACATATTTTTGTGTGTGAATATATATAATGCATATTATATATCTATATAATGCATATTATATATATATATACACACACACAAAAGTTTTGTGTGTGTGTATATATATATAATATGCATTATATATATATATAATATACACACGTGTATATACATGGCTCATATATATATACACACATATATACACACAGACATATATATATACACACACACAAATTTTAGGGGTGTTTGTGTGCTACACACACACAGCTCATTGTAATTACAATTCACACGCAAGTTTTATGTGTGTATGCATTATATATTTGGCACATCACTATTATGGCAGCTAGATATATATGTGTGTGTGTGTGTGTATAAAGCCTTGGTTTTATAGTTGTGTGTGTGCATACATTACACATACAAACATACACACATATATATGTGTATATTATATATATTCCGTTTGTAATTGGGGGGGGGAGGAAATATATTGCGTATATACACACGTACAAATACAAAACCTTTGTGATATATATATGTATATATATATCTGTGTGTGTTTATATACACACACACACACATTTTTGTGTGTGAATATATATAATGCATATTATATATATATACACACACAAAAGTGTATATATGCACACACATTATGCATATTATATATAGACATATATGAGTCATGCATATACACACATGTATATACATGGCTCATATATATATACAAAGGTTTTATATTTGTACGTGTGTGTGTGTGTGTGTATACGCAATATATATCCATTATACACACATATACATACGGAATATATATATACACACATACACTGACACCCCGTATGCATATGTATATATATGTATGTAATATATGCACACATACAAATATAAAATCAAGGTTTCAGATTTGTATGTGTGTATATATGCGTTATATGTACACACACACACACAAACACATATATGCATATACAGTCTCTCTCTCTCTCTCTCTCTCTCTCTCTCTCTCTCTCTCTCTCTCTCTAGCTGTGTATAGTACTCCTCATCATAGGAAAAGGAGGCCAACGCGTTGGCAACGAAACTACCTCTAAGTAACGAATTACCCGGAACCTTGTATTCAATCATTCCTCAATCAAACAGTCGCTTTGGGGTTTTTCTTTGGCCCCCGAAAGAGTTGGAGGAAGAGAGGAAAGGAGAGCGGTTTCTTCTCTTCCTCCGGGGCTTGGGTTTCAAACGCTTGCGGCGCCGGGAAGGCCTTGCCAGAGAGGGGGGCGAGGCTCCTTAAACCACGAGTAAAGCCCTTGGACTCGGCCTGGGCCTTGGTGCATTCTTTCCACCGAGGAGAAGCAGGGATTCTCCTCGGTGGAAACAGGATTTATGGGTTCCTGGACGTCGCCGAAGCTACAAGTCGCATCCAGGATGTCAAGTTCGCCTCCTCTTCTTCCTCCTCTTCCTTTTCTTTCTTTCTTTTTCCTCCCTCCTTCTTTTCTCCTCCTCCTTTTCTTTTTTTCTTTCTTTCCCTCCTTCTTTTCTCCTCCTTTTTCTTCTTCCCTCCCGATAAGAACAGTTCGGGTTGCTTTCCATGCAACGGAGCCCAACAGACGCCGCCTACCCTTCCAACCAAAGGCATTGCTTGCCTACAGACATCTATCTATATGGTTTATCTATAGAGACACGCAGTTTTTCAACTTTCCCTTCCACTCACTGACAAGTATTACAGATTCACCCCAGAGATTATAGACTTGGAAAGGCTTGGGGCCATTTCCTGCATCCGCACAGATAGAGTTGGGATCTATGTGTGTTCAAATAATAATAATAATAATAGCATCACAACAACAACAATAACAGCAATAGCAATGCTACTACTATAATGATAGCAGCAATACTACTGCTACCACGATAATAATAGCAGCAATATTATTAAAGTAACAATAATAGCAATACTACTACTACAATAGGAGTAGCAGCAATATCACTACTACAATAATAGCAGCAATAATACTACTAATACAATAATAGCAATATCACAACTATAATAATAGCAATATTGCTACCAATACAACATTAATAGCAGCAATAGTACTACTACTACTATAATAGTAGCAGCAGCAGCAGCAGCAATAGTACTACAAATATAATTATAGCAACACTGCTATTATAATAACAGCAGTACTACTATTACCATAACAATAGCAGTAGTACCACTACTACAATAATAGCAGCAATACTACTACTACTACTAATATAATAGTACTACTACTGCTACAACAACAATAATAAAAGCAGCAATATTACTGCTACTACAATAATAGCAGCAATACTAGTACTAATATAATAATAGCAATACTACTACGATAATAATAGCAGCAATACTAATAGTACTACTAATATAATAATAGAATTACTACTACTATAATAATAGCAGCAATACTAGTACCATAATAATAGCAGCAATCCTACTATTACCATAATAATAGCAACAGTACTACTAATCTAATAATAGCAATACTACTACTACAATAATAATAGCAGCAATACTACTATTACCATAATAATAATAGCAACAGTACTACTAATCTAATAATAGCAATACTACTACTACAATAATAATAATAGCAGCAATACTACTATTACCTTAATAATAATAGCAACAGTACTGCTAATATAATAGTAGCAATACTACTATTACGATAAGAATAGGAGCAATACTAATAGTACTACTAATATAATAATTGCAATATTACTACAACAATAATAGCAGCAATACTACTACCATAATAGCAGCAATACTATTACCATAATAATAGCAGCAATACTACTACTAATATAATCATAGCTGCAATACAACTACTACTACGGTACTACAAGAATAATAGCAACAATACAACAACAATACAACTTGGCTGGCAGGGACACATGTATATGAGTGGTTTGTCTACCTATATATCCATTCCCTGCCATAAACATATAATGACATTAATAGGATGATCATGTCTTCAAACTTTACGTTACAGCCTTGTACCACACATTGAGACATTACATTATATAATTATAATAGCAAATGCATGATAGAGTTACCTTGTTAATCGTAAACAGTATATAATATTGTTACATTATTACATAGTCAAGCAGTTACATGATTAGTTATAAACAGTATATGATATTGTTACTTTATATGGTTAGACAGTTACTTTAGGATATTAGATCATTGCATTATAAAGTTAGGCAGTTACTTTAGAAAGTTACATCATTAGCATATAATGTTATATGTACGTATATAATATGTGTACATAAATAAATATATAAATAACCTTGTATACACCAAACATACCCATGTGTTCCTAAGGTCTATAACCCTCTATCTATCTATCTATCTATCTATCTATCTATCTATCATCTATCTATCTATCTATCTATCTATCTAGCCATCCATCCATCCATCCACCCATCCACCTATCCACACTATTCCTCTATTTATCTATGTATATGAGTGATGTAAATATGAATGATGTAAGTAGATAGCTATGCACTTCTCTACACGCCAAGAAAACTGCTCTTACCATGTCTGTATGTGCGTGTATAGTAGTAGCAGCAATAGTACTACAAATATAATTATAGCAACACTGCTATTATAATAATAACAGCAGTACTACTATTACCATAATAATAGCAGCAATACTACTACTACTACAATAATAATAAAAGCAGCAATACTACTGCTACTACAATAATAGCAGCAATACCACTAATACCATAATAAGAGCAGCAATAGTAGTACTAATATAATAATAGCAATACTACTACGATAATAATAGGAGCAATACTAATAGTACTACTAATATAATAATAGCAATACTACTACTATATCTAGTGTCTGTGCATGTATGTATGTGTGTGTTTGAGTGTGTGTGTATAATATGACCAAACATATTATACACACATACCCATGATTAATATATTCCTGAAGTCATCATCTATCTATCTATCTATCTATCTACCTACCTACCTACCTACCTACCTATCTATCTATCTATCTATCATCTATCTATCTATCATCTATCTATCTATCTATCTATCTAAAGCTGGAAGCAGATACACAGACTAGTGTGTGTGTGTGTGTTTGTATGACTATATATGGGGGATGGAATGTGTGTGTGTATAGATAGATAGATAGTGTATGTATTTCAGTACATAATAGCACATACTGTGAATACGTAATAAGCAGCTATGGTGTATATACATTGTAAATAAAGAAGTATTTCTATACTATTAGTTAATCACTTTTACAAAGTTATTTTTCACATTTCCCCTCTCCACCTCATATTGTACATATATCCATTCACACATACTCTCCAGCACTATTACATATAATATTGTACATTCTATATATGATGCCATGGGATTGGTCCCTCCCATGCCTGGCTCCATGGACTTCTGTGAGACTTTCTGCAGAAAGGGAAGAGAAGGAGGGGAGGAGGAAAAGAGCAAAGGAGGGAAGATTGAGAGGAGGGAGGAGGGAAGGGGCGGTGGAAAGGAGAAAAAGAGGGAAGGAAGAGAGGAGGGAAGGAGGAGAGATGGCAGGAAAGAGGAGAGGAGGGAGGAGGGAAGGAGGGAAAGAGAAGAGAAGGGAAGAAGGTGAGGGGGAAAGTAGAGGGAAGGAGCAAAGGAGGGAAGTTTGAGAGGAGGGAAGGAGGAGTGAAGGTGGGAAAGAGAAAAGGAGGGAAGGAAGACAGGAGGGAAGTTGGAGAGAAGGCAGGAAAGAGGAGAAGAGGGAAGGAGGAGAGGAGGGAAGGGGTGGAGGAGGATAGGAGGCTCTCGTCTGCCAAGAATAGTGTCTCTAGACTCAGGCCTTAACTACACACACACCCATTCCCCAATTTAACCGCCAAGGTCATCCGCCCCCTCCCTGCCTTCTGAGGCTAATTGAATGACGCCTTGTTGAGTGTTGAGTGAGGGAAGGAAAGAATGAAAAAATTAAATAAAGAAGGAAAGAAGAGAAGAAGCAAAGGAGGAAGGAAGGAAGGAAGGAAAGAAAGGAAAGAAGGAAGGAAGGAAAGAAAGAAGGAAGGAAAGAATGAAAAAATTAAATAAAGAAGGAAAGAAGAGAAGAAGCAAAGAAGGAAGGAAGGAAAGGAAGAAGGAAAGAAAGAATGAAAAATGAAATAAAGAAGGGAAGAAGGGAAGAAGGAAGGAAAGGAAGAAGGAAGGAAAGAATGAAAAATGAAATAAAGAAGGAAAGAAGGGAAGAAGGAAGGGAAGGAAGGAAAGGAAGAATGAAGGAAAGAAGGAAGGGAAGGAAGAAGGAAGGGAAGGAAGAAAGAAAGAAGGGAAGGAAGGAAGGGAAGGAAGGAAGGAAGGAAGGAAGAAGAAGGAAAGCAAGAAAGAATGAAAAAAGAAATAAAGAAAGGAAGAAGGAAGGAAGGAAAGAAAGAAAGAAAGGAAGGAAGGAAGGAAGGAAAGAAAGAAAGAAAGAAAGAAAGAAAGAAGGAAGGAAGGAAGGAAAGAAGCAAGGAAAGAAAGAAGGAAGGAAAGAAGGAAGGAAAGAAAGAAAGGAAGGAAGGAAGAAGGAAGGAAAGGAAGAAGTATGGAAAGAATGAAATAAAGAAAGGAAGGAGGAAGGAAAGAAGGAAGGAAAGAAGGAAAAAAGAAGGAAAGGAAGAAATGAAGAAAGAAGGAAAGGAAGAAGGAAAAGAAGGAAGGAAGGAAGAAGGAAGGAAAGGAAGAAGGAAGGAAAGAATGAAAAAATGAAATAAAGAAAGGAAGAAGGGAAGAAGGAAGGAAGGAAAGAAAGAAAGGAAGGAAGGAAAGAAGGAAAGAAAGAAGGAAAAAGAAGGAAAGGAAGAAATAAAGAAAGAAGTAAAGGAAGGAAGGAAGGAAAAAGGAAGGAAAGGAAGAAGGAAGGAAAGGAAGAAGGAAGGAAGGAAGAAGGAAGGAAAGGAGGAAGGAAAGGAAGGAAAGAAAGAATGAAGGAAAGAAAGAAGGAAAGGAAGGAAGGAAGGAAAGAAGGAAGGAAAGAAGGAAAGAAAGAAAGGGGAAGGAAGGAGAAGGAGGAAAACGAAGAAGGAATGGAGGGAAGGAGGAGTAAAGGGACTCGAGGAAGGGAAGGAAGGAGTAAAGAAGGAGGGGAGGGAGAGAGGAGGGAAGAAGGGAAGGAGAGAGTCCCTCCTCCTTCGGAAAATTAAAAAGAAACCAAGCCCTCCGCCCTGCCAGGCCGCACTTTCTGGCACTTTTCCGTCCTTGATCCCCGGCCTGAAAGCAAGCCCCCAGCGAGGAAGAGAAAGAGTTGGGGGTGAGTGGAAGTTGTAGAAAGAGGGGCAAGGCCACCACTCACCTTCCTGGGAAGGAGTGAAGAAAGGCTGGCGGATGGCAGCTGCGAGCACGGCTACCAGGTTCCATAGCAAAGATATATATATATATATACATACACATTAGTATTATTTGGAGAAAGAAGATGACATTCTTCTACTATGTCCTCCTGTATATAGCCTACATAAGAAAGTTTATCCCCTTTCCATCCATCCCACTATTCGCACACATATATTAAATATATTATATTTTATTTTGAGTGAACTTTGGTTTCCAAGTTATCTCATAAACTTATTATTATTATTATTATTGAATGTATTCCCTCTGCCTACCTTTGCTCTCTTTCTCCCTTTGGCTAGATCTCCTGATTTTTTAAATAGCAAACTTTTGATACTAAGTTTCCCCATAAACAATTATTATTATTATTATTATTATTATTATTATTAGGAAAATATTCCCTCTGCCTACCTCTGCCCTCTTTCTTCCTTTGGGCAGATCTCCTTTTTTTTTAATGGGAATTTTTGGTCTAAATTTCCCTATTAGCATTATTATTATTATTAAATAATAATTATTATTATTATTTGGAAAGTCCTCCCTTAATTCTGTCTGCCTTTTCTCCCCCACCCTCTTTGGCTAGATCTCCTTAAAAAATAAAAATGGGAACTTTTAGTATAAGTTTCTCTATAAACATTTATTATTATTATTATTATTATTTAATAATAATTTGGAAAGTCCTCCCTTCCTTTTGTCTGCTTTTTCCTTCTCTCCTCCTTTGGCTAGATCTTCTTTTTTTTAAATGGGAACTTTTGGAACTAAGTTTCCCTATAAACATACACTACTACTACTACTACTACTACTAATAATAATAATAATAATAGGCAAGTGCCCCCCTTCCCTCTGCCTGACCTTTCTCTTCCTCCCCTTTTGGCTAGATTTTTTTTTTTAAAAAGTGAACTTTTGGTACTAAGTTTTTCCCATAAACATAATAATAATTGGAAAGTGCCTCCTTCCCTCTGTCTCTCTTTGGCTGGATCTCCTTTTTAAAAAAAAATGAAACTTTTGGTACTAAGTTTTCCCATAAACAATTATTATTATTATTATTATTATTTGGACCCCCCCCCCCTTCCCTCTGTCTCCCTTTGGGTGGATCTCCTATTTTTTATTTTTTTTAAATGAAACTTTTGGTACTAGGTTTCCCCATAAACAATTATTATTATTATTATTATTATTATTATTATTATTATTAGGAAAGCCTCTCCCTTCCATCTGCCTGCCTTTGCTCTCTCTCTCTCTCTCTCTCTCTCTAGAACTTTTATTTTATTTTTAAAAATGAAACTTTTGGTATTACGTTTCTCCATAAACAACAACAACAATAATAATTATTATTATTTGGAAAGCCTCCCCCCTCCCTCTGTCTGCTTTTGCTCTCTCTCTCTCTCTCTTTCCTTGGCTAGAACTTTTATTTTATTTTTAAAAATGAAACTTTTGGTATTACGTTTCTCCATAAACAACAACAACAATAATAATTATTATTATTTGGAAAGCCTCCCCCTTCCCTCTGTCTGCTTTTGCTCTCTCTCTCTCTCTCTCTCTTCCTTTGGCTAGAAGTTTTAAGTTTTTTTAAAAAAATGAAACTTTTAGTACTAAGTTTCCCCATAAACATTATTATTATTATTATTATTATTATTATTATTAGGAAAGCCTCCCCCTTCCATCTGCCTGCCTTTGCTCTCTCTCTCTCTTCCTTTGGCTAGAACTTTTAATTTTTTAAAAAAAGTGAAACTTTTGGTACTAAGTTTCCCCATAAACATTATTATTATTATTATTATTATTATTAGGAAAGCCTCCCCATTCCATCTGCCTGCCTTTGCGCGCTCTCTCTCTCTTCCTTTGGCTAGAACTTTTAATATTTTTTTTTTAAAAAGTGAAACTTTTGGTACTAAGTTTCCCCATAAACTATTATTATTATTATTATTATTATTATTAGGAAAGCCTCCCCCTTCCATCTGCCTGTCTTTCCCTTTCCCTCTCTGCCTGCCTGCCTCTGCCTGCTCCCTTCCTCCCAGAGCTCCTAAAATACAGCCCGGTGCCTCCTTTTCCCCTCCTCTTTCTCTCTCTTTCTCTGGGGGGGCGAAAAGGGGGGGCCCTCCTCGGAGAAAAGCCCCGTTTGAAGCACTTTTCTGGGGGCCTGTTTCCTGCAGAGACCTGGCGGCCAAGCCCTCCGGGATAAGCTGCCATCAAGGTTGGGGAGGGAGGGAGAGGGCCCAGACTTTATTTCACTCCGACACCCGGGGAAGGCAGGCAGGAATCCCAGCGAATCTGGGGTGGATATTACTATCCTCTTTCTCCACACCCCCCCTCCCCGTCTTTGCCTTTCTTTGCCCCGCTTGCCCCCCATCGTTCTTTGCAAAGGCTTCTCTTCTCTCCCAGGGAAGAGAGAACGGCGGGTTTCGGTGGAGGAGGAAAGTCGCAGATGGAGAGGAGGGCGACTCGAAGCTTTCTTCCCGAATTCTTGTTGTTGTTGTTGTTGTTGTTGTTCTATGGCGTGGAGGAACCGGAAAAGTGGCGAAAGAGACGGCAACCGATTGGAGGTTTGCGTAACACACACAAAACGGCAACAAATCCGATTACAAACTCCGTGTATTTATTGTGTACGAACATACATATAAAGCACAGGGGTATGTGCCTGACTATCTGTCTTGTCTGTCTGTCTGTCTATCTATCTATCTATCTATCTATCTATCTATCTACCAATCCTGTCTGTCTGTCTATCTATCTATCTATTAAATCTGTCTATCTATCTAGTCCATTCCTCTATCTATCTATCTATTGAGCAATCCTGTCTGTCTGTCTATCTATCTATCTAATCCATCCCTCCATCTATCTATCTATCTGTCTATCTATCTGTCTGTCTATCTATTAATCTATCTAATCCATCCCTTTATCTATCTATCGAGCAATCCTGTCTGTCTGTCTATCTAGCTAACTAATCCATCCCTCCATCTATCTATCTATCTATTAATCTATCTATCTAATCCATATCTATCTATCTATTAATCTATCTATTAATCTATCTATCTATCTATTGAGCAATCCTGTTTATCTATCTATCTATCTATCTATCTATTCCACCCCTCCATCTATCTATCTCTCTATCTATTAATCTATCTATCTAATCTATCTATCTCTCTATCTATTAATCTATCTATTAATCTATCTATCTCTCAATCTATTAATCTATCTATTGAGCAATCCTGTATATTGAGCTATCTATCTGTCTGTCTATCTATCTATCTATCTATCTATCTATCTAATCCACCCCTCCATCTATCTATCTATCTATCTATTGACCAATCCTGTCTGTCTGTCTATCTGTCTAATCCATCCATCCCTCCATCCATCTATCTATTAATCTATCTATCTGTCTATCTATTAACCTATCTATTTAATCCATCTATCTAATGAACGTGCATCTCTATCTAACCACTGCTCGCTTTATTTACCTACCTATCTAGCCATCTTATGAGTATGTGTATATCTCTATCTAATCTATCTTTCTATCTAGTTGAGAATAATCAATAGGATTTTATCCCTAGCTATTTTATGAGTATGTGTATATCTCTATCTAATCGCTGCTCTATCAACTTATTTATCTATCTATCTCATCTATCTATCTATCTATCTATTTTGGGCCTTTTTATTTTTGAGAAGACTATCTTCGAAGCATATACTTCCCCAAAGAAATGTGTTTCGGGTGCGTTTCGGCTTCCCCCTGTTGAATCCCAACGGGGATTTGTAGTTCGCAGGAAGGCCTCGTCAAACTACACCTCCCAGGACCCCAGAGTATAGAGCCAGCGGCTTGGAGCTGCCTCAAGGCCCGAAAGGAGGACCTCGGCAAAGATTCGTCTGCAAGGAAAGCGGCCAGTTGCCTCTCGAAGCCCAGCAAGGATTCGTATCTTTCTCTTGAAACTGCAGCCGAACCGCCGAGTGCCTCCCCTGGTTCCCCCAATCCTCCGTTGGGCGGAATGCAAACCCTCCCTCCCTCCCTCCCTCCCTCCCTCGAGTGTGGGGATGAGATACACATCCTTTGATTCATGTCATAATCATGTTTATTGTTTTGTAGTAAAGAGGGAAGGAAGGGGAAAAGAGAAGTCCTGCTTTCCGAGCGGGGTGGGCCTGGCTCCGGCTTTGGCCAAGGGCTCCTCCCGCAGGACCCCAAAGGGGCCGGGAAAGAGGGAGAGGAGAAGGGTCGCTCTCGCGTGGAAGAGGGTCTTTCTGCCGAGGAGTCGCTCCGGGACCCTTTCCGAGGCCTTTCTCGAGTTGAGAGTCGGGAGGGGGCCGCACTCTGCCCATTGTGTGCGAGTCAGTGCACAAAAGTGTGTGCAAA
This sequence comes from Anolis apletophallus, assembly GCA_030556195.1. Lineage (NCBI taxonomy): Eukaryota > Metazoa > Chordata > Lepidosauria > Squamata > Anolidae > Anolis > Anolis apletophallus. The sequence goes on from JARBWK010000016.1 coordinate 6,208,687, forward strand.
AGAGTGGGCATGAATGCAAAGGAGCGCATGAATGTGTAAAAGATTGTGTGCGTGAATGCACAAGAGCATGTGCAAGAGTGCAAAGGAGCACAAGAGTGTGTGCATGAGTATGCAAACATGTAATGCTAGTAAGCATGCCAAAATGGTGTCCATGAATACATGTGCATGAGTGTGTGCAAGTGTGTACAAAAATAAAAAAAATGAATGAATGAATGAATGCACAGGCGAATGTGCAGGAGTTTGGAAATGAGCACAAGAGCATGTGAATGGGTGTGCAAATCAGCACCAAGAGTGTGTGTACATGAATGCACAGGTAAATGTGCAGGAGTGTGGAAATGACCACAAGAGCGTGTGAATGAGTGTGCAAATGAGCAAATGAGCACCAAGAGTGTGTGTATATGAGTGCGCAAAGGTGTGCACAAAATGGACGAGTGTGTGCAAGAGTGTGTAGAAAAATGATGAACACGAACATGCAGGAGTGTGTCTAGGAGTTGTGCAAATGAGTGTAAAGAGTGTGTGCATGAGTGTGCGAGAGTGTGTACAAAAATGATGAGCATGAACATGCAGGAGTGTGTGCAGGAGTTGTGCAAATGAGCGTAAAGAGTGTTTGCATGAGTGTGCGAGTGTGTACGAAAATGGTGTGCATGAAAATGCAGGAGTGTGTGCAGGAGTTGTGTAAATGAGCGTAAAGAGTGTTTGCATGAGTGTGCGAGTGTGTACGAAAATGGTGTGCATGAAAATGCAGGAGTGTGTGCAGGAGTTGTGTAAATAAGCGTAAAGAGTGTGTGCATAAGTGTGTGAGAGTGTGTACAAAAATGGTATGAATGAGCATGCAGGAGTGTGTGTAGAAGTTGTACAAATGAGTGTAAAAGTGTGTGCATGAGTGTGAGAGTGTGTACGAAAATGGTGTGCACGAACGTGCAAGAGTGTGTGATAGGGGTGTGCAAATGAGCACAAGAGTGTGTGCATGAGTGTGTGAGAGTGTGTACAAAATGGTGTGGATGAATGCACAAGAGTGTGTGCATGTGTGTGCAAATGAGCCCAGGCGTGTGTGCAGGGTTGTGCGAATGAGCACATGAGTGTGTGCAGGAGTGTGCCAATGAGCGCAAGAGTGTGCGCATGAGTGTACAAATGAGCACAAGAGTGTGCGCATGAGTGTACAAATGAGCACAAGTGTGTGTGCATGAGTGTGCAAAAATGGTGAGGATGAACGCTCAAGAGAGTATGCAGGAGTGTGCCAATGAGTGCAAGAGTGTGCATGAGTGTACAAATGAGCACAAGAGTGTGCGCATGAGTGTACAAATGAGCACAAGTGTGTGTGCATGAGTGTGCAAAAATGGTGAGGATGAACGCTCAAGAGAGTATGCAGGAGTGTGCCAATGAGTGCAAGAGTGTGCATGAGTGTACAAATGAACACAAGAGTATGTGCATGAGTGCGAGGGTGTGTACAAAAATTGTGTTCGTGGACGTGCAAGAGCGGGCAAATAAGCACCAAGAGTGTGTGCAGAAAACGGACGAGTGTGAACACGAGTGTGTGAGCGCCTGCACGAGCGTGCGTGTGAGTGCCTGGACTGTACGTGGACCTGAGTATGTGAGCGACTGCTTGCGTGTGCAATGAGTGGGAGTGGGAAGAGGACCCCAAACCTGGGCAGAGACGGGGGGGGGGGCACTCCCAATCCGAAGCAAACTTTTGTTTCTGCCCTTTCCATGGGCCCCCTCCTCTAAAACAGCAACCCCTCCCACCCCGAGAGAGAGAGAGAGAGCGAGAGAGAGCCCTTACCTGCGCCCCTCTCCTCCTCCTCCTCCTCTTCCTCCTCCAATCCGGGCCAGAGCTGCCAGGCCCGATGTGAAACGCTGTCACTCAAAGCCGGGCGGGCCAATGGGCGAGGCGGCGTCGGCGGGGGTCAGCTGACGGCTGGGGCGGCGCCTCGCCATTGGCTGCCCTCTCCCTCCCGCTCCCCCCTCCCTCCCCGGCGGGGCGCTCCCTCCTCCTCCGCGCCCCCTCCCTCGCTCCCCCTCCCCCCCCGAGGAGTGTTAGCGGCGGAGGCTGGCCTGACTTTGGCCAGAGCAAGGACGCCGCTCGGTTGGAGCGGAGGCCGCCCGCCTGGAGGAAGAAGGGGACCCCGCGGGGGAGGAGGAGGAAGAAGGAGAGCAGGAGGAGGAGGAGGAAGACCAAGAGGAGGAAGAAGAAGAAGAAGAAGAGGGGGCGGGCGGGCGGGGGGCTGCGGGGGAGACGAGCAGGAGGAGGAGGAGGGGGTCCGCTCAGCCTCCGCTCTCGGGTGGGGTCCGATCATCCTCCCCATCATCACGATTGGGTTTGAATTCGGGCTCTTCTCTCTCCATCCTCGGCTTCTTGTTTTTTTAATCCAACCCCCCCCCCCCCATTGTTGCGGGGCGCCTCTGAGAAAAGGAAAAGGGGGAGGGAAAAAGGGAAAGGGGGGGGAAAAGGAAAAGGGTTATTGTCGGGAAAAGCCCCGAGTCCGGAGGAAGGAGGAGAAGGAGGAGACGGGGACAGCCTCCTCCGCCGTCGAGGAGGAGGAAGAGGAGGAGGAAGAGGAGGGGGTTCTCCGCGCCCCCCTTTCCTCCTCCTCTCCTTCCAACTTTCCCTCTTTCCCTTCTTCCTCCCCTTCCTTCCTTGCCCTACTTCTCCCCCTCTTCCTCCTTTCCCATTCCCTTCTTTTCCTCCTCCTTCCTTTCTTTCCCCCTTTTTCTCCAACTTCTCCTCTTCCTCCCTCTTTACCTCTTTCTTTTCCTTCTCCTTTTTCTCCTCTTCCTTTCCCGGTTTCCTTCTTTTCCTCCTCCTCTTCCCTTCTTTTCCCCATCTTTTCCTTCCCCTTCCTCCGACTTCTCTCTCTTTAGCTTAGCCCCCAGTTCTTTCCTTTTTCTCTCCTCCCCTTTCTTCTTTTCCCTCTACCTCCTCCTTTTCTTCTTCTTCTCCTTCTCTTCCTCCACCTTTCCTCGTCCCCTTCCTCCAACTTCTCCTCTTTCGCCTTTCTTCTTTTCCTTCCTCTTTCTCCAACTTCTTCTCTTCCTCCTTTCTCCCCTTTGACCATCCCCCTTTCTCCCTCTTCCTCCTCCTCTTCTTTCCCCTCCTCTTCCTCCAACTTATCATTTCTCTTTCTCTTTTTCTTCTTCCTCTCCTCCTCCTCTTTCTTCTTTCTCCAACTTCTCTTCCTTTTCCTTTTCTCCTTTTTCTTCTTTCACTTCTTCTTTCTCCAACTTCTCTTCCTCCTCCTTTTCTCCTTTCTTCTTTCTCCAACTTCTCTTCCTCCTCCTTTTTTCCTCCTCCTCCTTCTTTCGCTTCTTCTTTCTCCAACTTCTCTTCCGCCTCCTTTTCTCCTTCTCCTTTTTCTTCTTTCGCTTCTTCTTTCTCCAACTTCTCTTCCTCCTCCTTTTCTCCTTTCTTCTTTCTCCAACTTCTCTTCCTCCTTTTTTCCTCCTCCTCCTCCTTCTTTCGCTTCTTCTTTCTCCAACTTCTCTTCCGCCTCCTTTTCTTCTCCTTCTTTCTCTTTTCCTTCTTTCCCCGTTCCCTTCTTTTTCCCCTCTTCCACTTTCTTCTTCCCTCTCCTCTTTCCCCTTTTCTTTTTTCCTCTTCTCCTCTTTTCCCGTTCTCCTTTTTCCTCCTCTTTTTTTCTTTCCCCTCGTCTCCCTCCAACTTTTCCTCTTCCTCCTCCCTTTCTTCTTCCACTTCTCCCTCCCCTTTCCTCTCCCCCCCCCTTCTTCCTCCAACCATGGCCATGCTGCTGGAGGGCGCCACTCCGTTCCCTTCCTTGGGGGGCTTCGGCCCGGCCCGGCCCCCGCACCACCACCACCACCACCACCACCCGCACGAGGTGGCGGCCGCCATGGGCCTCAACGCCCCCCACCACCCCTTCGCCGAGCCCCCTTTCAAGCTGGGACCCCACGGGGAACTCCCTTCGGCCTCTTCGTCGTCGTCGTCGTCCTCCTCGTCGTCGTCGTCGGGGCAGAACTCGGCCTTCACCCCGCAAGGCGCTGCTGCTGCTGCTGGTTACCACCACCACCCTCACCACCACCACCACCCTCCTGCACCTCCTCCTACACACCCTCACCACCCTCACCACCACCCTCCTCACCCCACCGGGGCCCAAGTGCCTTCTCCGTACGCCTTCAACAGCCCCCGGGACTTCCTTTTCCGCAACCGAGGAGGGGAAGTCGTCCCCCCAGCGGGAGCCTCTCCGGGAGGAGGAGGAAACGGCCACGGCTCGTCCTCGGCGGCTTCCACGCAGCACCACCTCTTCGGGCCCGGCCCCACCGCCGCCCTCCACGGACCCGCCGCGTTGAGCGACAGCCCTTACTTGCTCTTCCCGGCTTTGCACGACCCCCAGGCCGCCTCCCCGGCTTCGGAGAGCGGACCTTTGGGGCTCTTCGGCCGACCGGAGCCGTACCGAGGGGTGCCCAGCCCCAGAGGAGACCCCTACGGCGCCGCGGCGGGGCCTTTCCACCCCAACTACGCGCCCATGAACATGGGGGGCGTCAACGTCGTGGCCCACCACCACCACCACCACCCACACCACCACCACGGAGCTGGGGCGTTCTTCCGCTACTTGCGCCAGCCCGGCATCAAGCAGGAGCTGTCCTGCAAGTGGCGGGAGGAGGGCACCGGGGCCCCCGCGGACGCTGCGCCCTCTTCCCCGCCGCGGAAGACCTGCGACCGGAGCTTCGGCAGCCTCCACGAGCTGGTGAGCCACGTGACGCTGGAGCACGTCGGGGGTCCCGAGCAGAGCCAGCACACCTGCGCCTGGGAGGAGTGCCCCCGCCGGGGAAAGGCCTTCAAGGCCAAGTACAAGCTGGTCAACCACATCCGCGTCCACACCGGAGAGAAGCCCTTCCCCTGCCCCTTCCCCGGCTGCGGGAAGATCTTCGCCCGCTCCGAGAACCTCAAGATCCACAAGAGGACCCACACAGGTCAGCACAACCAGGGGACCCCCCTCCAGGGGATTTACTATTATTGTAATATTATTATTATTATTATTGTCTCTCTGGAGAACCTCAAGATCCACAAGAGGACCCACACAGGTCAGCACAGCCAGGAGATCCCCTCCAGGTGTATTATTATTATTACTATATTATTATTATCTCTCTGGAGAACCTCAAGAGCCACAAGGGGGCCCACACAGGTCAGCACAACCAGGGGACCCCCCTCCAGGGGATTTACTATTATTGTAATATTATTATTATTGTCTCTCTGGAGAACCTCAAGATCCACAAGAGGACCCACACAGGTCAGCACAGCCAGGAGATCCCCTCCAGGTGTATTATTATTATTACTATATTATTATTATATTATTATTATCTCTCTGGAGAACCTCAAGAGCCACAAGGGGGCCCACACAGGTCAGCACAACCAGGGGACCCCCCTCCAGGGGATTTACTATTATTGTAATATTATTATTGTCTCTCTGGAGAACCTCAAGATCCACAAGAGGACCCACACAGGTCAGCACAGCCAGGAGATCCCCTCCAGGTGTATTATTATTATTATTACTATATTATTATTATATTATTATTACCTCTCTGGAGATCCACAAGAGGACCCACACAGGTCAGCACAACCAGGGGACCACCTCCAGGGACTTTACTATTATTGTAATATTATTATTCTCTCTCTGGAGAACCTTGAGATCCACAAGAGGACCCACACAGGTCAGCACAACCAGGGGACCCCCTTTGGGGCTTTACTATTGTTGTAATATTATTATTGTCTCTCTGGAGAACCTCAAGATCCACAAGAGGACCCACACAGGTCAGCACAACCAGGGGACCCCCTCCAGGGGCTTTACTATTATTGTAATATTATTATTGTCTCTCTGGAGAACCCCAAGATACACAAGAGGACCCTCCTGGGGCTTTACTATCATTATATTATTTTTATTATCTCTCTGGGGAACCCCAAGGTCCACAAGAGGACCCACACAGGTCAGCACAACCAGGGGACCCCCTCCAGGGTCTTTTCTATTATTATTATTATTATTATTATATTATTATCTTTCTGGAGAACCCCAAGGTCCACAAGAGGACCCACACAGGTCAGCACAACCAGAGAATCCTCTCCAGGGGCTTTACAACAACAACAACAACAACAATAATAATATAATCTCTCTGGGGAACCTCAATATCCACAAGAAGACCCACATAGGTCAGTATGGGAGCTTGATTATTATTATTTTATTATGTTCCTGGATAACCCCAAGATCCACAAGAGGGTTATCATGAAGCCCTCCAGGAGCTTTACGATGATGGTAGTGGTGATGATTTATTAATAATTTCTTTGGAGAACTTTGAGATCTACAAGAGGACCCACTCAGGTCAGCACAACAAGGTGCCCCCCTCGATTGGGGTTACCATTACTTTTTGTTTATTTCTCTGGATAACCTCAAGATCCACCAGAGGACCCACACAGGTCAGAACAAGGACACCAGAAGGAGCATTATTATTATTATTATTATTATTATCATCATCATCATCTCTCTGGAGAACCTCAAAATCCACAAGAGGACCTACATAGGTCAGCATGAGGATACAAGAAGGGGCTTGATTTTTTATTGTTATTATATTATATTATATTATTATTATCATCATCATCTCCCTGGCCTGGAGAAGCTCAAGATCCACAAGAGGACCCACACAGGTCAGGAAGGAGATCCCGACAGAGAGGGCCTACCAAAGTTATGCTCAGAAATTAAATCTTCCCTCTATTATTATTATTATTCTGTTATTATAATCATCTCCCTGGAGAACCTCTACAAGAGGACCTGCACAGGTTAGGAAGGGGTGAATCCGCTCTGGGGGGCTTAGGGTCCTTCCAAAGTTATACTGAATATACAATCACCCTCTCTAAAAATACTATTATTATTATCTTGTTGGAGATAGTAATTCCATATATATATATATATATATATATATAGAGAGAGAGAGAGAGAGAGAGAGAGAGAGAGAGAGATATAATTATATATAATTCATATATATATATATATATATATATATATAATACACACACACACACACATATATATATATATAATATCTTGCTGGAGTTAATATTATTCCATAGATATATAGATATATAGATAAATAGATATATAGTTTTATTTATTTATTTACAGCATTTTTACCCCGCCCTTCTCAACCCTGAGGGGGGACTCACAGTGGCTATATAGTATATATAAGTATATATAAGTACTGTATATAAGTGTGTGTGTATGTGGATACACACACGCCCACACATATACTTATATACTATATACTTATATACTATTACACATATACTTATATACTATATACTTATATACTTTTACACATATACTTATATACTATATACTTATATACTATTACACATATACTTATATACTATACAGTTATATACTTATATACTATTACACATATACTTATATACTATATACTTATATACTATTCTAGTTGTCTTGCTGGAGACAATAATATTATTTCCTTCTCTCTCTCTCTCATATACACCCACACCACACATACATAGGGTCCTAAGGATCTTCCCTAAATTTTATTTATTTTTTAAAAAAATTAGAAATTGATTTTTAAAAATAATTTTAATAATTATAATGACACAATCCTATCTATCTGTCGATCCACACACACATATATTATATTTTCTTGGGTTTTAGGCCTATTCCTGGGGTTCTTTGGGGCGCTGATTCAGAAAACCCGCACTGGGTAGACTGCATCAGCTCTAGTTTCCTAGATATGGTTTCCTAGGGCCAGCAGAAGTGTGGCATGTATTCTGTGTCTCAAAAACTAGGAAAACAGGGTCCTCTTTTTGGAATCAGCAGGTCAAATAGGCCCAGAAACAGGGTGAACATCACTCAATGTGTGTTAGCTAGTGATAGTATTATTACTATTGCCTGGAGAACCTCAGGACCCATAAGAGGAGCCTCATAGGATAAGAATGGGTGACAAAAACAGGGGAATGGGATCTCTCCTCCTCTCAAAAATCAAAGGAAATAATTATTCTCTTCCCCAGGAATCCCACTTCCCACTGAAAAATCTCCCCCGTAAAATAATTCCACAGAAATCCTACCCCACAAAACGAATTTCCCTCCTTCTCCTCTTATTATTATTAATAATATATTAATATTATTAATTAATTATTAATATTATTAATATAATAATAATAATAAAATAGGCTGCCCTGATCCCAACGAGGGATTTCTAGTGTTCTCCCCGTTTTGAAGGTCAATCCGGAGCTGAAACCAGACTGGCAGAGTATTTCTGTATCTGGAGTGGCAGCCTTAGAAATCCTCCCGAACTTTTGCTTGATTCGATGCTCCGAAACTTTCGAATTCTTTTCAAAATAATGATCTTCCATAAATAAATGTTTTGTTTTCTTTGGAATTGGGCTAGATTCCACGTTCTGGAGATTGAAATGTTGCAAAAACCCGACATCCCTCCAAAACTAAGATAAGAGATACCTAATATATTATTATTATTAGTATTAATATTATTATTAGTATTAATATTATCGGGGTTTTTTTTAAAAGTCAATCGAGATCTCATTTTTTAAAAAACATGGTTGCGTTTCTGTAATCCCCAACCCAGGAAAAAAGAGAGGGAAGGAAGGAAAGGAGAAATAGAAAAGCTTTCCACGCGAGTTTTATTTTGCTTGGGTTTTTTTTTAAAAAAAAGTCTATTCCTTTGCATGTTTCCTTCTTCTCCTTCTACTCATTCCCTTCTTCTGTTTTTGCCCCCTGGATTTAGAAGCAAAACAAAAACAGATTCGGCCATAGACACGAGTGGATTTCCCCCCTTAGTATTAATAGTACCGGGTTTTATTTTTGCGTGGGGTTTAAAAAAGTATTTCTTTGCATATTTCCTTCTTCTCCCTCTACTCATTCCCTTCTTCTTCTTTTGCCCCCTGGATTTAGAAGCAAAACAAAAACAACTTCGGCCACAGACACGCGTGGATTTCCTCCCTCCCCCCTACTTATTATTAATAGTATCGGGGTTTTTTTTGAAAAGTCAAATGAGATCTCATTTTTTAAAAACTTGGTTGCGCTTCAGAGGAAGAAGCCATCCGAGGAAGAAGAGAGGGAAGGAAGGAAAGGAGGAATAGAGGAAGAGGGAGCTTTCCACGCGAGTTTTTTTGCGTGGGGTTTTAAAAAAGTATACTTCTTTGCATGTTTCCTTCTTTTCCTTCTACTCATTCCCTTCTTTTTTGCCCCCCGGATTTAGAAGCAAAACAAAAACAATTTCGGCCACAGACACGCGTGGATTCCCCACCCCCCAGTTAGTATTAATAATACCGGGTTTTTTTTTGAAAAGTCAAATGAGATTTCAATATTTTAAAACATGGTTGCGCTTTCGGCTATATTCATCCGAGGAAGAAGAGAGGGAAGGAAAAGGAGGAATAGAGAAAGAGGGAGCTTTCCACGCGAGTTTTTTTTGCGTGGGGTTTAAAAAAAATCTAATTTTTAGCATGTTCCATTTCCCCTTCCTCCACTCTTTCCTTTTTTTCTTTTCTGAAAGGATTAAGAAGCAAAACAAAACCAACTTCGGCCACAGACACGCGTGGGTTCCCCCCCCCACACTCTGAATATCTCTTTCTGCTTTTTCCTCCCTTCGAAGTGTCAGTGGACTCGATTACCTCCTCTCTTATCTGTGGCTTACGAAATTCTCTCGGTTTTGGGGGGTGCTTATTTAAAATCCCCAAGAGGGGGAATCATAATGCGCCTTTTGCCCGAAAATAACCCGACAAAACAAAACGTTCCCGTGTTTCGTTCCAAACTCTCGTTACCAGCTTCTCTCCCCATATTTTCCTATCCCCCCCCCCTTTCCAAATGCATGGCTATTCGCCCCTATTTAACACCCCTCCCTTTGGAGAGCAACAAAGCCATAAAAACAAGGCAGGCGGCCCAATTTGTGTCCTTGGTTCCTATTGTTTTGGTGGAAAACCCTATATTATTTTCCTCCTCTTCCTCCAGTTCCACATTCTGATTGGCTCCCTTCTTCCCCCCAGACTTTCCTTGAACCTATTGCCTAATAAACAAGTCTATTTCCAGGGGGGGGGGAAATAATAACTTTGAGAGATAGGGAGGAAATGGGATCAGAACGGAAAAAAGTTGCATGGAAAAGTTTGGCAAAAGGAAGTGAAAGGGAATTGGAAAGCCATCTTACACCTCCACCCCAAATGTCTATTTTCAAACATGGAGCCATCGCTCATTTTAATATATTATTATTATTATTATTATACTACAACCTAGAAGTTGCAAGTAGGCTTAAAAAGTTTGGCAGAAGGAAGTGAAAGGGAATGGGAAAGCCATCGTACACCCTCACCCCAAATTTCTATTTTCAAATATAAAGCCATCGCTAATATTAATATTATTATTATTATTACTACTACTACAACCTAGAAGTTGCAAGTAGGATCAAAAAGTTTGGCAGAAGGAAGGGAAAGAGAAAGCCATTTTACACCCCACCCCAAATTTCTGTTTTCAAACATGGAGACATTGCTACTTTTAATTTATTATTATTATTATTATTATTATTATTATGATTACTACAACCTAGAAGTTGCAAGTAGGATCAAAACGTTTGGCAGAAGGAAGTGAAAGGGAATGGGAAAGCCATCTTACACCCCCTTCCCCCAAATTTCTATTTTCAAACATGGAGTCATCGCTAATTTTTATATTATTATTATTATTATTATTATTACAACCTAGAAGTTGCAAGTAGCAACAAAAAGTTTGGCAGAAGGAAGTGAAAGGGAATGGGGAAAATATCTTACATCCCCCCATTTTTGTTTTCTAACATGGAGCCAGTGCTAATTGTATATTATTATTATTTCTATTATTACTACTACAACCTAGAAGTTGCAAGTAAGATCAAAAGGTTTGGCAGAAGGAAGTGAAAGGGAATGGGGAAGATATCTTACATCCCCCCATTTTTGTTTTCTAACATGGAGCCACTGCCAATTTTAATATATTATTATTATTAGTAGTAGTATTCCTACAACCTAGAAGTTGCAAGTAGCACCAAAAGGTTTGGCAGCAGGAAGGGAAAGGCAATGGGAAAGCCATCTTACACCCCCTACCCCAAATTTCTATTTTCAAACATGGAGCCATCGCTAATTTTTATATTTTATTATTATTATTATTACTACTACTACTACTACTACTACTACTACAACCGAGAAGCTGCAAGTAGGATCAAAAAGTTTGACAGAAGGAAGTGAAAGGGAATGGGAAAGCCATCTTACACCCTCACCCCAAATTTATATTTTCAAACATGGAGCCATAGCTAATTTTAATATATTGTTATTATTATTATTATTATTACTACTACAACTTATAGGTTGCAAGTAGGATCAAAAAGTTTGGCAGAAGGAAGTGAAAGGGAATGGGAAAGCCATCGTACACCCTCACCCCAAATTTCTATTTTCAAATATAAAGCCATCGCTAATATTAATATATTATTATTATTATTACTACTACAACCTAGAAGTTGCAAGTAGGATCAAAAAGTTTGGCAGAAGGAAGGGAAAGGGAAAGCCATTTTACACCCCACCCCAAATTTCTATTTTCAAACATGGAGACATTGCTACTTTTAATATATTATTATTAATCTTATTATTGTTATTATTATTATTGGCATTATTACTACAACCTAGAAGTTGCAAGTAGGATCAAAAAGTTTGACAGAAAGAAATGAAAGGGAATGGGAAAGCCACCCTCACCCCAAATTTCTATTTTCAAACATGGAGCCATAGCTAATATTAATATATTATGATTATTATTACTACTACAACCTAGAAGTTGCAAGTAGGATCAAAAAGTTTGGCAGAAAGAAATGAAAGGGAATGGGAAAGCCACCTTACACCCTCACCCCAAATTTCTATTTTCAAACATGGAGCCATCGCAAATTTTAATATATTATTATTATTAATATTATTATTACTACAACCTAGATGTTGCAAGTAGCACCAGAAAGTTTGGCAGAAGGAAGTGAAAGGGAAAGATATCTTAAATCCCCCCATTTTTGTTTTCTAACATGGAGCCATTGCTAATTTTAATATATTAGTATTAGTATTAGTATTATTCCTACAACCTAGAAGTTGCAAGTAGCACCAAAAAGTTTGACAGAAGGAAGTTTAAGGGAATGGGAAAGCCATCTTACACCCTCACCCCAAATTTCTATTTTCAAACATGGAGCCATCGCTAATTTTAATATATTATTATTATTATTACTACTACTACAAGCTAGAAGTTGCAAGTAGCACCAAAAAGTTTGACAGAAGGAAGTGAAAGAGAATGAGAAAGTCATCTTACACCCTGACCCCAAATTTCTATTTTCAAACATGGAGCCATCGCTAATTTTAATATATTATTATTATTATTACTACTACTACAAGCTAGAAGTTGCAAGTAGCACCAAAAAGTTTGACAGAAGGAAGTGAAAGAGAATGAGAAAGTCATCTTACACCCTGACCCCAAATTTCTATTTTCAAACATGGAGCCATCAATAAATTTAATATATTGTTATTATTACGACGACTACTACCTAGAAGTTGCAAGTAGGATCAAAAAGTCTGGCAGAAGGAAGTGAAAGGGAATGGGAAAGCCATCTTACACCCCCAACCCCAAATTTATATTTTCAAACATGGAGCCATCACTAATTTAAATATATTATTAGTATTATCATTATCAGTATTATTACTACAACCTAGAAGTTGCAAGTTGGACCGAAGTTTGGCAGAAGGAAGTGAAAGGGAATGGGAAAGATATCTTACACCTCACCCCCCATTTTTGTTTTCAAACATGGAGCTATTGCTAATTTTAAATTATTATTATTATTATTACTACTACTACTACTACTACTACTACTACTACAATCTAGAAGTTGCAAGTAGCACCAAAAAGTTTGGCAGGAGGAAGTGAAAGGGAATGGGAAAGTCATCTTACATCCCTCACCCCCATTTATGTTTTCAAAATAAGTTTGCTCATTTTAATATAATATTAGTATTAGTATTATTTGGTATTGTGGGATGAGAAAGTCTTCTAAACCTCTCCCCAAGCAATGTTCCTGTTTTCTAATATGGATCTGCCCCTAATTTCAATAATAACAATAACAATAATATCACATTATTTGCCGATACATCACACAGTCCTACACACTTGGGAAGTGTCTGACATGTGACCCAATACAACAGCCAGCATAGTGATCTTGTTTGTGGTGTACTAATCTTGTTGTGTTCCTAATAATAATAATAATAATAATAATAATAATAATGCTGGATTTCATATCACAAAATCACAAGTCAAACACTCCCCAAGCGTTTAGGCCTGTGTGATGTATTTTCGAATGATGCATATATAACAACATATCTATTTTGTTTGCTGTGTCACACTGTGTTTTTGTGTCATAATAATAATAATAATAATAATAATAATAATAATCTACTACCTTTTCTGCTATGATATTGGGGCATAGGGAATCCATCTAATACACCCCTCAAAGCAATGTTTCCATTCTCAATCATGGTTCCATCTCTCATTTCAGTAAGAACAACAACAACAACAATAATAATAAATAGCGACTACCTTGGGTTGCTGTGAGTTTTCCAGACTGTATGGCCATGCTCCAGAAGCATTTTCTCCTGCCATTTCGCCCACATCTATGGCAGGCATTCCACATATATATAAAACTCACTTACTTAGTTTCTAACAGACCCCCCAAACTCTGAGGATGCTTGCCATAGATGTGGGCAATACGTCAGGAGAGAATGTATCTGGTACATGGCCATACTGCCTAGAAAACTCACAGCCACCCAGGGATTTTTGCCTAGAAAGCCTGACAACACATCAAGATACTACCTTGCCTGCCATTACTATGACTGCTGTGATGTTGGGGAATAGGGAATACATCTAACACTCCCCTCAAAGCAATATTTCTGTTTTCAATCATGGTTCCATCTCTCATTTCAAACTACTACTACTACTACTAATAAGTTACTACATTGCCAGTTATTATTATGACTGCTGTGATGTTGGGGAATAGGGAATCCATCTAACACTCCCCTCCAAGTAATGTTTGTGTTTTCAATTATGGTTCCATCTCTCATTTCAATACTACTACTACTAGTAATAGTCGTCGTTACTACCTTGCCTGCTATTACTGTGACTGCTGTGACGTTGGGGAATAGGGAATCCATCTAACACTCAAAGCAATGCTTCTGATTTCAATCATGGTTCCACCTCTCATTTCAATACTATTACTACTACTACTAATAGCTACTACCTTGCCTGTTATTATTATGACTGCTGTGATGTTGGGGAATAGGGAATCCATCTAACACTCCCCTCCAAGTAATGTTTCTGTTTTCAATTATGGTTCCACCTCTCATTTCAATACTACTACTACTAGTAATAGTCATCGTTACTACCTTGCCTGCTATTACTGTGTCTGCTGTGATATTGAGAAATAGAGAATCCATCTAACACTTAAAGCAATGCTTCTGTTTACAATCATGGTTCCATCTGTCATTTTAATACTACTAGTAGTTGTAGTTACTACCTTGCCTGCTATTACTGTGACTGCTGTGATGTTGGAGGAATAGGGAATCCATCTAACACTCAAAGCAATCTTTCTGTTTTCAATCATGGTTCCACCTCTCATTTCAATACTACTACTCCTGCTACTAATAGTAATGATAATAATAATTCTAATAGATACTACGTTGCTTGCTATTACTATGACTGCTGTGATGGTGAGGGATGGGGAATCTATCTCACACTCTTCTAAAAAATGTTCCTGTTTTCAATCATGGTTCATTTCAATACTACTACTCTACTACTACTACTACTACTACTACTACTACTAGCTATTACCTTACTTGCTATTACTCAAACTGTTGTGATGGTGAGGAATGGTGAATCCATCTAATACTCTTCTCAAAGTAATGTTCCTTTGGATCAATCTCTCATTTCAATACTAATAATACCAATACTAATAATAGCTACTATCTTGCTTGCTTGCTATTACTATGACTGCTGTGATGATATGGG
The DNA here is from genome assembly GCA_030556195.1 of Anolis apletophallus. Taxonomy (NCBI): domain Eukaryota; kingdom Metazoa; phylum Chordata; class Lepidosauria; order Squamata; family Anolidae; genus Anolis; species Anolis apletophallus. The sequence continues at coordinate 6,223,734 of JARBWK010000016.1, forward strand.
GTGGAGAAGCAATTTAACACTCCCTGCAAACCTATGTTCCCTTTTTTCAATTATGGAGCCTTTCTCTAATTTCAATACCAATAATACTAATATTATTAATAATAAAGCTAATAATAATAGCCAGCTACTACTTTGCTTGCTATTACTATGCCTGCTGCGATGTTTGGTACTAAGGAAGCCATGCAATACAACCTCCAAAGCAATGTTCCTGTTTTCAGTCATGGATCCATTTCTAATTCCCATACTTCTAATAATATTATGGGTATTCCTTGGCCTGCTGTAACTACGGCTTGCTTTTGTCGCTTGCAGGTGAGAAGCCCTTTAAGTGTGAATTCGAAGGCTGTGACCGCCGCTTCGCCAACAGCAGTGACCGGAAGAAGCACATGCATGTCCACACGTCGGACAAGCCCTACATCTGCAAAGTGTGCGACAAGTCCTACACGCACCCCAGCTCCTTAAGGAAACACATGAAGGTACGGGGAGGGAGGTTCGGATGCATAGCTCTCCAAATCTGTGCATCTCTATGCATGACCATGGATGGTAGCACCTTCATACAGATGTATTAATTCAAGATTCAATGAGTATATTTTAGTTGGCATAACCAGACATCAGACTGTGGAGTGGAACTGTGGATTTAGATATACATATAGGTATTCTGTCTGTCTGTCTGTCTGTCTATCTATCATCTATCTATCTATCTCTCTATCTATCTATCTATCTATCTATCTATCTATCATCTATCTATCTATCTATGTGTATGCATATATGTATGCATATATCTATGTATATATGTGTATATATATGTATATATTGAAGCTTGTGTCTATTCATATGTTTGTGTGTATATACGTGGATAGAATGGAACTGTGCAGAGACTGGAGATACACACACACACACACACATTTTTATAATGAAGCTGTGTGTGTCTGTTCATATGTTTGTGTGTATATATGTGTATAGAATGGAATTGTGCACAGGCTGGATTTAGATATACATATATGTATTATATATACATATACGTATACGTACATAAGTCTGTGTATGTATATATATATGTATACATATATGTATATATTGAAGTTGTGTGTGTCTATTCATATGTTTGTGTGTGTATATATGTGTATAGAATGGAATTGTGCACAAACTGGATTTAGATATACATATGTATTATATATACATATACGTATATGTATATATATGTGTGTGTATATGTATATATTGAAGCATATATCTGTCAATATATGTATGTATACTGTATATGTATATATTGAAGTTGTGTGTGTCTACTCATATGTTTGTGTGTATATATGTGTATAGAATGGAATTGTGCACAGACTGGAATTTAGATATACATATATGCATTATATATAAATATATGTATATATGTCTGTATATATGTATATATTGAAGTTGTGTGTGTCTATTCATATGTTTGTGTGTATATATGTGTATAGAATGGAATTGTGCACAGACTGGAATTTAGATATACATATATGTATTATATATACTTATACTTATATGTATATATATATATGTGTGTGTGTGTGTGCATATATATATATATATGTATATATGTATATAATTGAATTGTGTACAGACTGGATTTAGATATACATATATGTATTATATACAGTATATATGTGTGCGCGTATATATATGTATATATTGAAGCTGTGTGTGTCTATTCATATGTTTGTATGTATATATGTATATAGAATGGAACAGTGCACAGACTCTATTAATATTATATTTAGCTATATATGAATACTCGTATTGCCTTCATCCCTGGTACAGTTCAATTTCTAGATATTTAGTGCACAGTGCAATACATCAATGCAGACAATGCACTTAAATGTATTTATGGGGCCAATCTGTGCAAATATGTGCATGCTTCGCTATTGAGGCGTGCACCTGTTTCACATTGCACATATATACATACGTGTCATGTGCCTGCACTTTCCCGGTCGACTCTCTTTCAACAAGGGAAATGGGATTTTCTGGGCTAGGAACGTCTGCCTTTGATCTTTCACCTCGGAGAGATGGAAATGCAAAACGAGTGAGTCTTATGCTCTGGTGTTTTTATATATATATAGAGTTTGGCCTGTTCCATTTATTTCCCTTACACGTGTTTCCTCCTTTCCCCAAGTGAAATAAAATTCCTTGACCATTTATTAAAACTCTCCATTTTAGTTTATGAACGAGTACATAACTATATATTATGGTGATTATGATTATGATTAAATCTGCACTGAGTCCCTTCCAAGAGAATACAAACAAAGTATTATTATTATTATTATTATTATTATTAGATACAGATCAAAAGTAATACAGAGCAAACAAGATCGCTAGGCTGGCTTTTGTATTTGATCACACGTGGGACACTTCCCAAGTGTCGAGGGGCCCTTCCACACAGCCCTATATCCCAGAATATCAAGGCAGAAAATCCCACAATATCTGTTTTGAACTGAATTATTTGAGTCCAAACTCAGATAATGTGGGATTTTCTGCGTTGATATTCTGGGATATAGGGCGGTGTGGAAAGGCCCTAAATTGTGTAATGTATTGGCAAATAAGTTGTTGCTATTATTATTATTATTATTACGACACAAAAACACAGTATGACACAGCAAATAGATATTATTATTATAATATTTGTGTATGCTACCATGACATTATTATTATTATTATTAATGCTTATGTATGTTACTATGACTGTATTATTTTACTGACACAAAAACAGCACGTTACAGCTAACGAGATATATAACTATTATTTTACTGACACAAAAACATAGTATGACACAGCAAATGAGATTTTATTATTATTATGATGTTTGTGTAGGCTACCATGTCATTATTATTATTATTAATGTTTATGTATGTTACCATGACTGTGTATTATTTTACTGACACAAAAACACAGTATGTCATAGGAAATGAGATATATTATTATTATTTTACTGACACAAAAACACAGTATGACACAGCAAATGAGGATTATTATTATTATTATTTTACTGACACAAAAACATAGTATGACACAGCAAATGAGTTATTATTATTATGTTTGTGTTTGCGACCATGTCATTATTATTATTAATAATGTTTATGGATGTTACCATGACTGTGTGTTATTTTACTGACACAAAAACACAGTATGTCAGAGCAAATGACAATTATTATTATTATATGTTTATTTATGCTACCATGACTGTGTATTATTATTATTGCCATCATTATTATTACTATTATTATGTTTATGTATATGCTACCATGTCTGTGTATTATTATTATTATTATATGTTTATTTATGGTACCATGACTGTATTATTATTATTGTTGTCATTATTATTACTATTATTACGTATATGTATATGCTACCATGTCTGATTATTATTATTATTATATGTTTATGTATGCTACCATGACTGTGTATTATTATTGTTGTTGTTATTATTATTTGATACGTCACAAGATTAGTACACAGCAAACAAGATCACTATCTTGGCTTTTGTATTTGATCACACGTCGGACACTTCCCAAGTGTCTAGGACTGTGTGATGTGCCGGCGAATAATAATAATAATAATAAGGTTGTTGCGAGTTTTCTGGGCTGCCTGGCCATGTTCCAGAAGCATTCTCTCCTGACATTTCGCCTGCATCGATGGCAGGCACCCTCAAGAGGTTGTGAGGTCTAAAATAAATATAAGTAATAATAATAATATTTATTATTATATTTATGTGTATCCCACTTCTATCTCAATTGAGACACAAAGCCTATATGAGCCATTCGTAAAAAAATACCCACAAACCTTTTTAGTAGGGTTAAGATTTGACCTGATTCGCCAAAGACAGAACCATGCTTGTGTTTTTCCATAGGATGGCTGTGTTTGATGCAGTTCAATAGGCCTTTCAAATCTGTTCAGTTAGTTCGGACAATGTGTTTTAAAGACTCTGATAGGCTTCAATTTAGAGGTGTTTTTCCCCCCTTTCCTGTTCGCTTCTTTGAGTCTCTCTCTCTTGAGAGAGAATGGATTGAATCTACATTCCATTGGTCATATAATGCAGTTTGAAACTGAGATGAGGCCTTGAACATGGGAAATAAATAGTTGTAATATTTTAGGAAAAAACCTCAGACACAGGAATTTTTTTAATGATAATCATAAATGTGGTTGTTTTTATGATATTCATATGTATGTTATCTGTGGCTTGATTGTTGCAGTTTCTCAAGTTGCTTCTGACACCAAAAAAATTATTTTATATGTCGGGTTTGGAGGGGAAAAAGTTATCTATATTATGTAGTTTATGTTTTTTTCTATTTTGTTTATTGCTTTAAATCCCATTTGCGGGAAAAATTTATTTATTTATTTACTTTATATATAATTCATATATATATTTATTTACTATATTTATATAGAAAAGCAGGATGACAGCAGGGATGATAATGATGATGATGAGAATAATAATAGTAATAAGGTGGTCCCAGTGGTGATCGGCACACTGGGCGCAGTGCCTAAAGACCTTGGCCTGCACTTAAACACAATCAGCACTGACAAAATCACCACCGGCCAGCTGCAAAGAGCCACCTTACTCAGATCTGCACACATTATTCGCTGATACATTACACAGTCCTAGAGTGTCCAACGTAGGATCCAATAGAACAGCCAGCAGAGTGATCTTGTTTGCTGTGGACTCATCTTGTTGTGTTTCTAAAAATAATTAATAATAATAAGTAATAATAGTAATAATAATGGGTTGTTGTGATTTTCCAGGCTGTCTGACCATGCTCCAGAATAATAATAATAGTAATAATAATGGGTTGTTGTGATTTTCCAGGCTGTCTGGCCATGTTCTATAATAATAATAATAATAATATTGTCGAAAGGCTTCATGGCCAAAATCACTGGGTTGTTGTGAGTTTTCCAGGCTGTCTGGCAATGTTCAATAATAATAAACAATAGTAATAATAAACAATAGTAATAATAAACAATAGTAATAATAATGGGTTGTTGTGATTTTCTATGCTGTCTGGCCATGTTCCAGAATAATAATAATAATAGTATTGTCGAAAGGCTTCATGGCCAAAATCACTGGGTTGTTGTGAGTTTTCCAGGCTGTCTGGCAATGTTCCAAAATAATAATAATAATAATAATAGTATTGTCGAAAGGCTTCATGGCCAGAATCACTGGGTTGTTGTGAGTTTTCCAGCTATCTGGCCATGTTCCAGAAGCATTCTCTCCTGACGTTTCGCCCACATCTATGGCAGTCATCCTCAGAGGTTGTGAGGTCTGTTGGAAACTAAGCAAGTGGGGTTTATATATCTGTGGAATAATGTCCAGGGTGGGAGAAAGGACTCTGGTCCATTTGAGGTAGGTGTGAATGTATATATTATATATTCTAAATACTGTATATACATTCACACCTACATATACATAATAATATATAATAATATACATAATAATATATACATTCACACCTACCTATACGTTATATATTCTAAATATATACATTCACACCCACATATACATAATAATATATAATAATATACATAATATACATAATAATATATACATTCACACCTACCTCAAACAGACCAGAGTCCTTTCTCCCACCCTGGACATTATTCCACAGATATATAAACCTCTCTTACTTAGTTTCCAACAGACCTCACAACCTCTGAGGATGTGTGCCATAGGTGTGGGCGAAACGTCAGGAGAGAGTGCTTCTGGAACATGGCCAGACAGCCTGGAAAACTCCCAACAACTCGGTGATTTTGACCATTAATCCCTTTGACAATACAATAATAATAATAATAATGATAACAAACAAATATTAGTACTTATTAATAAATAATTATCAATAAATAATAATTATTGGTAAAGTTTATGGCCCACTGACCATATCAACGGTAAAAGTAAAAAAACAAGAAAATACACAAATGGATATTAATCACTGTCCGATTCTGGCCATTAATTCCTTTGACAATACAATAATAATGATAATAATAATGATAATAAATAAATATTAGTACTTATTAATAAATAATTATCAATAAATAATAATTATTGGTAAAATAATTATTGGTAAAATAATAATAATAATGATAACAAGTAGTGAACATACATTAAAATACAATTAAAACTTGATTAAGTTAAAAGTTAAACATAATTTTAAAAAATATCATTGTTAAAAGTGGCAAGGTAAAAAAAATTCATGTCGCAGAAATTAAGGACGAAGGTGAAAATAGACCAGCTATTACATAATTATTGATAAATAATAATTTGAAAGGTTTTCTCCATCTAAAGTTAATTCTAATTCAGATTACTTAAAAAAAAAATTCCTCTGGTTATTTTTCCCACCTCATACTTTTTTTTCCAATGTCGATCCAAAGTTTGCTGGCTTTGCTTTCATCTCCTGCTCCTTAAGGAGATGGACGGCTGACCTTTGAGCTTGACCTTGTGTGCGCCTTCCTTTCATCTCCTTTTCTCCCTTCCTTTCTTGTCTTCCTCTCCCAGGTCCACGAAACCCAAGGGTCCGAATCCTCTCCTGCGGCCAGCTCTGGCTACGAATCCTCCACTCCTCCGGCCATTTCGGCCGCTCCGATGAGCAAAGACTCGGCCACCAAACCTTCCTCTTCTTCGCTCCCTCCATCCTCATCATCATCCATCCAGACTGCCAACCCCGGCCTCAACCCCGGGATCCCCCCTAATTTTAACGAATGGTACGTCTGAAAAAAATAGAAAAGAGAAACCCAACTAAACAAAGAGACAGACCCTTAAATCCTACTCTCCTCCCCCCCAAAAAGTCTCTTTTTCTCAAAGCAAGTGACCCGTAGAGAACCGAGAGGATTTCCTGGCCACTCCGCAGGACACCGCATTGATCCCTTGGCCTCACGATTGGAGTTTACAGGACACACAAAAAATCCAAGAGGAAGAGACCTAGAATATAAGAAAATGGAGTGTTTTGATGTGTGTGTTGGAGGGGGAGATTTGCTTTTTGTTCCCTCCCGAGCCCCCTACCCAAGACTTTTTATCATGTCTATTTTTCTCAGGATTAGCGATTTCTTAATATTTTATTTCAAGTTTTTTTTGGCATCGAGAGTTTTTTCCTTGTTCGAGAACTGATTTGCCGACTTGATTCTCTCCCTCCCTTCCCCCTCTTTTTATTTTTTTTCTTTTCCCACATTCTTCTCTTCCGGCATTTGGACTCCAGTGGATATTCCGCACCTCTTTTTTTTTAGTGGGACGTTCGGAGAGAAAGAACAGACTTTTGTCCCTTGGCCTTAGTTGTGATTGTTAAAAAAAATACGTGGAAAAAATGGAGAAAAAAAAACACAGTCTTAAAACTTGCCAAAGTCCTGTATTGTCTTGAAGTCTTTCTTTCTTTCTTTCTTTCTTTCTTTCTTTCCTTCCTTCCTTCTTTTCTTCCTTTCTTCCTTCTTTCTCTACTTTACCTCCCCTCCTTTTTTGTTTCTTCCTCCCTTCCTCCCTTCTTTCCTTTCTTCCTCCTCCTCTCTTCCTTCTTTCCTTTCTCCCTTCTTTCCCTCCCTTCCTATAATCCTTTTTGTATTTCTTTCTTTCTCCTCCCTCCTTCCCTTCTTTTCTTCTTTTCTTCCTTCCTCTTTTCCCTCCCTTACTCCTTTCTTTCTTTCTTTTTCCTCCCTACCTTCTTTTCTTCCTTCCTTCCTCCTTCCCACTCTTCTTTCCTTTCTTCTTTCCCTCCCTTCCTCCCCTCTTTCTTTCTTTTTCCTCCCTCCCTTCATTTCTTCCTTACTCCTTCCCACTCTTCTTTCCTTCCTTCTTTCCCTCCCTTACTCCTTTCTTTCTTTCTTTTTTCCTCCCTCCCTTCTTTTCTTCTTTCCTTCCTTCCTTCCTCCTTCACACTCTTCTTTCATTCCTTCTTACCCTCCCTTCCTCCTTTCTTTCTTTCTTTCTTTCTTTCTTTCTTTCTTTCCTCCCTTCCTCTCCCTCTTTCACACTCTCTTAAAAACAAACATTACATTTGTGAATGTATTTTGTCTGATCGGGGAACGTCATTCAATATATATTTTGAAGGGCGGCGGGATGGGAGGAAACGCTGTCTTCATTTTGTCCAGCTCCTGGCCATTTTAGTCTTTTTTTTTTAAAAAAAAAACCTGAACGAAACAAAAATAGTTGCCTTTTCATAATACATAAAAATAACTTTTCTTTTTCTTTTGTAAATACATATCCATGATGCCATATTTATCATTTGTAATTTAATTATTGAAGAAACAAGTGCCGGGAACTGAACAATATTTATGGAGAAAGAGAGAGAGAGAAAAGGGGAGAGAACAAAACCCGCAAAAAACAAAAAAAAGGAAGAAGGTTTTTTTTCTAACAAAAAGAAAAGAAAAGAAAATTCAGACAAACTCTGTACAGCTTTTGGTTATATAACTGCTTTAGCATTAAAAGTTTATTGTTTTGGAAAGAATACAGGAGAACTAATTTTTATTTTCTTTTGCCAAGATTGTTTGTTCTATTTATCTTTTTTTGTGGAGTCCTTTTGGTCTTGTTTTGGACTGCTTTCAATCTCACTCTCTCTCTCTCATACACACACACACACACACACACACACACACACACACACACACACACACTAGCTTGGGGACCTGGCGGTGCCCGGGTCATTTGAGAAGTGTAGCAGGATGTAGAGTGGGTCATGGGGGCTCTGTGTGCCAAGTTTGGTCTTGATCCATCAGTATTGGGAGTTGCAGTGGTATCATGAAATTACTGAAGGTAGTGCAAGTCCCATCATCTGTGGTCCACCCTCCTCCAACCTGCAGCAGGATGTAGAGTGGGTCATGGGGGCTGTGTGTGGCAAGTTTGGTCTGTATTGGTGAATGGATGAGGGTTGCATTGTTTTGAGGAAGTGAGTGAAGGTACTTTAAGTCCCATCATCTGTGCTCCGTCTCACACAAAACTGCACCAGGACGTAGAGTGGGTCAGGGGGGTTTTGTGTGCCAACTTTGGTCTTGATCAGTCATTGGATGAGGGTTGCAGCGGTCTCGGGAAATGAGTGAATGTACTTCAAGTCCCATCATCCATGGTCCACCCCCCCCTGCAAACTGCAGCAGGATGTAGAGTGGGTCATGGGGCTCTGTGTGGCAAGTTTGGTCTTGATCAGTCATTGGATGAGGGCCGCAGCAGCCTTGGGAAGTGAGTGTTGTACTTCAAGTCCCATCATCCATGTTCTGGTGTCCTTCAAACTGCAGCAGGATGTAGAGTGGGTCATGGGGGCTCTGTGTGCCAAGTTTGGTCTTTATCGGTCTTTGTTTGGGGGCTGCAGTGGTCTGTGGGAACCAAAGGGATTTAAAGTACTACAAATCCCATAATCCATGGTCCATCTCCCCCAAACCGCACCAGGACGTAAAGGGGGTCAGGGGGGGTTATGTGTGCCCAGTTTGGTGCAGGTCTATCACCCGCGCTGGTCGCTGTGGCCTGTGAAAGTGGCAGCCAATCAGAACGCTGCCACATACAAACATACATACAAACTTTCCGCTTTATTTTATATATATATATATATATATATATATATATATATAGAGAGAGAGAGAGAGAGAGAGAGAGAGAACTATCCTATTGCTCCCAGTCCATTCAAACACATAAACAACATGCAAAAAGCCTTCCAATTTCTTAGACACCTTCCGGTTTTGTCTGGTGTTGGATCCTCCATGTTCAGTGCTTAAGCTCGAAAAGAAGGGAGAAGACGTTTAAACGTGACCGACATCCGCCTCACGCGCCCAAAAGGTAACCTTCTTTTGCTTATTGAAAGTGGCTTTGGTTAGAGTTGAATCGATGGGATTAAATGTCTATTTTTACCCACATCACTTGATTCTCAATCCTAAACAAGATTAATTGGCTGTTAACGTTGCCTTTGTTTGAGCTGTATTTATCCCCCCCCCCCCCAAAGTGTAGGCTGGTTGTACTCTAATAACTCAGTGTGGAATGTGACATGTGAATATTCTATATCATCCATCCATCTATCGATCGGTCTATCCACTCATTCATTGTAGTCTGGAATGCAACATTAATCTTATCATCAATATATCATCTTTTGGAATGAGAAATGTAAATGTTATTTCTATCAATTGTTCTATCTCTATCTATTTTATCTATCCATCCATCCATCCATCCATCATCTATCCACTCATTCATTGTAGTCTGGAATGTAACATCATCTTATCATCAATCTATCATAGTTTAGAAACTGGCTAGCAATTATTTTTGGGAGTTGAACTCCCAGAAATCCTAACAGATGGTAAACTGGCTAGGATTTCTGGGAGTTGAAGTCCAAAACATATGGAGGGCCGGTAATTGCCCACCTCTGGTTTAGAATGTAAAATTTAAATATTATTTCTATCAGTTAATCCAGTGTTTCCCAACCAGTGTGCCGGGGCACACTAGTGTGCCATGAGCGATCATCAGGTGTGCCGTGGGAAATTTGCCTCTTCCTCCTCCCCTCACCCTCCTCCCGCTTCCTGGTGCTGCTGGTGGTGGTGGCGGAGGCAGAGGGAGAAGGTGGCGGCGGAGGCGCGGGGGCCCCTGAAGCCGAGGAAGTGCAGCAGCCGCAGCAAGAGGAAGGCCGATGCCGACACCCCCTCCTCCTCCATCCTCCCCGCTTTCTTTTCTCTCCAGGACTTACTTCCTTCGGGGCCATCAACATGTCCTCCTCCTCCCGCAACAGCAGCGGCGGCGTGGGACCCCTCCACCCCAGCCAGACAGTGGAGACCCTTTTAATGTATGATGTGGACAGTGGAGAGAGACCCCTATAATGCATGATGTGGACACTTCAGGCCTCATAATGCATGATGTGGACTCACAGTGAAGCTGTATGAAGCTTCTGAGTGTATAAATACATTTAAAAACATATTAACTATATGTATTACTGTGTTAGAGTGACATTTTGTGTCATTTGGTTGGTGGTGTGCCCCAGGATTTTGTAAATGTAAAAAGTGTGCCGCAGCTCAAAAAAGGTTGAAAAACACTGAGTTAATCTATTTCTATTATCTGTCTGTCTGTCTGTCTGTCTATCTATCTATCTATCTATCTATCTATCTATCTATCTATCTATGTGTTGATCCACATGTGGGATATAACATTTTATTATCATATCCAATATCCAGTGTTGAACTATCATGCCTGTCTGTCTGTCTGTCTGTCTACTCATAATTTAAATATTTATTTCATCAATCTATCTTAGTATGGAATTCAAAATATAAACCTATTATCTTGTCTATCTATCTATCATCTATCTATCTATGTTGATCCACTCATTCATCCTTGTGTGGGATATAACATTTTAATATATCATATCCAATATCCAGTGTTGAACTATCATGCCTATCTGTCTGTCTGTCTGTCTGTCTACTCATAATTTAAATATTTATTTCATCAATCTATCTTAGTATGGAATTCAAAATATAAATCTATTATCTTGTCTATCTATCTATCTCTCTATCTAGTATCTATCTATCTGTTGATTCTCTCATTCATCCTTGTGTGGGATATAACATTTTAATATCTTATCTATGTATCCAGTATCCAGTGTGGAACTATATATCATGTCCTATCTTATCTTATCTACTATCTGTTGATCCACTCATTCATCCCTATGTGGGATATAACATTTTAATATCTTATAGCCAATATCCAGTGTTGAACTATCATGCCTATCTGTCTGTCTACTCATAATTTAAATATTTATTTCATCAATCTATTTTAGTATGGAATTCAAAACATAAATCTATTATCTTGTCTATCTATCTATCTGTTGATCCTCTCATTCATTCTTGTGTGGGACATAATATTTTAATAACTTATCATCTATGTATCCAATATGCAGTGTGGAACTATATATCATGTTCTCTCTCTCTGTCAGTCTGTCTGTCTCTGTCTGTCTCTCTCTATGTGTTGATCTACTCATTCATTCCCGTGTGGGATATAACATTTTAATATCTATTATATCCAATATCCAGTGTTGAACTATCATGCCTACTTATCGGTCTGTCTACTCATAATTTAAATATTTATGTCATCAATCTATCTTAGTATGGAATTCAAAATACAAATCTACTATCTCTATCTATCTATCTATCTATCTATCTATCTATCTATCTATCTGTTGATCCTCTCATTCATCCTTGTGTGGGGTATAACATTTTAATAACTTATCTATGTATCCAGTATCCAGTGTGGAACTATATATCATGGTCGGTTGGTTGGTTGGTTGGTCGGTCTCTCTATCTATCTATCTATCTATCTATCTATCTATCTATCTATCTATCTATCTATCTATCTATGTATGTGTTGATCTACTCATTCATTCCTGTGTGGGATATAACCTTTTAATATCTTATCATCTTTGTATGCACTCCAGTATCCAGTATGGTACTATATATCATGTCCTGTGTGTCTGTCCGTCCATCCATCCATCTATCTATCATCTATCTATCCCTTCTATCTATCTTTCCCTCCCATCTTATCTACCATCCATCCACCCTTCTATTGCAGGGGAAAGTAACTATCTGCTAGTATTGCCAAAAACGTACAACTAGGGCATGACTAGTTGGAGCAGTGGTCCCCTGGAAATAACCTAGCTGAGACTTCAATCCCATTCGTTTCAGTGGGTCCACTTTGGTCCATAATTACATAAAGTTAAAATAGAGTTGTCGGTGCGTAGTAGTTGCATTGGATGGTATCAATGTGTCGGCTTTTACACCGAAATCACTGGGTTGCTGTGAGTTTTCCAGGCTGTCTGGCTATGTTCCAGAAGCATTCTCTCCTGACGTTTCACCCACATCTATGGCAGGCATCCTCAGAGGTTGAGAGGTCTGTTGGAAACTAAGCGAGTGAAGTTTATATATCTGTGGAATAATGTCCAGGGTGGGAGAAAGAACTCTTGTTTGCTGGAGGTACTTGTGAGTGTTGCAATTTGCCACCTTGATTAGCATTTAATGGCCTGCAGTTTCAATGGTTGCTGCCTGGAGGAATCCTTTGTTGGGAGGTGTTAGCTCGCTCTGATTGGTTCTTGTCTGGATTTCCCCTGCTTTTTGAGTCTCACTTACTTACTTAGTTTCCAACAGACTCCTCAATCTCTGAGGATGCCTGCCATAGATGTGGGCGAAACATCAGGAGAGAATGCTTCTGGAACATGGCCATGCAGCCTGGAAAACACACAACAACCGAGTGATTCTGGCCATTTATTTATTTATTTATTGAGTGAACCAAGGGTACAGTTGTATTGTATTTTTGAAAAACCACACAAAGTTTTAAAAAAACCTTGGCATTAAACTAAATGTCCTTTGACCAGTAGCTGACCACTTGGAGTGCCTCTGGTATTGCTGTAAGCAGGTCCTCCATTGTGCATGAGGATGGTATCCCTCATTGGTGTGTCTGTATAGAAAGAGGGACCAGGGACAACAATATATTACACATGCTAAGGCATTTATTTATTTACGAGCTTGGGGACCTGGCCCTGCCCGGGTTATTTGAGAAAGGCATTGTGTGCCAAGGTTGGTCCTTATCAGATGTTTACGTGGCTTGGAGTGGTCTCAGGAAGTTAGTGAAGGTACTGCAAGTCCCATCGGGCATGGTCCACCCCTCCCAACAGCACCAGGATGTAGAGTGGGTCATGGGGGCTCTGTGTGGCAAGTGTGGTCTGTATTGGTCATTGGATGAGGGTCACAGTGCTCTCAGGAAGTGAGTGAAGGTACTTCAAGTCCCATCATCCGTGGTCTGTCCCACACAAAACTGCACCAGGATGTAGAGTGGGTCATGAGGGCTCTGTGTGTCAGGTTTGGTCTTGATCAGTCATTGGATTAGGTTTGCAGCAGTTTTGGGAAGTGAGTGAAGGTACTTCAAGTCCCATCATGCATGGTCTGCCCTCCTCCAAACTGCACCAGGATGTAAAGTGGGTCATGGAGGCTCTGTGTGCCAAGTTTGGTCTTGATCATTCAGTGAATGAGGGTTGCAGCGGTCTGGGGAAGTGATTGGAGGTACTTAAAGTCCCATCATCCATGGTCTGCCCTCCTTCAAACTGCACCAGGTCTTGGGGGTTTTGTGTGCCAAGTTTGTTCTTTTTCTGTCATTGTTGGGAGCTGCAAAGTGTTTTGGTCTAAAACTCCCACCATGGCTGACTGCCTCAGGCCTTTGCCTTATCCCCCTCTGGCAGTTTAGAGTGTCGGAATGTTCGTGTTGGCTGGCCAATTAGAGGCGTTATGCAAATACTCCCTCACTGGCAACCAATCATGTTGTCATAATGTAGAGGCCGGGAGCCAATCAGAACGCTGCCACATACATACATACAAACATACAAACAAACATACAAACATTCTGCTTTATTATACTAGCTTGGGGACCCGGCGGTGCCCGGCTGGGTTTGGAGATAGTGACAACCGATGACCAGTTGTTGTTGTTTTCTATGTTCTTGTTGCTGTTTGTTGTATACAGATATTTAAATAAACTTTGGGGAATTGAGATTCGTAGACTTCGACATTTTCTATTTGCCAGAAATAATATATTTGACATTGATCAAGATTGGGGACCCTTGAGTGAAGGAAATACAATCCTACCTGCTGTTAGGAATTGTGGGAGTTGGAGTCCGTAACACTTGGAGGGCCGAAGTTTGCCCATGCCTGTTCTAACCCCTTCTTAAAAGACTTTGGTGCACTTTAGCCGTCATCCGCCATCTGGAACACCAAAGCAATGTTTTGAACAGAGATGGTCCAAGGGAAGGCAATCCTTCTATTTTCTTCCTCCCTTGGGCCCTTCAATAAAATACATTTCGGCATGGGCAACATTTCCGGGTTGGTTTCCCATTGAGAAGTTCAAAACCAGGCCCAATTTGAACCTTCTATTGTGTCACTTTTGGGAAGGAAGAGGGGGATTTCTTTTGGGCGAAAGGCACACTGCCTTTGGCTCCGGTCCCTCTGGCTCTAGGCAACCGCCCTGTTGAGATGCTTCTCACGGTCTTGGTGGCGCCCAATCCAAGCCATGAAAAGTTTGCCAAGTTTGCCAAAGGGATGGGGCTTCTTTCCTTCTGCACCAGAAAAACTCTTTGACAACATTACTTTCCTTCTTCTACTTCAATTCGAACCATGGCTCAATGCGACGGAATCCTAGAAGTTGTAGTTTGGTGAGGTCCCAGCCCAATTTGGGGGGCGGTGAACCCATTTAAGGTGGCAGTGAACGGTTGGCCATTTAGGAGGGGTCGCGCGGCCCTCTTCTTTGGCCCCGCCCCCTTTGCTTTGACCTGCATATTAGATATTTGGATTAGAATTCGTAAGAGTAGCAAAATTATTTATGCAGTAGCAACGAAAGTATGGTTGGGAGTCACCTTTACATGAGGAACTTTATTTAGAGGTCATGGCATTAGAAAGGTTGAGAACCACTGCATTCATACATATATCTTTCTGTTTAATTACTATTAAATTAAAAAAATAATTTCTTGGGGGGCGGTGAGTAAATTTTTTTCTGGAAAGGGGGAGGTAGGCCATAAAAATTTGGGAACCACTGATCTACACTGTTGAATTAATGCACTTTGAAACCATGGACCAATGTGAGTTATAGTTTTACAAGGTCTTTAGCTCTCTCTGCCATGGAGAACCAATGCCTCACTAAATTCCAATTCAACAGGAGTCCATCGCATTGAACCAAGTGGTATCAAACTGCATTAATTCCACAGTGTAGATCAGGGGTGCTCATTAGGTAGATCGCAATCTACTGGTAGATCGCATAGGGCAGGGCTGTCCAACTGGCGGCCCCGGGGCCGGATCCGGCCCTGTAGCCTGTTGGACACGGCCCCACCTATGCCCCCAGCCGCCATTTTTATTTTTTTTTTTTTTAAAAAAAAAATCGATTTTTTTTAAAAAAGGCGGCCGGGGGGAGGGGAGGCGGGGCAGGGAGGAGGAAGAGATCTAGCTCCTCCTTTTGGTGCCCCCTTCCTACCTAGGGGGGAGCCGCCGAAAAAGGGCAGAAGGCGGCGCCAAGAGCAGTGCGTCACAGGCCTGGCGTGACGCGCTGCTCTTGGCACCGCCTACTCCTCCTTTTTTGGCGGCTCCCCCTGGCCTAGGAAGGGAGGGGGGGCGCCAAAAAGGAGTAGGGCGGTGGGGGCAGCAGCGTCACGCCAGGCCTGTGACGCGCTGCCGTTGGCGCCGCCTTCTGCCCTTTTTGCGCCCCCTTTCCTAGGGCAGGGGAGCCTCCAGGCCCAAGAGGGCCCAGGCCCCTCCTAAAGCCGCTCCCAAGGAAGGAGGGGGCGGAGTAGGCGGTGCAAGGGCAGCGCATCACGCCAGGCCTGTGACGCGCTGCTCTTGGCGCCGCCTTCTGCCCCTCCTCCCCTGGCCCAGGCCCCCCCTCTATCGCTTTAGGAGGGGGGGGCCACGCCAGGCCTGTGACGGGCGGGGCCTTTTGGGGCTTTAGGAGGGGGGGCCGGGCGGGGGCTGGGGCGGGGGCGGCCCCGCAGGTCATCAGTGACCTCTTATCCGGCCCTGGACCCGCCAGAAGTTGGACAGCACTGGCATAGGGCATCCTGGTAGATCGCAGGCTGGATAGGAGGAAGGCTCAGTTCCGCCCCGCAGGCTCCCAACACGACCCAGGTGCAGAAGGAGGTTGGACTGGATGGCCATTGGAGGTCTCTTCCTATTCTAGGAACCCATTGTTGTTGTTATTATTATTATTATTATCATCAGAGGCCTAATGGCCATCTGTGAGGAATGTTTTGATTGTGTTTTTCCCTTAATGGCAGAAGGAGGTTGGACTGGATGGCCCTTGGAGGTCTCCTTCTACTCTAGGAACCTATTGTTGTTGTTCTTACTATTAGTAGTAGTAGTAGTAGTAGTAGTAGTAGCAGAGGCTGAATTAATATTATCATTATTATTATTATGAATAAATTCGGGGGCTTATTATGCTCACATTTAGTTGAATTCAGTCTTAAAATATATTATATGGCTCTCACTGAAATAAATTTCCAAATATTTTGCTTTTATGGCTCTCTGAGTAGTGGGTAGGTAGATCAATTTGAATTGGTAGTTTTATAAGTAGCTCGCATGTTGAAAAAGTGTGAGCACCCCTGGTGTAGATGCACCCGTGGCTTGTGAAAGCCTGTAACCTGAATTTCAGCTCAATTTCCCCATGAATGAGAGCCTTTGTATATTATTCACCTTCTAGGTTTCCCAAGGTTGGCTCCATTATGTCGTTTTCCTTGCAAATGTGCCATTTCCTTTAAGTATGTCCCTGATCGCCTTCTTCCTTTGGGGCTGGCCATCTGTACCCAGATACAGGTAGTTGACCTGGTTTCCTCTGAGTCCCTTTTGTTTTGCAAATGGCAAAAAGCAGTTAGATAGATGGTGTGATATGCTAAATTTAGGCAGCAATTTCAGGGTGATGGTAGCATTGTGATGAGCCTTTGTTTTGCTTCTGATTTGGGTGAAGAAGTTGTAAACTGGCAAAAGAGGGAAAGGGTTTGGGTTGTTGTGAGTTTTCCAGGCTGTCTGCCATGTTCAAGAAGCATTCTTGAATATATATACATATAATATTGATAATATTATAATGTCATACAATATAATACTACTACTAATCTCTCGGCATTATTTCGTGAACGAAGATTCTTTAGGAAGGACTCGTCCCACGCTTTTTACAAGCGCGTTGATGACTAAAAAGGCCAATCTGAGATAGGCAAGTTCAGTTGCAGAAAGCACACCAGAAGGTCTCCTTGGGTGATGTTGTTTCCAAGTTGTGGTTCTTTCTGCGTTGTCGTTTCTCTTCGAGACCCGTTCGGCGTGTCTTCTCGAAAGAGGCCGCAGCATTGTGGATAGTGCATCTCCATGCCTCCCGATGTGAGGCCAGGGTGGACCATTGTTGGTGATCAATCTGGCCGAACCTGAGATGTTGTTTCAGGGAGTCCTTTTTGGGGGCGCCCCTCTTGCGCTGACCCATGGCGAGTTCACCATAGAGTAGTATCTTTGGGAGGCGGTGGTCCTCCATCCTAGCTGTGTTCTCAATAGCGTGGCCTCAATGCTGGTGACCCCTGCTTGCTCAAGGACAGCAACATTCGTCACATAGTCGGTCCAGTGTATATTTAGGATTGCGTGAAGACAGCGCTGATGAAAGCGTTCGAGGAGTCGTAAGTGTTGGCGATAGGTGACCCATGTTTCAGACCCATAGAGGAGAATAGACAGTACAATAGCTCTGTACACACTGACTTGGGGGCTTTGCCTCAGACGCTTCTTGCTCCAGACTCTTTTGTGAAGCCTTCCGAATGCACTCTATGCCTTTGATAATCTGTGATCTGTCTCTTTGTCAATCTTGGCGTCTGAAGAGATGATGCTTCCCAGGCAGGTGAACTGCTGAACGGACTTAAGCACAGATTTGCCTATGCTGACGTGGGATTGATGGTGTTCTTCCTGTGATGCGGGCTGGTAGAGGACTTCGGTTTTCTTCAGGCTGTCTTCCAGCCTAAACAGCTCTGGTGACATAGCTAGCACAAGGCTGGCTTGGTACTGCCATCCTCAAGCCTGGAGAAGCTGCTGGGAGTGCCGAAGCCGGGGAGGGGGCGGGGCTTGGCGCGACCTGGCTCCGGCCCTTTGAGAAGCGCCCCATCCGGCTGGGATTGACCTCCTTCAGTCCCGGGATCGACTGGTCGATCGCGATCGACTTCCTGGGCAGCCCTGCTGTAGATCTTAGAAAACTATTTCTAAAATTGTCGAAGGCTGTGAAAGTCTTCGACAATACAGGAAAAGAGTATTCTTCCCCCTCTTCCTTTGGAATGAGGTTAATGGTGAGAAAGTGGTTCATTTTTTATTTTAAAGGCACCTAGTGGGTGTGATATAATAATAATAATGTCACAAATATCATCTGCCTGCAACAAAGAACTGGTGGGATCACAAGCCTGAAAAAGTTACAGAAAGTGAACACGTCAAACTACTCTGGGACATCCAAATTAAGACTGACAGAATTTTGGAGCACAAGACTCCTGACCTCACGATTGTGTTGAAAACCAAAGTATGGATCGTCGAGGTTGCAATCCCAGGTGACAGCAGGATTGAAGAGAAACAACAGGAAAAGCTGACACAATACGAGGATTTAAAAGCCGAACATCTACAAGCCGAATTGGATCAGCTGCTTCTGTGTGTCAAGAGGTTTGAGGACCTGCTGATAGAGCTAGAGATCCTACATCCCCACTACAAAACCCCTGCGGAACCTCTGACCAGCCAGCGAGAGCTCCCGGAGATGGACTGGGATCTCTCCTGGGACCTGTCGGTGGAGGGGCCTGTGGAGGGGTGGTCGGCGGAGAAGGAGAGACTAACAATGGACGATTTGCGGGCGACAGGGAGACCATGTGCTGCGCCGGAGCCTCTGGTGGTTGAGGGAAGGCCCGGCAGCCTGGGGCTGGAGATGCCGGATTCCCCCGAAGCCTGGGAGAGGGATCCCGGCCCTCCAGCGATGCCCCGAGCGCCAGGAGATCCACAAAGACGCCACTCTCTCCCTTTCAGAGAGACAAGCTCTGAGCAAGATGGCGGTCGACCTTGAAGTCGCCAACGTGGAGACCACTACCTCGGGGGCAGATGTCGCCGGGAAAGCTTCCTCCCAGCAACCCATCGGTCACTCTCGGCGTAGACGTGGTTGCAGAGCTGGGAGGAAGCGGAGGGGGCGCCAGTCGCAGAGCGCCACATCCGGCAGCAACCAGAGAGTTCTACAGTGGAAGGAGTGCAGAGCGGCAGCTCCGGCTGCCCAGAACAGCAAGCAGACTGAAACACGGGCGCCGGAAGCTGAACCAGAGGAGCATCTGAAATACAGAGTCAACCGACGTAAACTTCAGCACCGGCGGTTTGGCCCCAGAGTCTTCTGGGGTCTGATGGCCAGGAGCTGGAGTCGGACTGATACCTTGAACTCTCCTAAAGGAGCCCAGTACGGAGCGGCGAGGGTCTTCCAAATCGCCATGGTTGAGACCCCTCCTTGCCATCCGACTGGAGTTCCCTCCCCATCTCTTAGAGGTGTGGCCGCATTGAGGTTGCGGAATGGGCCCTTAAAACCGGACTATGGGGCTACCCAGTCCCTAACTTTATCTGCAACCTCTAAACTGACTATCGATCCCACCTGATGCACAACCCTTAGTTCACCTCCACCTGCTTGTATTTATTATAGTTTTATTGTTGGTTTATTGTTATTGTTGTGGGCTCACACTAAGACTCTAAACTATCTAGTCCGTGAGCTGCGTTTTGCTGACGATGCTGCCCTTATCGCCCATTCAGAAGCAGCCCTGCAGCGCCTCACATCCTGCTTTGCAGCAGCTGCAGAGCTGTTTGGGCTGGAAGTCAGCCTGAAGGAAATGGAAGTCCTCTACCAGCCCGCAGCACAGGAAGAACACCATCATCCCAACGTCAGCATAGGCAAATCAGTGCTTAAGTCCATTCAGCAGTTCACCTACCTGGGAAGCATCATCTCTTCAAACGCCAAGATTGACAAAGAGATAGATCACAGATTATCAAAGGCATAGAGTGCATTTGGAAGGCTTCACAAAAGAGTCTGGAGCAGCAAGCACCTGAGGCAAAGCACCAAAATCAGTGTGTACAGAGCTATCATACTGTCTATTCTCCTCTATGGGCCTGAAACATGGGTCATCTATCGCCAACACCCACGACTCCTCGAATGCTTTCATCAGTGCTATCTTCGCACAATCCTAAATATACACTGAACCGACTATGTGACTAATGTTGCTATCCTTGAGCAAACAGGGATCACCAGCATTGAGGCCATGCTATTGAGAACACAGCTGCGCTGGGCAGGGCACGTCTCTAGGATGGAGGACCACCGCCTCCCAAAGATACTACTCTATGGTGAACTCGCCAAGAGAGGCGCCCCCAAAAAGAGATATAAGGACTCCCTGAAACAACATCTCAGGCTCGGCCAGATTGATCACCAACAATGGTCCACCCTGGCCTCCCATCGGGAGGCATGGAGACGCACTATCCACAATGCTGCGGCCTCTTTCGAGAAGACACGCCGAACGGGTCTCGAAGAGAAACGACAACGCAGAAAGAACCGCAACTTGGAAACAACATCACCCAAGGAGACTTTCTGCTGTGCTTTGTGCAACTGAACTTGCCTATCTCAGATTGGCCTTTTTAGTCATCAACGCGCTTGTAAAAAGCGTGGGATGAGTCCTTCCTAAGAATCTTCGTTCGCGAAGTAATGCCGAGAGATTGTTGAGTAATGTGTTGGTTATATATGTGTACTTTACGTTGGATTGTATTTATGCATACTATTGAAAACCGCTCCGAGCCTTCGGGAAGTGGCGGTCTATAAATGTGAAGCATAAATAAATAAATAAATTTAAAGATCGAACTGCGAAGGCTCTGGCACAAGCCAGTCAAGGGGGTCCCCGTGGTGATCGGCACACTGGGTGCAGTGCCTAAAGACCTTGGCCTGGACTTAAAAACAATTGGCGCTGACAAAATTACCATCTGCCAGCTGCAACAGGCCACCTTACTGGGATCTGCACACACATTATTCGCTGGTACATCACACATTCCTAGACACTTGGGAAGTGTCTGACGTAAGATCGAATTCGAAAGCAAGCATAGTGATCGGCAAGTGCAGTCCTTCTCCCAAAGTGAATGAATGCAATCGGAAGAGCGTATTTGCAACAAACGAGCTTGGAAAATGACTTTGTCGTGACCTCTCCCCAAATCCCCGGGTTAGGAATTCTGAGAACTTTTCCAGTTTCTGAAAAAAAAAAAAGGACGTTGGTCAAAACTTTTTGGAAATATATTAAGACAAGCAACGTGCATTAGACAATGCTTTGCTGAATGCTTTGGCATTTGTGTCTAATATGTATGTAGATCTTTGATGCTGTTGAAGGCACAGTTGCTGAGCTGCCCCCCCCCCCCCACCTTTGCCTGCCCCTGTCCATCATTGCCTGCTTGGATTGGCTTGTATTTTTATTCCACCATGAGTCGCTTTCAGGATTCTGCTAAGACAGCTTATTTATAGACGGACGGGGCTTAAAAACCGTGAGCGCCTCATGTAACTCACCTCTCTCCCGCACGCAACAGGAAAGAACACGGAAGGAAAGAATGAAAGGGAGGAAGAAAGAAGAGTGTCAGCGCCACCACTGCCCACCCTCCACCCGCTAGTTGCCCTCCAAATATCTGCCTTTGAAAGGCGGCTGCTTTGCCCTATTTAAAGCTAGTTTTAAACTCATACTTATGTGTATGTGTTTCTCTCTCTATCATATGTGTATGTTGATATGTTTGTCTATCATTTATCATTCTATCACGTGTGTATGTGTCTTATCAGTATCTATCATTTATCTATGCTATGTGTCTCTATCTATCTCTAATCACCTTTCTTTCTTCTTTCTTTCTTTCTTTCTTTCTTTCTTTCTTTCTTTCTTTCTTTCTTTCTTTCTTTCTTTCTTTCTTCCAAGTATGTATGTATCTCTATCTAATAGCTGCTGTATCTATCTTATGAGTATATGTGTGTATCTTTCTCTATCTAATGAGTGTTTATCTCTATATAATTGCTTAACTATCTATCTATCTATCATCTATCTATCTTATTAGTATGTGTGTATCTCTAATTGCTGCTCTTATCTATCTATCTATCTATCTATCTTATGAGTATGTATAGATCTCTATCTAATCGCTCCTCTCCCCCGTCTATCTTATGAGTATGTACGTTTCTCTCTCTCTAATCGCTGCTCTATCTATCTATCTATCTATCTATCTATCTATCTATCTATCTATCTATCTATCTATCATCTTTCTTATGAGTATGTGTGTATCTCTAATTGCTGCTCTTATCTATCTATCTTATGAGTATGTATATATCGCTATCTAATCCAGACCTGGGCAATTGCCGGCCCTCCAGGTGTTTTGGACTTCAAATCCCAGAAATCCTAACAGCTGGTAAACTGGCTAGGATTTCTGGGAGTTGAAGTCCAAAACACCTGGAAGGCCGGCAATTACCCAGGTCTGATCTAATCGCTGCTCTCTCCCCATCTCGCTATCTAATCGCTGCTCTATCTATCTATCTATCTATCTATCTATCTATCAATCAATCATCTATCGATCTTATGAGTATGTGTATTTCTCTAATTGCTGCTCTATCTATCTATCTATCTATCTATCTATCTATCTATATCTCCCTCCTTCCCTCTCTGATCTATCTATCTATCATCTTATGAGTGTGTGTGTATCTCTATCTAATCGCTGTTCTATCTACCTCCCTCCATCTCTGTTTGATCTGTCTATCTATCTATCTATCTATCTATCTATCTATCTATCTAATGTGTATGTGCATATCTCTTTATGTCAGGAGTCAGGAACCTTTTTGACTTAGAGAGCCATGAAAGCAAAATACTTGGAAATTTATTTTAGTGAGAGCCATATAATATATATAATATATTTTAAGACTGAATTCAACTAAATGTGAGTACCGGCATACTAGACGACCTTTTAAGCCTGGAAAATCCCTCCTGAACTTGGGGGTCATCTAGTACGCAGGATATAAAAAATCACACCGCATTGAAAGCCAAGGGAGGCCTGGAATGGAGGAGCCTCAGTGAAGCGAAGTCCGGTGACCAGGCCCGGATTAACCCCTTTTGGCGCGCTAGGCCACACTTTGGAATTATGCCCCCAAACCAACCTCTACCGCACCCCCCCCCAACCCCAATTCCTTCTTTACGCCTGCCTCTCCTCTCTCATCAAGGGGCGGGATGCCTCCGAGCTGGCACACGCAGGCCCGGCTCCCGCCATCGGTGCAGTAGTTGCCCAGGATGCTGAGGGTTCGGTCGAGGGTTCGGCGGGGCCTGGGGGCGCCTGCCAGGACCCTCAGTAGCAGCACCAGCCCCCCGCACTCCCGGAAGTGGGTGATGCCACCAGCCTCCTTGATGTGCTGCGTGCGGAGGGCCAGCAAGGCCTCGCCCAGGCCCGGCTCAGTGCCCTTGTGCAGCTGGGCCAGGCAGGAGCCCAGAAAGCTGCTCCCAGGCCCCTTCCCGGTCCCTGGGCCTTTCGGAGCTGGCACCCAGGAACGTTGGGGAAGGAGGCAGAGGCACTCACGCCCTCCTGCCGCGTGCACATGCCCGGCAGCGGCTCCGGGGGCGGGACTTCCCTCCTCGTTGCACCCCCCTTCCTTGAGTCAAGGAAGGAGGGGGCGAGGAGGATGAGGTGGAGGGAAGCCCCCGGGGCCGCTGTTGGGCATGCATGTGCGGCAGGAGGGTGCTAATGCCTCTGCCTTCTTCCCCAAAGTTCCTGGGTGCCGCGCATGCCCGGCAGCTGCCCCAGGGGCTTCCCTCTGCCTCCTCCTCCTCACGCCCTCCTTCCTTGACAAGGGGGCGGGGGCAATGGCGAGGGGGGTGCCATTCCCTCCTCCCCCCCCCCCTCACAGCGCTCTCCCCCACCCTCCCCTGAGAGAGAGAGAGAGAGAGAGAGAGTCATCATGCCGCGTGTTGCGGATTTGTTTCAACAGTATTATTTTTTGGTCTGTGAATTGCACCCCCCTCAGCTTGTGCCCCTAGGCCATGGCCTAGGTTGGCCTTATGGGTAATCCGGGCCTGCCCGCAGATTCACCGAGGCTCCTCCAGTCCAGGCCTGCCTCGGCTTCCAATGCAGCAGAGGAGGAGGCGATAACAGCTGAATCGCCACCTCTTCCACCCCCGCATTGGAAGCCCAGGTGGGCCTGGACTGGAGGAGCCTCATTGAAGCAAAGTCTGGCGAGCCAGATGCAAACATCAAAAGAGCCACACCTGGCTCGCGAGGCATAGGTTCCCGACCCCTGCTCTATGTAGTCGCGGATCTCTCTCTCTCTCTCTCTCTCTCTCTCTCTCTCTCTCTCTCTCTCAGTCTCCCTCCCTTTATGAACATTTGGGTCCCTGTATCCATTGATTCAATCACTCATGGCTTCAGAATACACACACACACACATATCCCCAAAAGCAAGCACAGGCTGTGCCTACTCTGAAGAACGAATGCATTTTGACATCACTCTGACTGCATGGTTCAGTGTTATAGGATCCTGGGAGTTGTAGTTTTGTAAGCAGCTCTTTAGTCTTCTCCGCCAAAGAGGATTGGTTGGGTTTCACTGCTTTCATTCGACAGTGGTAGAGGTGTAGTCGACTGCACAGAATGGGTCTGAGCAGAAGTGGAAGAGTGCTGGGGATGGAGACTTCGATTAAGGAGGCACCGTCTAGGATCTTGGCCTAGTTTTCACTATTTGGTTGTTTTGAGGTCAGAACGAGAGCACGGAGAGAGAAGATCGACAGTCTCTTTTTCTCTCTTTTAGCAAATGGCAGGCAGGGTTTGGGGGATCCTTCTTCATAGGCTGCCTGAGTGAGAAGAGAGAGAGAGAGAGAGAGAGAGAGAGAGAGAGAGAGAGAGAGAGATGAGGGAAGCTGTTTTTATTGGTGCCAAGCGCTTGGCCTCCAAAGCAGCTGCTTTCTCCCTTTGGCAGGGAGCCAGGAGAGAGCGCCGAAGAAACCAGCGACTGCAATGGGGTTGACCGACAGGAGACCTTCTGAATGTGTTCTGGGCAGGAAATGTGCCCGGAGGTTGAATACGCTAGACAGTAAATAGGATTCAGCCTTAGGATCTGGAACTGGAAAAGCGATCCAACCCTCCCAGGGAGGAGAGAGAGATTTGCATCTGCAACTGGAGACAAAAGCTAAGAAACGGGTATGCGATCCCATCATGGCCACTGATTTCTACCCTGTAGAGCAGTGTTTTTCAACCTTTTTTGAGCCGCGGCATATTTCTTACATTTCCAAAATCCTGGGGCACACCACCAACCAAAATGACACAAAATGACACTCTAACACAGTAATACATATATTTAATATGTTTTAAAATGTATTTATACACTCAAATTTGGCATTCTATTAGATGTCCTATGACCAGTAGCTGGCCACTTGGAGTGCCTCTGGCGTCGCTATAAGAAGGACCTCCATTGTGCATGTGGCAGGACTCAGGTTGTATTGCAGTAGGTGGTCTGTGGTTTGCTCTTCTCCACACTCGCATGTTGTGGACTGTACTTTGTGGCCCCATTTCTTAAAGTTGGTTTTGCATCTTGTGGTACCAGAGCGCAGTCTGTTCAGCACCTTCCAAGTCGCCCAGATGTCTGTGTGCCCAGGAGGGAGTTTCTCATTTGGTATCAGCCATGGATTGAGGTTCTGGGTTTGAGCCTGCCAGTTTTGGACCTTCACTTGCTGAGGTGTTCCAGCAAGTGTCTTTGTAGATCAGGGGTGCCCACACTTTTTCAGCACGTGAACTACTTATAAGTCAGAAAGATCTACCTACCTCCTCAAGGCTGGAGAGGGAGGGGTGGGGGTGGGGCTTGGCACAGCCTGGCTCCGCCCCCCTCTGGCTTCCGCTCTACCAGCAACTTCTCCAGGCTTGAGGATGGCAGTGCCAAGCCAGCCTTGCGCTAGCTATGCCACCACTGGCTTGGCACTGCCATCCTCAAGCCTGGAGAAGCTGCTGGTAGAGCTGAAGCCAGAGGGGGCGGAGCCAGGCTGCACCAAGCCCCGCCCCCTCCCCTCTGGCTTTGGAGCTACCAGCAGCTTCTCCAGCCTTAAGGATGGCAATGCCAAGCCAGTGGTGACATAGCACAAGGCTGGCTTGGCATTGCCATCCTCAAGCCTGGAGAAGCTGCTGGGAGTGCCGAAGCTAGGGGAGGGGATGGGGCTTGGTGTGGCCTGGCTCCGCCCCCCTCTGAGAATTGCCCCATCCGGCTGGGATCGACCTCTTTCGGTCCCGGGATCGACTGGTCGATCGCGATCGACTTCCTGGGCAGCCCTGCTGTAGATCTTAGAAAACTATTTCTTGATTTAAGGCATTGGCGTGCTGGCTGATACCCAAACAGGGGATAGGCCAGAGATGTCACTTCCTTGGTCCTTTCACTATTGGTTGCGACTTCCCGGCGGATGTCAGGTGGTGCAATACCAGCTAAACAGTGTAATTTCTCCAGTGGTGTAGGGCGCAGACACCCCATGAGAAGCGACCAGAAGAATATAAATAAACAACAACAACAACAATTGTTTAAAGAGCCAGCCCTTCTTCCAAAGTGTAAAATTGCAGTCTTGGTTTCCTTCACTGGAGTCATGAAATTCAATTAAAAGACTGGAATCCATTCAAAATGGTGTACTTGTGTGTACGTTCCCTTATACTGGCTGTGATGCGATCAAAATATCCAGTCCATGGCTTTGTCAATGGAGCCCTACATGACCATTTCACATGGTCTTGATACTACTGTTAGTCCCAACAAGAGGAGACTCTTTGAATCCACTGGATTTCCCCTCTGCATTGACAGTCAATAGTTGAGTCAATGGATAGACTCTAGTTGAGGCAAGGTAAACGGATTCCGGCTGTGCAGCTGTTCATTCTTCGATTGTCCCCTACCATGAATCAGTCCCTTCAATGTATTATATTGTTCAATGGAATTTCAGTAGCAGAGCACAGAGGGCATACACAATTGGTCACACAATATCCGTTTTCAGGAGTAGCATAGTGTGACACAACTAAGTGGGTATACACTTACAGTATATAAACATGCTGTAGGATCCAAGCCAGAATCTCTCTTGATTCGGATCAGTTAGTGCTAAACAATTCCTTATTTCTTAACACATTGTTTTGATCTTTACCATGAAATAACTAGATCAGTGTTTCCCAACTACTTTTCTGCGGCACACTAGTATTCCGTGAGAGATCAGCTGGTGTGCTGCGGGAAAACTTCCCCCCTCTTTCTTCCTAGTGTTCCCTGGGGGTGCCTTCCCCTCGCGTAGGAGGCCCTTCCTTCCTTCCTTCCTTCCTTCCTGCCTGCCTGCCTGCCTGCCTGCCTGCCTGCCGGCCTTTCCCTCCTGCCTGGCTCACCGGCATAGTTGACCAGGAGGATCTTTTCTGGGGGCAACTGCGTACCTTTCCCCCCCTCCATTTGCCGGTGGGCTTCCTCGGTGGTGCAGAGGAGGCTTTGGGCGGCGTGGGGCTGGGCCAGGTCTGTGGGGAGGGCGCGCGGGGGAATGGCCAGTCCTGGAGGAGCAGCGCCTCCACCTCCCATAGCAGGCCCTCCGCCCGGCCCGAGAGGAGCAGCGCTGAACCCGGGGAGAGGAGCGCGGCCAGGTGGAGGCACATGGCCTGGCCCAGGCCCCGCGACGCCCTGGTCACCACACACAGACTCCGGTCCAAGACGTGTGCCTCCATCGCCCCTGAAAAGCCAGGCAGCCAGGCAGGCAGGAGGGAAAAGAGGAAGAGGGTGGGGCCTGGGCCGAAAGGGGGTGGGGCCCGGGTGGAGGCCACGCCCCGAGTGGCCAGGGGAAGGCGCACCGCCCAACCTGCCTTTTACTTGTTGCACTCCAGGCCAGGAAAGCACTCCAGGCCAGGAAAGCCCTCCTTTAAACACCACACAGCTGGTGTTGAGCACTCCATAGAAATAGGTAAAAAGCATTCTATAGAAATAGATAGGAAGATAAACAGGAACAAAGAGTCCAGGAAATGAGTCCACCAGAGCACATGAAAAACAAATACAGAAACTTCCAAGGTAAAATTCCAAAAACTTATTTATTTATTTATTTATTAGTTCTGCTTGATACACCGCTCTCTCTGGAGCCCAGAGCGGTTTACAAAATTAAATAGCAAGCAAAACACATAAAACACAGTAAAACCAATATAAAACCCCCAGTTAAAATCCCATTACCAACAATACTGCAATAGAGCAGCAAAAGTGTGATGGCGGGTAGCAGAACACTAGTGGCAACAGGCACTGGTTATGGGCCAAATGCCTGTCTAAATAACCAGGTCTTGACGGCTCTGCGGAATGGCAGTAAGTCGCGGATGACTCGTAGCTCCTCAGGAAGGGTGTTCTACAAGGTTGGGGCGGCCACAGCGAATGCCCTCTGCCGTGTACTAGAGAGCCTGTAGACCTTAATGCCAGGCACCTCTAGTAGGTTGAGCCCCTCTGAGCGCAGCGATCTCCTGGGCACATAAGGGGTAAGCTGCTCCCTCAGGTACACTGGACCCAAACCATATAAGGCCTTAAAAGTTAGCACTAACACCTTGAAGGTGACCCGGAATTCAATGCAGTTCGCGCAAGAGTGGAGTCACTCTTGAAACATGAATCCAAAAAAAGACACTTAAGACATGAATCTATCCAAGGCAAAGCTTCCAAGGACTAGGAAAGATATCTTGGCTCAATTTTCAACGATGCTTCATCTGACTACAAATTCCGTACTTGGTACTTTTATCCCCTAAGGAGAGTGTCATTTTGTGTCATTTTGGTTGGTGGTGTGCCCCTGGATTTTGTAAATGTAAAAAGTGTGCCACGGCTCAAAAAAGGTTGGGAAACACTGATCTAGATCTTCTCGAGATAGTTGTGTCACAGGCCCTCATTTATTAGGAGTCAGAGATGGAGGGCAGCTTCCATGTTTGGGGGCGGGGGGGGAGGATGTTGACTCAACTCAGGGTTTCATCCCACACTTTAAAGATACTATCCAAGGTGCTGTAACCCTGTCTCCAATATAGGCCCAGCACCTTGGATAGCTCCTTTAGAAGCTGGTGGGGAAAATCATAAGAGCCTTAAAATTGTGTCTCTTGTCGATGGGGTGTGTGTGAAGTCTAGTTCGATGAATACTACGGAGCCGAAATTCACATTTTAATTGATGTCTCTATAGCTAATGGGCTGGCCAAGGAATTAACCCACTGTTGGGAGTTGACCTGAATATTTGAAATTAGAGCTCAGCTATACATTTTGGATTTGGATTGTGTGTTCAGGTGATCTACGACAGTGTTTTTCAACCTTTTTTGAGCCTCGGCACATTTTTTACATTTACAAAATCCTGGGACACACCACCAACCAAAATGACACAAAATGACACTCTAACACAGTAATACATATAGTTAATATGTTTTAAAATGTATTTATACACTCAGTGTGAAACCTGGGCCTGTTTCGATGAACTCAACATAGATATCCTGACAGGAATGGCAAAAAAACACAAACTTCCCACACAGAACTCCCACAACCAAGAGAAAACGCTATAAGAGTTTGGTGGGCATTGACCTTGAGTTTTGGAGTTGTAGTTCACCTATATCCAGAGAGCACTGTGGACTCAAACAATGTGTGAAAAAAGTGTAAAAAAAGTGTGAAACCTGGGCCTGTTTTGATGAACACAACATAGATATCCTGGCAGGAATGGCAGAAAGACACACACGAAGGTCTTGCTTAACAGCTGGGAGTTATAGTTCACCCGCAATTAAAGAGGACTCTGAACTCCACCAATGATGGAATGGAATCAAACTTCCCACACAGAACTCCCATAACCAGAGAAAATACTATAAGAGTTTGGTGGGCATTGACCTTGGGTTTTGGAGTTGTAGTTCACCTATATCCAGAGAGCACTGTGGACTCAAACAATGTTGGATCAGGACCAAACTTGGCATGAATACTCAATATGCCCAAATGTGAACACAGATGGAGTTTGGGGAAAATAGACCTTGACATTTGGGAGTTACAGTTTCTGGGATTTATAGTTAACACACAATCAAAGAGCATCCTGAACTCTTGCAACAATGGAATTGAACCCAACTTGGCATATTGAACTCTCATTACCAACAGAAAGTACTGAAAGGGTTTGCTTGGGAATTGACCTTGAGTTTGGAAGTTGTAGTTCACCTACACCCAGAGAGCACTGTGGACTCAAACAGTGTTATGTTATGTTGTTATTTGTTTTCTATCCAGAATCACAATGTTGGAAGGAGGCTCACGACTTTAAGGTCCCTAAAACAGGCATGGGAAAACTTTGGCCCTCTGGGTGCTTTGGACTTCAACTCCCACCATTCCTAACAGCCTGAGGCCCTTTCCTGCTTAAGTGGCTGAGGGGGGAGAAGGAAAAGGGCGTGAGGCTGCTAGGAATGGTGGGACTTGGAGTCCAAAACACCGGGAAGGTCCAAGTTTGCTTATGCCAGCTTTAGGTAGAGACGTCTTCCTCCCCCTTCCCCTTCGTGCCCTTTCTTCCTCCTCCTGCCCAACACTTACTTTTTCTTCTCCACTGCCACTTCTGCCGCCATTTTGATCTGAGGGGACAGCGTGAGCGTGTTCAGGAGGGGAGGGGGGAGGGAGGATGACATGACCCGTGTGGGCGCTACTGCGCAAACTTGCCCCAGAGCAAGGCAAAGCGAGCAGAGTGAGGCTGGGAAGAAGGGAGCCCAAGTGGAGAAGAAAAAGTGTTTGGCAGGAGGGGGAAGAAAGGGGATTGGAGGTTCCCATTTTCCACGGCACACCTGATGATCACTCACGGCACACTGGTTGGGAAACACTGTTCTCAAGCATGGCCATACAGCCCAAAAAAACTTACACCAAACCAGTGAATCTGCACATGAAAGCCTTTGACAATACACTTGTGGCTATTATTCAACATCTATATGCGCCCCCTGGCCCAGCTGGCCCGCGACTTTGGTGTGGAGTGTTATCAGTACGCTGACGACACCCAGGTTCTGATGAGAATGGACGGCAGGCCGGACACCGTACCCGATTGTTTCCATCAACGCCTTGAAGCTGTGACAGGATGGCTGCGTTCCAGCCGGCTGAAGGTGAACCCGTCGAAGACGGAGATTCTGTGGCCTGGTCGCCCTGGGCTGGATGAGTGCCGGTTGCCTACCCTGGATGGCGAGCAACTTAGCCCGTCATCCCTGGTAAAGAGCTTGGGAGTCCAATTGGACCCATTGCTGTCCATGGAGACTCAGGTCTCCATGGTCAGCAAAACATCATTTTTCCACCTACGACAGGCTAGGCGACTGGCACCCTACCTGTCCAGGGATGACCTGGCCGCGGTGATCCAAGTGACGGTCATCTCGAGGCTGGACTACTGTAACGCCCTCTACGTCGGCCTTCCCTTGTCGACAATCCGGAAACTCAAGCTAGTGCAGAATGCCGCTGCTCGCTTACTGGTGGGAGCACCGGTGAGGGAGCACATCACTCCCATCTTACGGCAACTGCACTGGCTTCCAATCGAGTACCGAATTGCCTTCAAGGTGCTGGTTTTAACCTTTAAGGCCTTGCACGGTCTAGGGCCTGTGTACCTGAGGGACCGCCTTACCCCGTACGTTCCCCCGAGATCGCTACGCTCAGAGGAGCAGAACTTGTTAGTTATTCCATTGATCCGCTCCTGCCATCTGTCCACAACGAGGCAACGAGCCTTCTCTGCTGCGGCCCCTGTGATACGGTAGACCACGATCTGCTGATACAACAACTAGCCGCCGTAGGGATCCAAGGATCGGCCTTAACCTGGTTCAACTCGTTCCTGCAAGGACGTAGCCAGCGAGTAGAATGGCTAGGCCAAACATCTGGGAAAGCTTTCCTTGAGTGTGGAGTACCCCAAGGTGCCATACTGTCACCAATGCTGTTCAATATCTATGTCCGGCCTCTCGCTGGTCTAGCTCGGAGCTTTGGGCTGGGATGTTACCAGTATGCCGACGACACTCAGCTCCTCCTAAAGCTGGAACCTGGAGTAACCTCGGTGTCGGAAAACTTCACCCAGTGCCTAGGAGCAGTGACGAAATGGCTCCGGGCCCATAAGCTGAAAATAAACCCAGCAAAGACTGAGATCTTATGGCCGGGCCGTCCGTCAGAGCTAGTCAACTCACTGCCCCCCTTCGAAGGGGAACCGCTGACCCCATCCGCCTCTGTGAGGAGCCTCGGTGTCATCCTGGACTCTAAGATGACGATGGAGGCCCAGATTGCCTCTATGAGCAAAAGGGCCTTCTTCCACCTACGCCAAGTGAGGCAACTGGAGCCCTACCTACCAACAGAGGCGCTAGCTACAGTAATCCACGCCACGATTACATCAAGGCTGGATTACTGCAACGCCTTATATGTGGGCCTTCCTCGGTCATTAACCCGTAAGATCTAGATTGTGTAGAATGCTGCCGCCAGGCTCCTCACAAAAACACCAATGAGATGTCACATCACACCATCCTTGCAGCGTCTGCACTGGCTGCCAGTCGAACACAGAGTCCTTTATAAGACTCTGACCTGACATTCAAGGCCCCTGGGCCAGGGTCCCTCATACTTAAAGATCGCTTGACCCTACCCACCCACCCAAGAGCACCACGGCCAGCAAACGAGAACCTCCTCTGTATCTCGGGTCCGAGAGAGGCTCATCTGGAGTCCACGAGACAGAGATCTTTCTCTGTTGCGGCCCCGTCCTGTGGAACTCTCTACCGCCAGACCAAAGAGCCAGTCCTGACCTGCCCCAATTCTTGGCGGCACTTAAGACATGGCTATTTAGGAAAGCCTATGCATAATACGACAACCAGCGACCCGGAACCTTCCGAGTCCGATATTTTTAGCCATTTTAATATCTTAATGTTTTAATGTTTTAATACTCTAGTACTGCATTGCTAGCTGTGTAAGTCGCCCGGAGCACTTGTGGACAGGGGCGGTCCGAGCTCTCCCGGGGGAAGCGAACATTATTTTGGCGCCCCCGGCTCCCAATGTGCGCTCCATTGAGGGGCCGCGCGGCCGCCCGCCCTGCTGCTGCGCTGCGCTCCGCAGTTTCACGCATGCGCAGTGCCTACGGACCTCTCTAGGTCCGTAGGCACTGTGCATGTGCGCAAAACCACGGAGCGCACATCACTGAGTACCTACGAACCTCAAGAGAGGTCCGTAGGCACTGCGCTGCGCCGCGGTTTTGCGCAAGACGCAGCAGTGCCTACAGACCTCTCTTGAGGCTCTACGCGGCCGCATAGGCCGCGTAATGGCAAAGACCACCCCTGCTTGTGGAGGGCGACTCATAAATAATAAAGTTCAGTTCAGTTCAGTTCAGTGTTATGGAATACACTCCCAGCTGACACCCGCGCAATCTCAAAGCTTATTCCTTTCCGGAGGGCATGCAAGACCGCCCTTTTTAGACTTGCTTTTAGTTAAACCGGAAATGTATTCTGCCTGACCATTGTCTCATGAGTTTTAAGGAATTCTGTAATTCCTAATATTTTTAACATTTGTTGTATTTCTGGTGTTTTTATTGTATGCATTGTATGTTATGTGATCCACCCCGAGCCTGCAGGGAGAAGCGGAATATAAAATTGAATAAATAAATAAATAAATAAATAAATTTTGCTTTTCAGATATCCAAAAAACCTCATTTTCCAGCTTTATTATCTGACCAACAGTAAACTGGGGAAAAAATGGAAAGTGATTAAAGGTACATAGGAGAACATCCAGTGCAAAAACCATTTCCATTTCCACCAAGTGAGCTTTTTTTTTTTGCAACCTATATTCATCTTGCTCATTGCTTCTTTCTCTTCCTTCCTTCCTTCCTTTTTCTCCAACCAGGATAACTGCCTTCTGCCGACAGCGATTAACATTCCTGGAAATGAAAATCCTCATCGCAAGATAATGAAAAACAGACATTTAGTAACAGTTTCATTTTGCATGTTTAAATATTCATAACTCTCTTCATAAAACCACATGTTTGCTCTTCTAATGTTCCAGCAATTCCGTTTATGAAATGTCATATTTCTTACAAGCCTTTTTATTATTATTATTACAACGCTTGCTTGGCGTAGGAAAGGAATTGACTTCCGCACACACGCACCTTTTTATGTCGGAGATTGAGAGCAGAAGGGAACGAACCTTCCCACCTTAGAATTCACTACCAGTCGGAAAGGGAGCAGCTTGACTATTCAAGGGAGCAGCCCACAAGACTTTTTTTTCTTTGTTCACCTGGATACATTTCTGTACCATTCATTGCATGGTATATATGGGTGAGAAGTGAAATGGACCTTTCAACCATGCAAAGCCAGTGGCGGATATGAAACAACCTCTCTGTCTAAGCCAGTGTTTTTCAACCTCTTTTGAGCCGCGGCACACTTTTTACATTTACACAATCCTGGGGCACACCGCCAACCAAAATGACACAAAATGACACTCTAACACAGTAATACATATAGTTAATATGTTTTTAAATGTATTTATACACTCAGTGTGAAACCTGGGCCTGTTTTGATGAACACAACATAGATATCCTGGCAGAAAGACACACACGAAGGTCTTGCTCAACAGCCGGGAGTTATAGTTCACCCGCAATCAAAGAGCATTCTGAACTCCACCAATGATGGAATGGAATCAAACTTCCCACACAGAACTACCATAACCAAAAGAAAATACTCTAAGAGTTTGGTGGGCATTGACCTTGAGTTTTGGAGTTGTAGTTCACCAAATCCAGAGAGCACTGTGGAGGGGAGGGAGGAAGATGTGGGGCGAGTCTGCGCAGTAGCGCCCGCACAGGCCACGTATTCCTCCCTCCCTCCCCCCCTCCTGCGGAAGCGGCAGCGTGAGCAAAGCGAGCAGAGCGAGGCTGGGAAGAAAGGAGCCCGAGTGGAGAAGAAAAAGTGTTTGGCAGGAGGGGGAAGAAAGGGTATTGGAGGTTCCAATTTCCCACGGCACACCTGATGATCACTCACAGCACACTAGTGTGCCACGGCACACTGGTTGGAAAACACTGGTTTAAGCTTCCATAGACACACATGTATTCTACGATCTGAGAGTGCATATCCAAAACCTGAGCTCTCAGGTTCTGCTTGGTAACATCACAGGTCATGTTATCAATTGTATTCATTAAGAATCACCCACAATTACAATGAACATAACTATCTGTCAATCAATCTATCTATAAAAATAGAGGATGCCCAAGTGAGATTGTGTGTGTGTGTGTGTGTGTGTGTGTGTCTCAGCATTACTTCGCGAACGAAGATTCTTTAGGAAGGACTCATCCCACACTTTTTACCAGCGCGTTGATGACTAAAAAGGCCAATCTGAGATAGGCAAGTTCGGTTGCAGAAAGCACAGCAGAAAGTCTCCTTGGGTGATGTTGTTTGAAGTTGCAGTTCTTTCTGCATTGTCGTTTCTCTTCGAGACCCATTCGGCGTGTCTTCTCGAAAGAGGCCACAGCATTGTGGATAGTGCATCTCCATGCCTCCCGATGTGAGGCCAGGGTGGACCATTTTTGGTGATCAATCTGGCCGAGCCTGAGATGTTGTTTCAGGGAGTCCTTGTATCTCTTTTTTGGGGCACCTCTCTTGCGCTGACCCATGACGAGTTCACCATAAGAGTAGTATCTTTGGGAGGCGGTGGTCCTCCATCCTAGAGACGTGCCCTGCCCTATACAGCTGTGTTCTCAATAGCATGGCCTCAACACTGGTGATCCCTGCTTGCTCAAGGACAGCAACATTCGTCACATAGTCGGTCCAGTGTATATTTAGGATTGTGCGAAGACAGCGCTGATGAAAGCGTTCGAGGAGTCGTAAGTGTTGGCGATAGGTGACCCATGTTTCAGACCCATAAAGGAGAATAGACAGTACGATAGCTCTGTACACACTGATTTTGGTGCTTTGCCTCAGGTGCTTGTTGCTCCAGACTCTTTTGTGAAGCCTTCCGAATGCACTCTATGCCTTTGCTAATCTGTGATCTATCTCTTTATCGATCTTGGCATCTGAAGAGATGATGATTCCCAGGGAAGTGAACTGCTGAACGGACTTAAGCACAGATTCACCTATGCTGATGCGGGGATGATGGTGTTCTCCCTGTGGTGCGGGCTGGTAGAGGACTTCTGTTTTCTTCAGGCTGACTTCCAGCCCAAACAGCTCTGCAGCTGCTACAAAGCAGGGTGTGAGGTGCTGCAGGGCTGCTTCTGGATGGGCAACAAGGGCAGCTTTGTCAGCAAAAAGTAGCTCATGGACTAGATAGTTTAGAATCTTTTGTATGTGTGTGTGTGTGTGTGTGTGTGTGTGTATCGCATCACTACTTCATGGATTTTCACTTTCCACGGGAACGTAACACCCGCGAGAAGTGAGGGAACACTGTATATTACAAATAGGACAGTGTTGTCTGTCTCGGGAAACCAAACATTCTCGTGTATGAATAATACTAATAATATTAATGGGAAACACTGACATAGTTGATACCTTACCACACTTCAACTCTCATGATTCCATTGAGATCAAGCAGTTGTAAAACTGCATTACATTTCCAGTATAGTTGCACCATTGGTGAATTCTGGCCACAGACTGTAATAACAGATAGATATAGATGTAACAGGAGACTGGATAGAAGTACACACACTGAGACCTCACAACCTCTGAGGATGCCTGCCACAGATGCAGGTGAAACGTCAGGAGAGAATGCTTCTAGAACATGGCCATACAGCCTGAAAAACCTACAACAACTCAATAGCCACAAATTTGGTTGTTGAAGAACGACAGGATGAATTTTTGGCTCATGAAGACATCCCTCAAATGCCCGGGAAATGTTTTGGGGTGGAGTATTGACGACTGGCAATAAAAAAGGGCCATCATATAATATGATGATAAGGCATTGGATAGATAGAGGGAGAGAGGCAATGCCAGGGAGAACAAAGCCCAGGCTGTGTACAAGCAAAAACAATGCCATCGTAACTCTACGACAATTTCTGAATGGCATGGCGCCCAGCCAAGGGAGCGGCTGGCTGGATACCAAAGCTGGATTTGCATGTCTGACGGCAGATCACCTCCAATCCAGCCCCCGGCTCTAGTCCCTGAGGAGGAGGAGGAACGAGACGGACGGCCTATTTTAGTAACATCCATTTATGTCCCCTATCACAGTCAAGTCCCTCCCCAACAAAGCTTTATGTAATGTCTCTCTGATTGCGTTCTGTTAGGAGCTAATCCCCGGAGAAGAGCGGCTGAAGCGGATGCATATGATAGGAACGTACAAAGCTGAACACGTGAAGCCGTGCTTTGGGTTTATCTAGCCCAGGACTGTCTG
The DNA here is from genome assembly GCA_030556195.1 of Anolis apletophallus. Classification (NCBI taxonomy): domain Eukaryota; kingdom Metazoa; phylum Chordata; class Lepidosauria; order Squamata; family Anolidae; genus Anolis; species Anolis apletophallus. The sequence goes on from JARBWK010000016.1 coordinate 6,261,535, forward strand.
TTCCGTCAGCGGAAGATCCCAAGATCTACTTAACTACCTACCTGGAGATGCCAAGAAGTCAAAGTGGGAGATTTGAAATGCAATGCATCGGTGTTTTCACTATATTTTGGGGGTCTTGCTTTCCAGAATGGCTTGCACGGCGATTCAAATGCACTGTGGATAATATTTGTCCTTACGTCATTCAGTCACACGTTTCTGGAGCTGGTCAGTGGGATAGAAATAAATTTCTGGGCCCAATCTAAGTGACTCCTTGCTTTCTATAGCAGTGTTTCTCAATCTTCCTAATGCCACGGCCCCTGAATAAAGTTTATCATGTTGTGGTGACCCCCAACCATAAAATTATTTTTGTTGCTACTTAATAACTCTAATTTTTCTACTGTTATGAATTGTATTGTAAATATCGGATGAAGGTATTTATTAGGCCTGGTTGATCCCCCCCCCCCTCAAAGGCTCAATACTTGTTCCGGATGAAGGGGGGCGCTGGTGCTTCGAATCTGATTGACTTCCGAAAATTTATGGAAAAATTTCAGAATTCCACGAATTCATTCCAAAATTTTGGAATGGCTTCGTAAATGGCGGACACACATGTTTAACCTAGTTTGGACGCAGATGCCTTCTGTCCGCATCAGAACTGGGGTGAAAGACGTGGATGCGGATGCTTTCCTGCTGCGTCAAAACTGGGGCGACAGCCGTGGATGCGGATGCCTTCCCGCTGCGTCAGAACTGGGGTTACAGCTGTGTATGCGGATGCCTTCCTGCTGCGTCAGAACTGGGGTGACAGACGTGGACGCGGATGCCTGCCCGCTGCGTCAGAACTGGGGTGACAGACGTGGACGCGGATGCCTTCCCGCTGCGTCAGAACTGGGGTGACAGACGTGGATGCGGATGCTTTCCTGCTGCGTCAGAACTGGGGTGACAGACGTGGACGCGGATGCCTTCCCGCTGCGTCAGAACTGGGGTGACAGCTGTGTATGCGGATGCCTTCCTGCTGCGTCAGAACTGGGGTGACAGATGTGGACGTGGATGCCTTCCGTCCGCGTCAGAACTGGGGTGACAGACGTGGACACAGATGCTTTCCCGCTGTGTCAGAACTGGGGTGACAGCTGTGGACACGGATGCCCTCCGTCCTCATCAGAACTGGGGTGACAGACTTGGATGCAGATGCCTTCTCACTGCGTCAGAACTGGGGTGTCAGATGTGGACACGGATGCCTTCCCGCTGCATCAGAACTGGGGTGACAGACTTGGACACAGATGCCTTCTTACTGCGTCAGAACTGGGGTGTCAGACGTGGACGCGGATGCCTTCCCTCTGCGTCAGAACTCCGGTGACAGACGTGGACGCGGATGCCTTCCTGCTGCGTCAGAACTGGGGTGACAGATGTGGACGTGGATGCCTTCCGTCCGTGTCAGAACTGGGGTCACAGACGTGGAGGCGGATGTCTTCCTGCTGCGTCAGAACTGGGGTGACAGACGTGGACACAGATGCCGCTGTGTCAGAACTGGTTTGACAGCCTTGGACATGGATACCGTCAGTCCACATCAGAACTGTGGTGAAAGACATGGGCGCAGATGCCTTCCCACTGCATCAGAACTGGGGTGTCAGACACGGATGCCTTCCCGCTGCATCAGAACTGGGGTGTCAGACGTGGACGCAGATGCCTTCCCACTGCGTCAGAACTGGGGTGTCAGACGTGGACACGGATGCCTTCCCACTGCATCAGAACTGGGGTGACAGACGTGGACGCAGATGCCTTCCCACTGCGTCAGAACTGGGGTGTCAGACGTGGACACAGATGCCTTCCCACTGCGTCAGAACTAGGGTGTCAGACGTGGACACAGATGCCTTCCCTCTGCGTCAGAACTGGGGTGTCAGACGTGGACGTGGATGCCTTCCCACTGCGTCAGAACTGGGGTGTCAGACGTGGACGTGGATGCCTTCCCACTGCATCAGAACTGGGGTGTCAGACGTGGACGCAGATGCCTTCCCACTGCATCAGAACTGGGGTGACAGATGTGGACGTGGATGCCTTCCGTCCGTGTCAGAACTGGGGTCACAGACGTGGAGGCGGATGTCTTCCTGCTGCGTCAGAACTGGGGTGACAGACGTGGACACAGATGCTTTCCCGCTGTGTCAGAACTGGTGTGACAGCCGTGGACATGGATACCCTCCGTCCACATCAGAACTGGGGTGACAGACATGGGCGCAGATGCCTTCCCACTGCGTCAGAACTGGGGTGTCAGACGTGGACACGGATGCCTTCTCGCTGCATCAGAACTGGGGTGTCAGACGTGGACACAGATGCCTTCCCACTGCATCAGAACTAGGGTGTCAGACGTGGACACGGATGCCTTCCCGCTGCATCAGAACTGGGGTGACAGACGTGGACGCAGATGCCTTCCCACTGCGTCAGAACTGGGGTGTCAGACGTGGACACGGATGCCTTCCCGCTGCATCAGAACTGGGGTGTCAGACGTGGACGCAGATGCCTTCCCACTGCGTCAGAACTGGGGTGTCAGACGTGGACGCAGATGCCTTCCCACTGCATCAGAACTGGGGTGTCAGACGTGGACGCAGATGCCTTCCCGCTCCCTCAGAACTGGGGTGACAGACGTGGACGCAGATGCCTTCCCACTGCGTCAGAACTGGGGTGTCAGACGTGGACACGGATGCCTTCCCGCTGCATCAGAACTGGGGTGTCAGACGTGGACGCAGATGCCTTCCCACTGCGTCAGAACTGGGGTGTCAGACGTGGACACGGATGCCTTCCCGCTGCATCAGAACTGGGGTGTCAGACGTGGACGCAGATGCCTTCCCACTGCGTCAGAACTGGGCGATAGCTGTGGACTGGATGGCTGCATCAGAACTGGGGTGGACGTGGATGCCTTCCCACTGAGTCAGAACTGGGGTGACAGACGTGGACGCAGATGCCTTCCCACTGCGTCAGAACTGGGGTGTCAGATGTGGACACGGATGCCTTCCCGCTGCATCAGAACTGGGGTGTCAGACATGGACCAGATGCGTCAGAACTGGGGTGGATGCCGGATGCCTTCCCTCCGTGTCAGAACTGCACACGGAAGAGAAGGCTGGGGAAGGGAAACCTGCCAATTCCTTTCCGAAAATGGAGGCGGTGGCTTCGAAATGGCACTTCCGGGTTGCTTACATCGCTTCAAAACCGCTTCAAAAATGAATTTAATCTGAATTCATTCTGATTTTATGAGTATTCTGATGAACCGAACCAGGCCTAGTATTTGTCACCCCTGCAATGAGAAACGTTCTGGATCCCTCCTTCATTTTCTCCCTTCACTCCACCACTTTCCGCCAAAGTTCTTACTTTCCCCGAATACTATCTGGTTAGTGCCTCCTTTCTCCCCTTAATAATTAATAAGGAGAAATAATGAATCACTTGAGGCAACTGGGTTCTTTGACCATTATTTTTCAAAGCAAAACCCAAAGTCGTTGAAACTACAGCAAGGCTCAACTGGGAGGCTCATTTTCCCCAGTGTTTGTTGGAACGTGAAAACATTTTCATAAGGTCCTCCAAAGACCCTCAAGGCCTTTGTGATGAGCTCAACCAGGGAGACCAGACATCTAGGCTGAAAGGCCTATCTTTAGAATATATTCTAAGTATTTGGGTGTGGTGAATCCCTTCGGCTGCAGCAAAGATGGAAACCTGTAAACACACCCTGGTTGTAATGTATGTTCGTACGGCAGCTCAAAAATGCAAGTGCTGGATCAACGTTTCCAGTTCCCAGAAATCAGCTCGACATTGGACTAAGGTCGTGAAGGTCTATAGAGGTCATGAATCCAACACTCTTCCATCCATCTATTGATTTCTATTTGGTTGATCTAAAGCTCTGGAACAGAGGGGGGTGGAGCCAGGCCGCGCCAAGCCCCGCCCCCTCCCCGGCTTCGGTACTCCCAGCAGCTTATCCATGTTGGGGATGGCAAAGCCAAGTCAGTGGTGGCATAGCTAGCACAAGGCTGGCTTGGCCCTGCACTCCACAAACCCTGAGCAGCTGCTGGGAGCCCCGCCCCTCCCCCGGCTTCGGTACTCCCAGCAGCTTCTCCAGGCTTGAGGATGGCAATGCCAAGCCAGTAGTGGCATACCTAGCACAAGGCTGGATTGGCACTGCCATCCTCAAGCCTGGAGAAGCTGCTGGGAGCTCCAAAGCCAGAGGGGAGGGGGCGGGGCTTGGCACGCCCTGCCTCCACCCCCCCACTGGCTTCTGCCTTACCAGCAGCGTCTCCAGGCTTGAAGATGGCAATGGTAAGCCAGTGGTGGCATAGCTAGCACAAGGCTGGCTTGGCACTGCCATCCTCAAGCCTGGAGAAGCTGCTGGTAGCTCCAAAGCCAGAAAAGAGGAGGCGGGGCTTGGCGCAGCCTGGCTCTGCCCCCTCTGGCTTCCGCTCTACCAGCAGCTTCTCCAGGCTTGAGGATGGCAATGCCAAGCCAGTAGTGGCATACCTAGCACAAGGCTGGATTGGCACTGCCATCCTCAAGCCTGGAGAAGCTGCTGGGAGCTCCAAAGCCAGAGGGGAGGGGGCGGGGCTTGGCACGGCCTGGCTCCCCCCCTCTGGCTTCCGCTCTACCAGCAGCTTCTCCAGGCTTGAAGATGGCAATGGTAAGCCAGTGGTGGCATAGCTAGCACAAGGCTGGCTTGGCACTGCCATCCTCAAGCCTGGAGAAGCTGCTGGGAGCTCCAAAGCCAGAAAGGAGGAGGCGGGGCTTGGCTCCGCCTGGCTCCGCCCCCCTCTGGCTTCAGCCCTACCAGCAGCTTCTCCAGGCTTGAGGATGGCAATGCCAAGCCAGTAGTGGCATACCTAGCACAAGGCTGGATTGGCACTGCCATCCTCAAGCCTGGAGAAGCTGCTGGGAGCTCCAAAGCCAGAGGGGAGGGGGCGGGGCTTGGCACGGCCTGGCTCCGCCCCCCTCTGGCTTCTGCTTTACCAGCAGCTTCTCCAGGCTTGAAGATGGCAATGGTAAGCCAGTGGTGGCATAGCTAGCACAAGGCTGGCTTGGCACTGCCATCCTCAAGCCTGGAGAAGCTGCTGGGAGCTCCAAAGCCAAAAAGGAGGAGGCGGGGCTTGGCGCAGCCTGGCTCCGCCCCCCCTCTGGCTTCCGCTCTACCAGCAGCTTCTCAGGCTTGAGGATGGCAAGGCCAAGTCAGTGGTGGCATACCTAGCACAAGGCTGGATTGGCACTGCCATCCTCAAGCCTGGAGAAGCTACTGGGAGCTCCAAAGCCAGAGGGGAAGAGGTGGGGCTTGGCACGGCCTGGCTCCACCCCCCCTCTGGCTTCTGCTCTACCAGCAGCTTCTCCAGGCTTGAAGATGGCAATGCCAAGTCAGTGGTGGCATACCTAGCACAAGGCTGGCTTGGCATTGCCATCCTCAAGCCTGGAGAAGCTGCTGGGAGCTCCAAAGCCAGAGGGGAAGGGGGCGTGTCTTGGCGCGGCCTGGCTCCATCCCCCTCTGGCTTCTGCTCTACCAGCAGCTTCTCCAGGCTTGAAGATGGCAATGCCAAGCCAGTAGTGGCATAGCTAGCACAAGGCTGGATTGGCACTGCCATCCTCAAGTCTGGAGAAGCTGCTGGTAGAGCAGAAGCCAGAGGGGGTGGAGCCAGGCCACGCCAAGCCCTGCCCCTCCCCACTCCAGCCTTGAGGAGGTAGGTAAATCTTTCTGACTTGGTTTTGTTAGAAGTAGCTCGCATGCTGAGAAAGTGTGGGCACCTCTGCTCTGGAATTTTCTCCAGGTAGTCAAGATTGTGACGAAATTAAAATCATGTGTAGTTCACGTTTAATCAGCCCACACACTGCCTTGCCAGAGAAATAAAATATGCCACTCAGATGAACAGTAAATAACAAGTAGTTTGCTCTTCGTAGTTCAGAACAACACATGCGCAATCATGTGATCAGTTGCATCGACTCGCTGCTTCTCTCTGAGCACCTGCATAGCTTAAGCTTGATAAGTGTAGCAGTATCCCAAAGTCCCAGGCCTAGCCATCTCTCCAGCGTCACCTGACCAATCAGCTTCATGGCACCTTATTTTACAGTTGACACACACACACACACACACACACACACACACACACACAGATTTCTTGCATGCTCTAACAAAGGTTAGGCTCAAGAGACCCCACGGGCCATCCAGTCGAATCCCTTTCTGCCATATAGGAAAGCATAATAATCCAATCAAAGATGACTGATGACCATTCAAAAGCATCCAAAGAAGGAGACTCTACCTGACTCCGAGAAAGGATATTTCCTTGTCAAGCAGTTCTGACCATCAGGAGGTTCTCCATCTAGATCAGTGTTTTTCAACCTTTATTGAGCCGCGGCACATTTACAAAACCCTGGGGCACACCACCAACCAAAATGACACAAAATGACACTCTAACACAGTAATACATATAGTTAATATGTTTTTAAATATGTTTTTAAATGTATTTATACACTCAGTGTGAAACCTGGGCCTGTTTCGATGAACACAACATAGATATCCTGGCAGGAATGGCAGAAAGACACACACGAAGGTCTTGCTCAACAGCTGGGAGTTATAGTTCACCCGCAATTATAGAGGACTCTGAACTCCACCAATGATGGAATGGAATCAAACTTCCCACACAGAACTCCCATAACCAAGAGAAAAGACTATAAGAGTTTGGTGGGCATTGACCTTGGGTTTTGGAGTTGTAGTTCACCTATATCCAGAGAGCACAGTGGACTCAAACAATGTTGGATCAGGACCAAACTTGGCATGAATACTCAATATGCCCAAATGTGAACACAGATGGAGTTTGGGGAAAATAGACCTTGACATTTGGGAGTTACCGTTTCTGGGATTTATAGTTAACACACAATCAAAGAGCATCCTGAACTCTTGCAACAATGGAATTGAACCCAACTTGGCACATTGAACTCTCATTACCAACAGAAAGTACTGAAAGGGTTTGCTTGGGAATTGACCATGCGTTTGGAAGTTGTAGTTCACCTACACCCAGAGAGCACTGTGGACTCAAACAATGTTATGTTATGTTGTTGTTTGTTTTCTATCCAGAATCACAATGTTGGAAGGAGGCTCACCACTTTAAGTTGCCTAAAACAGGCATGGGAAAACTTTGGCCCTCTGGGTGCTTTGGACTTCAACTCCCACCATTCCTAACAGCCTGGGGCCCTTTCCTGCTTAAGTGGCTGAAGGGGGGGGGGAAGGAAAAGGGCGTGACGATGCTAGGAATGGTGGGAGTTGGAGTCCAAAACACCTGGAAGGTCCAAGTTTGCCCATGCCAGCTTTCGACAGAGACCTCTTCCTCCCCCTTCGCGCCCTTTCTTCCCCCTCCTGCCGGCACACCTGATGATCGCTCATGGCACACTAGTGTGCCACGGCACACTGGTTGGGAAACACTGCCTCAACCTTCCTAATGCCTCGACCCCTTAATACAGTTCCTCATGTTGTGGTGACCCCCAACCATAACATTATTTTTGTTGTTACTTTGTAACTGTAATTTTGCTACTGTTATAAATCATAATGTAAATATCTCATATGCAGTAGGTATTTTCATTCGTTGGACCAAATTTGGCACAAATTCCCAATACACCCAAATTTGAATACTGGTGGGGTTGTGGGGATTGATTTTGTCATTTGGGAGTTGTAGTTGCTGGGATTTATAGTTCACCTACAATCAAAGAGCATTCTGAACTTCATCAATGACGGAATTGAACCAAACTGGGCACACACTACTCCCATGACCATCAGAACATTTTGGAAGAGTTTGTTGGGTATTGACCTTGAGTTTTGGAGTTGTAGTTCACCTACATTCAGACAGCACTGTGGACTCAAACAGCCATGGATGTGGACCAAATTTGGCACAAATATTCAATAGGCCCAAATGTGAACACTAGTAGAATTTGGGGGAAATAGACCTTGACATTTGGTAGTTGTAGTTACTCGGATGTATAGTTCACCTACAATCAAAGAACATTCAGAACCCCACCAATGATATAATTGGGTCAAACTTCCCATACAGAACCTCCATAACCAACAGAAAAGACTGTGTTTTCTGATGGTCTTTGGCGACCCCTCTGACACCCCCTCATGATGCCCTCAGTGGTCCTGACCCCCAGGTTGAGAAATACTGCTCTAATCTGTTAAGACTCTTGATTTAGACACAGGACTCATTTTGATGCAGCCCAAAATCCCATTGACTTTTTAAGCTGCTGCATCACACTGTTGGCTCAATGAGATGGCCATGTCCATCCGGCCTCCTTCTGGATGGAAAGCACCACGAAGTGGCCAAATCTCCCCATCCCCGAATGCTAGCAGTGCCATGGCTTTCAAGCCCCGGTGGGAAGTCCTAATTTTGCATCCTTCCTCCTTCCCCTAAGAAGTATAATTGCAAAGGAACAGCTCCCAAAGGTTGTCCGTTGGGTCTCCGGTTAATCGCTGGCCATTGATATACTAAATGGAAGATCTCCCTGCGAGTCGTGTCTTGTCGTCCTAATTGACTCATCAGTTGCCATTACACTAAAATCTGTGTGTTATCTTTTGCTGACAACCTCGTTTCCCACATCTGATGCCAGACGAGCCGCCCTTCAAACGCATGGCATGTCTGATAGACAAATCTCTGTTTGATACATTAAACACGCGCGTCTTGTCTTTGCACCTACTGCGGCATCTGTTGCTGTGTTGTAACTTTCCTTGATCATCGATGGGTCTCCAGTGATGGATGTGTGTGAGTGTGTTTCTGTGTGCAAGGAAGGGGGAAAAAAACAAAACGGGAAACAAAACAACCAGCCGGAGATGCTTCCCATCGCCAACTCCAGCAAACGATGCCCTGAACCAAGAGCAAAGCAATTCCATCCATCCGCCCTTATAATGAAAAGGCAATTGGAACGAACCCAGACCCTGACAAATGGACGCAAAGGGGGTCTCAAAGAAGTCGTGATCATCATGTTTGCAGACGACACTAAATTGGGGGGGGGGAGATAGCTCAAACTCCAGAAGACAGGAGCAGACTTCAAATTGATCTTCACAGATGAGATAGATCAAGGCTTCCCAGGAAGTCAATCGCGATCGACCAATCGATCCCCGGACCGAAAAAGGTCGATCCCAGGATGGGGCGCTTCTCAGAGGGGGTGGAGCTAGGCCACGCCAAGGCCCTCCCTTCCCCGGCTTCGGCACTCCCAGCAGCTTCTCCAGGCTTGAGGATGGCAATGCCAAGCCAGTGGTGACAGAGCTAGCACAAGGCTGGCTTGGCACTACCATCCTCAAGCCTGGAGACGCTGCTGGGAGCTCCAAAGCCAGAGAGGAGGGGCAGGGCTTGGTGTGGCCTGGCTCTGCCCCCTCTGGCTTCCGCTCTACCAGCAACTTCTCCAGGCTTGAGGGTGGCAGTGCCAAGCCAGCCTTGTGCTAGTCATGCCACCACTGGCTTGGCACTGCCATACTCAAGCCTGGAGAAACTGCTGGGAGCTCCAAAGCCAGAGGGGAGGGGGCGGGGTTTGGCGCTGCCTGGCTCCGCCCCCTCTGGCTTCCGCTCTACCAGCAGCTTCTCCAGGCTTGACGATGGCAATGCCAAGCCAGTGGTGTCATGACTAGCACAAGGCTGGCTTGGCACTGCCATCCTCAAGCCTGGAGAAGCTGCTGGGGAGCCCAAAGCCAGAGAGGAGGGGCGGGGCTTGGTGTGGCCTGGCTCTGCCCCCTCTGGCTTCCGCTCTACCAGCAACTTCTCCAGGCTTGAGGATGGCAGTGCCAAGCCAGCCTTGTGCTAGTCATGCCACCACTGGCTTGGCACTGCCATCCTCAAGCCTGGAGAAACTGCTGGGAGCTCCAAAGCCAGAGGGGGGGCGGGGCTTGGCGCGGCCTGGCTCCGCCCCCTCTGGCTTCCGCTCTACCAGCAGCTTCTCCAGGCTTGAGGATGGCAATGCCAAGCCAGTGGTGACATAGCTAGCACAAGGCTGGCTTGGCACTGCCATCCTCAAGCCTGGAGAAGCTGCTGGGAGCTCCAAAGCCAGAGGGGAGGGGGCGGGGCTTGGTGTGGCCTGGCTCTGCCCCCTCTGGCTTCCGCTCTACCAGCAGCTTCTCCAGGCTTGAGGATGGCAGTGCCAAGCCAGCCTTGTGCTAGTCATGCCACCACTGGCTTTGGCACTGCCATACTCAAGCCTGGAGAAACTGCTGGGAGCTCCAAAGCCAGAGGGGAGGGGGCGGGGTTTGGTGCTGCCTGGCTCTGCCCCCTCTGGCTTCCGCTCTACCAGCAGCTTCTCCAGGCTTGAGGATGGCAATGCCAAGCCAGTGGTGGCCTTCCCGCCCCAGTTTCCCAATTTTGTCTATCTCTATTTTTTTCTAATAATAAGGCTTTCTCTTTCTACTTCCTCCCTCCCTAGATAGTACTTTTTCCCGTTCGCCAAACATTCCACTCCCCTTTTACCCCAAATTTCATACCATGAGATTCCCCTTTTCTTTCAAAAATTAAAAAAACCTATTTTTAAAATAGGCAATTGGAACAATTGGTGGTGCAGTGGGTTAAAGCGCTAAGCTGCTGAACGTGCTGACCAAAAGGTTGCAGGTTTGCATCCAGAGAGCAAGGTGGGCTCCCGCTATTAGCCCCAGCTTCTGCCAACCAAGCATGCAAATGTGAGTAGACCAATAGTTACCGCTCTGGCAAAAAGGTAATGGTGCTCCATGCAGTGATGCTGGCCACATGACCTTGGGGGTGTCTACGGACAACGCCGGCTCTTCGGCTTAGAAATGGAGATGAGCACCAACCCCCAGAGATGGACACAACTGGACTTAATGTCAGGTGACAGGGCCGTAGCTAGGATGTTGTTTCGGGGGGGGGGGGGGGTGAGACTGGGTGGAAGAGGGTCTACCCTAGCAAACCTTTTGTATTGTTATCCCAATAACCCCATTAATGTAGGATATAATGAGCATGGTGATCAGATCATGATATGAATAAACATAACAGTTTAAATAATGTACCAGTAAGGCCTTTTCGCGGACCACCCTGAGAATTTGGGGGGGGGGCTGAAGCCCCCTTAGCCCCCCCCCTGGCTACATGCCTGTCAGGTGAAAACCTTTACCTTTGCCTAAAAAACCAGAACATCAAAGCAATAACTGCGAAAAAGCGAACTGTGAAGTATCGAGGGGACACTGTAGTAGGGCTTTCCCTTTCTACTTCCCCCCTCCCTAGATAGTACGTTTTCCCATTCCCCAAACGTTCCACTCCCCTTTCCCCCCGGATATCATACCCTGAGATCCCCCTTTTCTTTGCTTTCGAAAAGTAATAAAAACTATTTTTTTTTAAAAAAGGCAATTGGAATGAACTCAGACCCCGACAAATGGAAGCAAAGGGGGGGTTCAAAGAAATCACAACATAACATTTTTCGTAAAGGGAAAAAGCTGCTTTTGGTTCAGTCGCTTCCCCGAGCGTTCATTCCCTTTTTCGTTTTTTTTAAAAAAAATATACCCACTGGGATATATTCATTGCTTTGTTATTCTCCGCAGACCTGGGTTTCCTTTGAACCTCTTTGATATCGAGTCCGGTTCATTTGAATATATCTCGAGTCCAAAGCAAAAAATTCAAGTCTGAATTTTGATGCCAGACCGTTAAAACCATCCCTATTTGGCAATTGTAGGTTTCGACCTTAAAAAATCAAGAGGAGCGGCATCGGCCATGACAATATCTAGCCCACTGGGCCGCTCTTGCAGCGAATACGAAGGGCAGGTGGCGTTCCATCTGCTTCTGAGAAATGTATCCCACGTCCTTAGGCAAAGAGAAGCTGGAAAGAATCCATCAGAACCAGGGACTGGAGGGTTTCAACTGGAAAGTATCTCGCTGTCTGATCACAATGCATTTCAAAATTGCGGTATCAACAGTTCCCCTCCTTACCCGAAATGAATCTATTGGTCATTGTAGGCGCATCTAAACCAGGCCTGGGCAAACTTCGGCCCTTCAGTATTCCATAGCACTGAGTCATGGTGGTGAAAGTGGTGTCAAACTGCATTAATTCTAAAGTGCAGATGCACCCTTCAATAACTGGGTTTTCATCATCACTGTGTTGCATAAAAGCTGTTAGGAGGATATAGGGAACTGGTTTTCTACTGAATCAGATCTTTGGCCCATTAGACCAATGTTTCCCAACCTTTTTTGAGCACACTTTTTACATTTGCAAAATCCTGGGGCACACCACCAACCAAAATGACACAAAATGACACTCTAACACAGTAATACATATAGTTAATGTGTTTTTAAAATGTATTTATACACTCAGTGTTAAACCTGGGCCTGTTTCGATGAACACAACATAGATATCCTGGCAGGAATGGCAGAAAGACACAAACTTCCCACACAGAACTCCCATAACCAAAAGAAAATGCTCTAAGAGTTTGGTGGGCATTGACCTTGAGTTTTGGAGTTGTAGTTCACCTATATCCAGAGAGCACTGTGGACTGAAACAATGTTGGATCAGGACCAAACTTGGCATGAATACTCAATATGCCCAAATATGAACGCAGATGGAGTTCAGGGGAAATAGACCTTGACATTTGGGAGTTGTAGTTGCTGGGATTTATAGTTCCCCTACAATCAAAGAGCATTCTGAACCCCACCAATAGAACTGGGCCAAACTTCCCACACAGAACCCCCAGGAAGCAAGAGGAGGTCTCTACTTGGGGAAAGGGAGGCAGGCCTTCCCAATGCATGGAGAGGGAGAGACCAAGTAGGCAACGGGTGGGGAGGGGTGGTGTTTATCGAGGTAGGTTTCTTAGGGTTTTTATACTTCAACACACTAGACTCCCCCCCCCCCCTTCCTGGAGGTTCCAATTTCCCACGGCACACCTGATGATCGCTCACGGCACACTAGTGTGCCCTGGCACACTGGTTGGGAAACACTGCATTAGACAACAAGGAGGGTTATCTGAAAAGCAAGATTAAAAGATTTATTTTTAAAAAAAATAATAAAACTTACATGGATCTTAGCATAGGTATTACATTATTTTGCCACATCATTACATTGAGCTTCAATCAAGGACGGTCTAAGGTAATTTTAAATGGTAAGCGAACGTTATTTTGCCCCCAAATTATTTCCCCCATGTAAAACAAATATACAATTATAATATCACAACACCATTAGTAGTATTATGTTGTATCAATGTACAGTATATACAATATTATACCATACTCATACTATATTGTATCATAATTATATTATACTACATTACAATATAATTATATTATAATATATTGACATTATAATATAATATAACATTCTATTCTATTATTATTATTATAAAATAATAAATAAAATTATTTATTTAAATAAAATTTTCCTCTACTAAATATTTTCATTACTCATACAAAACTCAAATAACCCAAAATAAAGTTTAAAAAATATTATATATTACTATTTTGTACAATACCACTATACTGCAATATTGTTTGTAATATTACATGTAATATAAAATATATCATTATTCTATTGTTATATTGTATTTTTATTATATTGTATGACAATATTAAGCAGAACTGTATAATAATCAACAAGAAATGCAATGTAAATGCATCAAAATCAGAATCTATTACCTACCACCCGTCTCATAATTCATAGGAGTCTCCCATAAGTCCAAACTTAGGATCCCAATGTAAATGTAAATAGAAAAACAGCCAAAATGTTCAAATGAGGTCGAATACAGGCAGCGCGGCCTGGGCAAACTTGGGCCTGCCCCCCCCTCTTGGTGTTTTGGACTCCAACTCCCACAACTCCTCCTAGCCTCAGGCCCCTCAGGTCTAGACAGAAAAGAGCCGAAGAAAGGAAGGAGGGAGAGAAGAGGTCACAGAGGAGGAGGAGGAAAGCCCTTCATTCATTCATTCACTTACACTTCCTTTACTGATTCTTTTCTCCTTCCCTGCAAACATGCGCGCGGCGGAGACAAAGGGAGGGGGGAAGCACTCCCTGCCTGCCCGATAGGGAGTGCTTTGCTTACAGGCTTCTGCGCAAGGGAGCTACTGGGCATGCGCGGAGGTTTTTGCGGATGTGCAGTTGCTCCTGCGCTCAATTTCAGCTCTGGAGCAACTGCGCCTGCGCGAAAACCTCCACGCATGCCCAGAAGCGGCATTGGAGCGCACAAGGCCGGGGCCCAAAAGCAGGCAGCTGCGGCGCTGCCTGAGGAACATCGGCAGGGCCAGGATGGCGCCCCATGCGGCCAGGAAGGTGACCCCTTCCCAGATGGCGCCCTATGTGGCCACTTACTTGGCCTACCTGTAGGACCGCCCCTGGCTTCATTACATTTTGTCATCTGTGGGACGCGTTTTTGATGCCTGTGTCACTGAAGTTTCCCTCTAACTTTTTCAGTCAGTTCGACACTTCAATTTTCACCCCGTCAGTCAGAAAAGAGTTTTCCACCCAGGTGTTCCTTCAATACAGTGAAGAGATGATAGTCCCTGGGTGCGAGATCAGGGCAGTGAGAGGGGTGGCTTCAAAAATCCCAACCCAATGAAGTCAACAACTCATGTGTTGCATGAGCGGTGTGTTGATGCGCATTGTCATGAAGGAGACAGACTCCCGCCATCAGCATCCCACAGCGTTTGCTTTAGATGGCTCTGCGAAGTTTCCTCAATGTCTCACAAGATATTCCGTACCCATTTTGTCACATGCTGTCTTGGCATTATGTTCTCTCCATAAACTAAAATGATTTTGTGATGAATCACAGCAGCATTCATGCCCTTCACATTTAGGTAGCATATTCCTGAGAGAGCTACGTGCCTTGTAACCTTACTTTCCGGATGTCCCTCATACAGGGCAAACTTTGCACTTGGATGGAAATGGAACGAGGACGCCCATCACTAACCTTCACCACAACGCCACCCCATGAGCTACTGATGACTGGCACTACTCGTTCACCTCCAGTGGCTTCCCACTACTTATTTATTTATTTATTTATTGTTTCCATTTGTATACCGTCCTTCCAATTTGGCTCAGGGTGGTTTACAGTACATCGATCTAAACATTAAAACTATACCATACTATCAACATTAACAATTAAAACAGATTAACAGAGTTAGTCCAAACCAAGGAATGGCTAGAGATTAAATGCTTGAAGGAAAAGAACTGTTTTGCAGGCTTTCCGAAAGGCCGACAGTTCAGTGATTGCTCGGACTTCAGATGGCAGGGTGTTCCATAGGCTTGGTGCGACGACAGAGAAGGCTCTTTGCCTAGTTGAAGACAGATGGATAGTTTGTAAGGAGGGGATCTGTAAGAGGTTGTGATCTTCAGATTGAAGAGACCTCTGGGGAACATATGGGAGTAGACGGTCCCTCAAGTACACCGGCCCCAGACCATGCAAGGCCTTAAAGGTCAAGACCAATACTTTGAAGATGATCCGGCGCTCAATTGGCAACCAGTGCAGTTGCTGCAGAGTTGGAGGGATGGGAGTCCTGGCCGGCACTCCAGCCACGAGTCTCGCTGCAGCGTTCTGCACCAGTTTAAGCCTCTGGATGACTGACAAAGGAAGACCAATGTAAAGGGCGTTACAGTAGTCTAGCCTCGAGATGACAGTTGCCTGAATTACCGTGGCTAGGTCGCTTCTGGTGAGGTAGGGAGCCAGCCGCCTAGCCTGCCGCAGATGAAAAAAGGCAGATCTGCTGACAGCCGAGACCTGAGTTTCCATTGTCAGCAGCGGGTCCAATTGGACCCCGAGGCTCTTTACTAAAGACGATGGGCGTATCGCCTCACTGTCCAGAGTAGGCAGCTGAAACCCACACCCACCTGGGCGACCCAGCCAAAGGATCTCCGTCTTTGATGGATTCACTCTCAATCGTCTGGCTCGTAGCCAACCAGTCGCAGATTCAAGTTGAAAACAATCGGGAGCTACCAGGGGCGGTCTCACCTCTCCTGGGTGGGGTAGGCGAGCCTCATTTCTGTGCCCCCCATGGCTGCTGGACGCGGCAGCCCGCGCGACATCACCGCGCATGCGCAGGCGTGCATGACGCACGCCTGCGCAGGCGCGCATGACGCACGCCTGCGCATGCGCGGTGACGTCACACGCAGCTGCGCGCTGACATCACGCACACCTGCGCATGCGTGGTGACGTCTACACGCAGCTGCACGAGTGCGTCACGCACGCCTGCGCATGCGCAGTGACGTTCGGCGTGGCTGTATCACCGGCTGCGCTGCCGGCACCGCCGGCTGCATCACCGGATGCGCCGCCGGCGGGGAGCACTGGCTCCCGGGCAGGAGGCGCGGCGGAGGGGCGGCCAGCGTGGCGGCGCCCCTCGCAGGCGGTGACGCCCCTCCCAGGACCCGTCGCCCTACGCGGCCGCTTACATGGCGGAATGCCAAAGGCCGGCACTGGGAGCTACATGCCTTGTAATCTTACTTTCCAGATATCCCTCATACTATGCAAACTTTGCACTTGGAGGGAAATTGAATGAGGACGCCCATCACTAACCTTCACCACAATGCCAGTCCATGAGCTACTGTTGACAGGCACTGCTCGTTCACTTCTGCTGGCTTCCCGCTATACGACAGTGATACCAACTCCCGTGCCTTGAGCTATGTGCCTTGTAACCTTACTTTCCTCAAGAGCTGTGTGCCTTGTAAACTTACTTTCCGGATAACCCTCGTACAAGGCACGAAATGTGGGGCTGCTCTTGTAAAACATATGGAAGCGCTGCATCTACACTGTGGAATTAATGTAATTTGACACCACTTCAACTGTCTCAGCTCAATGTTATGAATCCTGGGAGTTGTAGTTTTAAAGCTCTATAGTGGCACCAGATGGATTTAATTGAACAACAGAGATGCCCCCTCAGATTCAGTGTTTCCAAACCAGGTGCTACATGGTGCATCTGCACTGTAGAATTAATGCAATTTACCACTACTTTCACTGCCATGGTTCAATACTATATGGCAGTGTTTCTCAACCAGTGTGCCGGGGCACACTAGTGTGCCATGAGCAATCATCAGGTGTGCCGTGGAAAATTGGAACCTCCAGGAAGGGGGAGGGGGAGAGTCTAGTGTGTTGAAGTATAAAAATCCTAAGAAACCTACCTCGATAAAGACACAAAATTACAAACAACCCCCCTCCCCACCCATTGTCTACTTGGTCTCTCCCTCTCCATGCATTGAGAAGGCCCGTCTCCCTTTCCCCAAGTAGAGACCTCCTCTTGCCTCCTGGGGGTTCTGTTTGGGAAGGTTGGCCCAGTTCTATCATTGGTGGGGTTCAGAATGCTCTTTGATTGTAGGGGAACTATAAATCCCAGCAACTAAAACTCCCGAATGTCAAGGTCTATTTCCCCTGAACTCCATCTGCGTTCATATTTGGGCATATTGAGTATTCATGCCAAGTTTGGTCCTGATCCAACATTGTTTGAGTTCACAGTGCTCTCTGGATACAGGTGAACTACAACTCCAAAACTCAAGGTCAATGCCCACCAAACTCTTATAGCATTTTCTCTTGGTTATGGGAGTCCTGTGTGGGAAGTTTGTGTCTTTATTATTTATTTATTTATTATTCAGTTTTATATTCCGCTCCTCCCAGCAGGCTCGGGGCGGATCACAGGTACAAAGCAATAAAAGCATACAATAAAACATACAGTAAAAACAGTAAAACGCGATACATAACCAAGATGGTACAAGGCTACGGTTCCTTAACTACGGGCGAGACGAACCAATTGAGTTTGGATTAACCCAAACGCTAGCCTGAAGAGGGCCGTCTTACATTCCCTTCGAAAGGGAGGAGTTCAGAGACCATTCGGACATGGTCAGGGAGCGATTCAGAGTACTGGAGCCGCCGCAGAGAAGGCTCTCTGTCTTGTACTGGACAGATGACAGGCGCGGGACGATGGTACAACCAATAGATTTTGCTCTTCCGAGCACAGTGATCTCAGGGGAACATACGGGGTAAGGCGGTCCCTCAGGTACACAGGCCCTAGACCGTGTAAGGCCTTGAAGGTTAAAACCAGCACCTTGAAGGCAATCCGGTACTCAATGGTAAGCCAGTGCAGTTGCCGGAGAATGGGAGTAATGTGCTCCCTCACTGGTGATCCCACCAGCAGCGAGCCGCGGCGTTCTGCACCAGCTTGAGTTTCCGGATTGTCGCCAAGGGGAGGCCAACGTAGAGGGCGTTACAGTAGTCTCGAGATGCCTTGAGATGACCGTCGCTTGGATCACCGTGGCCAGATCGTCCCTGGACAGGTAGGGGGGCCAGTCGCCTAGCCTGTCGTAGGTGGAAGAATGACGTCCGGCTGACCATGGAGACCTGGGCCTCCATGGTCAGCAAGGAGTCCAACTTGACACCTAGGCTCTTAACCAAGGGTGACGGGCTAAGTAGCTCGCCATCCAGGGTAGGCAACCGGCACTCATCCAGCCCAGGTCAACCAGGCCACAAGATCTCCGTCTTCGACGGGTTCACCTTCAACCGGCTGGCGCACAGCCATCCAGTCACGGCTTCCAGGCATAGATGGAAACAATCGGGTACGGTGTCCGGTCTGCCGTCCATTCTCAGCAGAAGCTGGGTGTCATCAGCATACTGATAACACTCCAGACCAAGGTCGCGGGCCAGCTGGGCCAGGGGGCGCATATAGATGTTGAATAATAAGGGCGAGAGGATGGCCCCCTGGGGGACCCACAACAATGGGAGCCTCCCGGAGACCTCCTCTCCCCTCTCCACACGCTGTCCCCGGTCCTGGAGGAAGGAGGCCACCCACTTAAGGGCAGTCCCCCTGACTCCAGTCATGGCTAGGCGGTGGGCTAGCAACGCATGGTCTACAGTATCAAACGCTGCTGTCAGATCTAATAAGACAAGCAGAGCTGATCCACCCTGGTCCAGCTGGCGGCGAAGTTGGTCTGTAATGGCGACAAGCACAGTCTCCGTCCCATGCCCAATACGGAAGCCGGACTGGAAGGGATCAAGTCCAGCTGTGTCTTCTAAGTACCGCTGCAGCTGATCCGCTGCTGCCCTCTCAATTACCTTGCCTAAAAAAGGCAAATTAGACACAGGTCGGTAATTGGAGGGAGCCGAAGGATCTAAATTCGGCTTCTTCAGCAGCGGTCTTACCATTGCCTCTTTTAAACACCCTGGGAACACTCCTTGCTCAAGGGAGCTGTTGATAATCTTTCCCAGGGGGTCTCGTAACCCCTCCCGGCAAGATCTAACAAGCCAGGAGGGGCACGGATCGAGGGAGCAGGTAGTTGGCCTAGCTGCAGCGAGTAACTTATCGACAGCTGCTGCGTCCAGCAGTTGGAAACGGGTGAAGGTGGGCCCGCCGAGTGGCAGCGGAGTCTCAAGTTCACATACTGTATCAAGAGTGGCTGGGATGTCCCGGCGGAGGGTCGAGATCTTCTTGGCTAAATAGTTCTGGAATGCCTCAGCTGTGGGAGCCAAACCCCTATCGTTTGGGACAGTCGAAATTGTTGTCAGTGACCGAATTATTTTAAAAAGTTGAGCTGGGCGTGAACTAGCCGACTCTATCAAGGAAGAATAGTGAACCTTTTTAGCTTCCTTGATAGCACGCTCATAAACATCTTTGAACTGTTTATAAGCCGATCTCGAAGCACCGTCACGGAGGTCCCGCCACACGTCCTCTAACTGTCTCTTCCTCCGTTTCATCGCCCGTAACTCCTCAGTAAACCAAGGCGGCGATTACTACGGGGATGAGAGAAAGCATCTGAGGCGATCTCGTCTAAGGCTGTGGAAAGACAGGTGTTCCAGCATTCCACTTGCCTGTCGACTGAGTCGCTGGTGAGCTCCAATTCCCTTAGAGCATTCAGGAACCGAGTAGGTTCCATAAGTCTCCTTGGGCAAACCAAAATGCCATTCCCGCCAGGATATCTATGTTGTGTTCATCGAAACAGGCCCAGGTTTCACACTGAGTGTATAAATACATTGAAAAACATATTAACTATATGTATTACTGTGATAGAGTGTCATTTTGTGTCATTTTGGTTGGTGGTGTGCCCCAGGATTTTTTAAATGTAAAAAGTGTGCCGCGGCTAAAAAAAGGTTGGGAAACACTGCTATATGGAATCATGGGAACTGTAGTTTTGTGAAGAACCATTGCTCACCCTGGAAAACTAGAACTCCCTTTCATGTCAGGAGCGACTTGAGAAACTGCAAATCACTTCTGGTGTGAGGGTATTGGCTATCTGATTCCATGGCATTAAAGCATGGAAATTAAAGTGTGATCAAGCTGTATTAATTTTACAGTCTAGATCAGGCCTGGGCAAACTTCGGCCCTCCGGGTGTTTTGGACTTCAACTCCATAGCACTTGTATCCTTATCTTCTGATGCATGGTGCAATGGCTGAAAGAGAGATGTTGGGCATGACCTTTGGCGATCCCCATTCCTAGCTGAGGTGTGGCTCCCTCGCTCTTTCCACTACCCTCCTCTCGGTGCAGTTTGATCCTGTTGTAAAACCCCAGTGGAAAAACAACTATCAGCTTCCAATATTTAAGGGAAAAGGATTTACAAGGAGCGCCCGAGTTGCTAGGCAGTAGCGCATGATGCGCCCAGCGACAGTTGGGGTAAGTTGCATGTCTATATTTGTCAAGAGTGCCCACGAGATTCGGTCTATCCTTGGGCATCATACGTGCGTCTTCTTCGAGGGATCTCTCTATAAGTCGACAACAGAGACTAGAGGGCTAGGTGTGTACGTAACACAACTGGAAAACATGTTTACTTTCAGCAAGCAGCATTTCCCTGTCTCTGCTCCCAACCGTAAATCCTGCGGCTCGGCTACTCCTTAATCTTCACAAGATCCCTGGTGTCAAGAAGGCCTTGTGTCAATCGAGGACCATTTAGCAGTGTTTGTTCTCAAGTTCAAAGCAACCGTCACCTCTTTACTTGGGATGTTTTCTGACCTTCGACCCCTCTGTTGACTCAGGCCGCTTCCCTTTTGAGGTCAACATCAAAATAGAGATGTACGCCTCCTTGGCCTGACCATGGCGGGCACTCTAGAGATCAAGGACTTCAAGGCCCATTTGTGTCCCATCTGTCAGCTGGGACTTGAAGCTCTTTGGCTCCTCTATTTTTTTGGACAAGTGTGAAAATGGGGCGAGTTTTCGGGGTGCTTTCGGCAATGGGTTTCAGTCTTTTTAAAGCATGGCGCTCAGCTCTGTCTCTCACAAAGACCATTCAATGGCATCGTGAATAGTTCAAAAGCTGACCGGTCACGTCCGAAACTTTAATCTGACCAGATTGGACATTAGGGTTTGGGGAAGGAGTGGATCATGCTGTGGTTCTCAATAGTTCCTAATGCTGTGACCCCTTAATATAGTTCCTCATGTTGTGGTGACCCCCAACCATAACATTATTTTTGTTGTTACTTCAAAACTGTAAGTTTGCTACTGTTATGAATCGTAATTTAAATATTTGATATGCAGGATGTATTTTCAGTCGCTGGACCAAATTTGGCACAAATACCCACATTTGAATACTGTTGGGATAGGGGGTGATTGATTTTGCCATTTTGGGAGTTGTAGTTGCTGGGATTTATAGTTAACCCACAATCAAAAAGCATTCTGAACTCCACCAATGACGGAATTGAACCAAACTTGGCACATAGAACTCCCATGACCAACAGAAAATACTTGGAAGGGTTTGGTGGGCATTGACCTTGAGTTTGGGAGTTGTAGTTCACCTACATCCAGAGAGCACTGTGGACTCAAACAATGATGGATGTGGACCAAATTTGGCACGAATTCTCCATATGCCCAAATGTGAACACTGGCGGTGTTTGGGAAAAATAGACCTTGACATTTGGGAGTTGTAGTTGCTGGGATGTATAGTTTACCTACAATCCAAGAGAATTCTGAACCCCGCCAATGATAGAATTGGGTCAAACTTCCCACACAGAACCCTCATGCCTATTCATGCCAAGTTTGGTCCTGATCCAACATTGTTTGAGTCCACAGTGCTCTCTGGATATAGGTGAACTACAACTCCAAAACTCAAGGTCAATGTCCACCAAACTCTTATAGCATTTTATCTTGGTTATGGGAGTTCTGTGTGGGAAGTTTGTGTCTTTCTGCCATTCCTGCCAGGATATCTATGTTGTGTTCATCGAAACAGGCCCAGGTTTCACACCAAGTGTATAAATACATTTAAAAACATATTAACTATATGTATTACTGTGTTAGAGTGTCATTTTGTGTCATTTTGGTTGGTGGTGTGCCCCAGGATTTGGTAAATGTAAAAAGTGTGCCGCGGCTCATAAAAGGTTGGGAAACACTACATTAAGGCATCCGTTATTTCCTTCCTTTATGTTCTCCATTTTGAAACAACACCCCCCAAGGCACAAAAAAAGGAAACTCTAGCTATAGACAGATTTCATCTTTTGCATACAACGTTGCGTGTATGGCCTCTGTTTTGAAATGCCCTAACTCAAACCACACGGATCTGCTCCAGTTCTTCAACGAGGGATGTTTACACATGTTTTGCATTACGACCCACATAAAAACGAAGCCTCGTACAGCAGACGCTGGTGATAAAACCAAGTGGTACAGAGATTAAAGTTTATTCTGAGGTCTGGAGATGACTGGTTTCACTTTCTGGAGTAAATTCTGCGTTAATGTCATGTCAAGGAGGCGAGGGGAGGCACGCACTCGGGTGGCTTCCATTTCTGAGTGATGGCGCATCCATTTTTGGGTTTTAAAAGGAGCTCTTGAGCCTCTTTCTGGCCAGATCCCAACATTGCACGTTGGCTCTGCTTTCGATCTTTGAGCCATGAAGACCTTGTTGGGATGTGACATTGCTTCAAGTAGAGTGCCGCATATTAATAGTGTGACCCAAAATGAATTAATTACCAATAAACCATTCCTGTTTTAGAAGGTCGTATATGAGCCTCACCCATGGCTTCGGAGGAAAGGGTCAGTGGTTATGTTTACCTCGTGCCATTCTGGTCCCCAGACATTGCGGCGCTTTGCTGCTTCTTTCTTCTAAGGTCAAAACCTGAGAGTAAACCACATTGAACACAATGACCAGCAATCCTATTAGGGACATACACAAGCATATTATATTTATGGTGGGTCCATATGTGTATCTATGGGAAGAATGCAAAATGGGGGTACTACCCCTAAAGTTTAGGTTTGTGTTTTTGGAGTAAACCTTGAACTGTTTCATGTCCTGGCTTTTGGTGGAGGCCGCAATCGGTTTTTTGGGAGCCTCCCAAAATAGGCAGGGCAAATATCTGTTTTCACTTTGGGGAACCGAGACCATTTTTTTTGGTGGGGGGGGGGCATGCCCGGATTACCCATAAGGCCAACGAGGCCATGGCTTAGGGGGTGCAAGCTGGGGGCGCAGATCACGGACCAAAAAAACCCAAAACTGGTCTGTGCCCCTCTTTCCCCTTTTCTCATGCCCCTCCTCGCTCCTTCTCCCGGCAAAGTCTCTGCTCCATCCCCTCCGTCTCTCTCGCTCTCTCACGTGCGCTCAATCTCTCTCACGCTCTCTCACACTCTCTCTCACGTTCTCTCTCTCGCGCACGCTCTCTCTCTCACGCTCTCTCACGCTCTCTCATGCTCTCGCTCTCATGCTCTCTCTCACACACTCTCTCTCACGCTCTCTCGCTCTCGCTTTCTCTCGCGCTCTCGTTCTCACTCTCTCACGCTCTCTCTCTCTTTCTCTCTCTCTCTCTCTCTCTCTCTTGTGCGTGCCTTTGGAGCGAGTTTCCACCTGCTGCACTCTCCCCAAGCCTCCTGACCCCCGAGGCGGCCTTCAGAGCACAGCAGAGCTTTCCAGACGGTGGGAATGGGGACCTTGGAGGTGGCGGGAGGTTGGCTTAAAGGGGGCGTAATTTCAAAGTGTGGCCTAGGGCGCAAAAAAGTGTTAATCCGGGCCTGGGGGGAGGCTCCCCAGCTCCCCTTCCCCTCATTTTAGGCATTTAAAACCCTACTCTAGAGGAGAGGCACTCAGGTGCAGACAGGTGCATGCTTTAAGGAGCCTTCTTACCTGTTTCTTACTCTAGAGGAGGCGCTCAGTTGTAGATAGGCACACACACATGCACTTTCCAAGGCAAGGAGGCAAGTTTACTCCAGAGGAGGCTCTTGGTTGCAAGCAGGCACATGTTCTTTCTGGGCCTGAACAGCACATACACTTTCCAAGGCAAGGAGACAAATTTACTCCAGAGGAGGTGCTCGGTTGAAGGCAGGTGCATGTGCTTTCTGGCCCGGCACCACATACACTTTCCAAGGGAAAGAGGCAAGGTTACTCCATAGGAGGTGCTCAGCTGTGGGCAGGCACACATGCATTCTGGATCTGCACACCACATGCACTTTCCATGGCAAGGAGACAAGTTTACTCCAGAGGAGGTGCTTGGTTGAAGGCAGGTGCATGTGCTTTCTGGCCCGGCACGCACATACACTTTCCAAGGGAAGGAGGAAAGTTTACTTCAGAGGAGGTGCTCAGCTGCAGGCAGGTGCACATGCTTTCTAGCCTGGCACACACACAAACCTTCCAAGGGAAGGAGGCATTTTACTCTAGAGGAGGCGCTCAGCTGCAAGCAGGCGCACACACTTTCTGGACCTGCACACCACATGTACTTTCCATGGCAAGGAGACAAGTTTACTCCAGAGGAGGCGCTCGGCTGCAGACAGACACACACCCTTTCTGGGCCTGCACGCCACATGCATTTTCCAAGACAAGGAGCAGGCCCAGATTAACACCTTTTTGCGCCCTAGGCAACACTTTGGAATTATGCCCCCTTTAAGCCAACCTCTACCGCACCCCCCCATCACTCAGACCCACACAAAAAATAAGTCATATCATACAACTTACCTCAAATTCACTCAGGTAGCCCAATACATCTCAGTTGATCAGTAATATCCAAATAAATCAACAACAACCTGCGCCAATCAGCGCAGGTGTATCCACGGGGCTCGCGGGGTGCCTGGGCCAGACCCACCTGCAGCAGCGCCATGCTCGGGCCCATTTTTAAAAATGCCATCCCAATGCAGTGGCAGGGAGTTCCACAGTCACACTTTCTGCCCGAAGCGGGACTCGAACTCAGGATGCTAAGACAGAAGCACCGCCCGAAGAGGAGTCAAGGGAAGTGGAGCCAATCACAGAAGCGCTTTCCAAGGGCGGGAATTCAAATGGGAGAGTGACACCTGGCAGGGCCAATGAAGGGATGGGATGGCACCGAGGAAGGACGGACCCTCCTTGGCGCCCTCCGCCATCCCCGTGAGCCTGCTCGCTTTCTCTCCGCCGCCCAGCCACGCCCCCTGGCTCCGCCCTCGCTGCCTCCCATTGGCCCGGCCCCACCGCAGCCCCTGCAGGGCATGCCGGGAGGCATAGTCTTTCTCCTGCGGGGAGGGAGGCAGAAGCGGAGAGAGGTACACGACGGGAAGTGTAGTCTTCAGGACAGGGCCTGCTCTCATAGACATCTATGGGGGGGGCCGAGGGTGGGTGGGAAAAACGTGTTGCATTTTTATTTGTTTCAACTTTTTTTTTGGTCCGTGATCTGCGCTTTAAGCAGGGCCGGACCTACCTGGTCCCGGGGGGTAGGCAAAAAATTTTTTTGCGCCCCCCAGTTGCTCCCGAGGGGAGCCCAGTGCGCATGCGCCAATCTGTGCACACACGCACTGGCTCCAGAGCGCGCCTCCTGCTTTGGAGCCCAGTGCGCATGCGCGAAACTGCGTGCACGCGCACTGGCTCCAAAGTGGGAGGTGCGCTCTGGAGCCAGTCCGCATGCATGGAGCTTTTTTGCGCATGCGCAGAAGCTCCTACACGTGCTGTAGCGCCTGTAGAAGCTTCTGCGCATGCGTAGGCACGCTGGCCTAACAAAGGCCCGGCCGGCATGGCGCAGGCCGCAGAGCCAGCTGCGGAGGCCTGGCCGGCGCAACGGTGGGGCGGGGCAGCGTGGCACGGGTGACAGGGCGGGGCGGAGCTGGCACGGTGGCGCCCCTCCCAGGTGGCGATGCCCCTCCCAGGTGACGTCGCCCTACGCGCCTGCGTAGTCCGCCTAATGGACGAACCGGCCCTGGCTTTAAGATAACTTGAAGAATGTTGAGCTGGCCCAAAGGAAATCTCAGACTTCCTGCCATTTGTCCTCTGCCTCTGGAAGCCACAGGAGGGATGAGCAATGCTTCAATGTGGCCTTCCAGATGTTTTTGGACTCTCAGAATTCCTTATCCTTTACAATGTTGAGGTATGCTTGAAAGGATTTGAACTTCCATGCTATGGGATCCTGAGTTCTGTAGTTTGTCGATGCACTAGAACTTTTTGGCAGAGGAGACTGAAGACCTTGTAAAACTACAACAGGAATCATAGAGTTGGAAGAGACCTTGTGGGCCATCCCGTCCAAGCCCATTCTGCCAAGAAGCAGGAAAATTGCATTCAAAGCAACTCCGAGAGATGGCCATCCAGCGTCTGTTTAAAAGCCTCCAAAAAAGGAGCCTCCACCACACTCCGGGGCAGAGAGTTCCACTGCTGAACGGCTCTCACAGTCAGGAAGTTCTTCCTAATGTTCAGATGGAATGTGTTTAAGTCTGAAAGGATTTGCAGCTCCACATCATCCAGAGGATCACATAATTCCCATCTCCTGGAAAAGATTTGACAAAGTTGTCTGTGCACATGTGCCTCGGATTAACTCGCACTTGAAACCAGCTCTATAAAGAATATCACAGCAAACCGAATGGAGCTACATGCTTATAAAACAAAATATTCTCTCTCTCTGTCTCTCTCTGTCGGGCATATGTGGGCTTTCTCCTATTTGCACCGCAAGCAAAAGCTAGAAAAGATTCCTATCTGGTGTGAAAAGCTTGTTGCTTGGCTTCTCCTCAAACCTCAAAGGTTTTGCAATAGAAGGAGAATGCTTCATTCTTTTCCCCATATGGGATACATGCGCCTGAGTCTGCATTCACATACATGTTCTGTCTCTCTCATTCACATTCCTCAATTAGATTACAAGAAGTCACACCTTGAAATCAAAGTACTATGTTTCCCTGGCATAAATTTACCTTTGGTAATTTGGAGACATCCCAACCACAATGAGTTGCCATCTGGTGACGTAATAGAAAGCTCACTCACACTGGGGGGGGGGTTTTGGAAGGCAATTTTCCCCCCAGCAACTACAACTCCCAAATGTCGAGGTCTATTTTCCCTAAACTCCACCAGTGTTCACATTTGGGCATTCTGAGTATTTGTGCCAAGTTTGGTGCAGATCCATCATTGTTTGAGTCCACATGGCTCTTTGGATGTAGGCAAACTACAACTCTAAAACTCAAGGTCAATACTCATCAAACCATTTCAGTATTTTCTGTTGTTTATCGGAGTACTGCGTGCCAAGTTTGTTTCAATTCCATCATTGGTGGAGTTCAGAACGCTTTTTGATTGTAGGCAAACTATCAATCCCAGCAACTACAACTCCCAAATGACAAAATCAATCCCACCTCAACCCCACCAGTATTCAAATTTGGGTGTATCGGGTACAATCAGTACGTAAAGTAGGTCTAGTCATAAATGATTGTTTAAAAAGAGACATTATAGCAACTGGGGGATGAATGGTTTGTGAACTGTTGATGATGTTTCCCTTATTTTTGTAATTATTGCTCCTCTTAAGCTAATTTGAAATACGTTATTTCATTGTGTAAAGCAGGGCTGTCCAACAGGCGGCCCTGGGGCCGTACATGGTCCCCGATCCCCTTCCCTCCGGCCCCCTAACTTGTTTTAATAAAATACAAATTAAAAATAAAAATAAAAAAATAAAAAAATACCTACTTCCGGGTTTAGGCAAGCATCGCGAGACTACGCCAGCCACAGACGGGATTTCGAGGGAGGTCGAAATCCCGTCTGTGGCTCGTATTCTCGTGATAGCTGCCGAAAATCTCAGGTCCCGCGGATTTGTGGCCGGCCTGGGCACGCCGCCTCCTCCCTCGCGGCTGCTTCCAGGCCAGCCCCCATTCCCTCAGAGAGAGGGAGGAGGGGAGCGAGGCAGGGGAAGCCCCTCCTGGCTCCGTCCTCTTCCTGTGGAGGCCTCGCTTCCCGCCCAGCGGATGGGAGAGCCGTCGCGCCCGGCCTGAGCTTGGCCTCGGCTCCAGCGGGGGCTCTTCGGGGGGACAGTGGCGGCGTTGGCGCTCGGCCCTGTGGCGGGGGCTCCCGCAGTATGGGTAAGGAAGGGCCTGGCTCGAATCAATCAATATAAAAACAGTGGGACGTTGGGTGAGGGGGGGAGGGTCCCTCAGCGGCGGTTTCCTTGGCGACGCTTCCTTCCCCTCCTCCGCGCCCCCTCCCCCTTGTTGTGCTGCCTTCCCCGCGTGCAGGGCGCAACGTGGCTTCCTTTGCGCCTGCCCCCGCGGCTTGTTTTCCCTTCAGGGAGGGAGGGAGCTCTTTGGGCCTCCTCCACCCGCCTCTGGGAAAGGAGGCCCCATCAAGCCCTGCGACGGCATTGAGGTGTTTGGATTTTTTTTGGTGTGTCCCAATTTGAGTGTGGACTCAAATAACTCAAAGGTATTAGGAAACATTCCCCCAAATCCACCAGTGTTCCCATTTGGGTATATTGAGTATTCATGCCAAGTTTGGTCCAGATCCATCATTATTTGAGTCCACAGTGCTCTCTGGATGGAGGTGAACTACAACTCCACAACTCAAGGTCAATTGTAAGTAAATTGGAGCCGGGGAGGGGGCGGAGCCGGTGGCGGAGGCAGACCCTTGGGCCTCCAGGTGATCAGTGACCGGAATTCCGGCCCTTGGGCCCGTAGAAGTTGGACAGCCCTGGTGTAAAGTATGCTGAACACTAGAATTGGACTATGAGCCATTGTAAACAAGGGACGGGCGTTAGCACAGCTGGTTAATCTCCAACAGCAATGCATCATACCAATCAAAAGGTTAGCAGATTGAAGCCTGGGTCAGGGTGAGCACCCAACCTTCAGCCCAGCTTACTGTCCACCCGAGCAGTTAGAAAACAGCTGTGAGTAGAGAAATTAGTCACTGCTTAAGCGGGGAGGTATTTTACAGCAACATAAAGTAAAAACCAGAAAATGCCTGCTATCAAAGGAAGGAGAAAGTCTGTGATCAAGTGTTCTTCGTCATAGAGCAGCACTGCCCAGGAAGTCGATCGCGATCGACCAGTCGATCGCGGGACCAAAGAAGGTCGACCGCAGCTAGATGGGGTGTTTCTGCTCTGCGCACGCACACCTTCCGCCTGCGTGCACCTTCCACACTGCACACCGTCCATGTTTGCTTCCGGATGAGAGAGAAGCAGGGTGCTCCTCTCTCTCCCCAGCAGTGGAAGCTCCAGGGTTGCTTCCAGACAAGAGAGAGGCCTAACTAACTAACTAACTAACTAACTAACTAATTTTATTATTTATGAGTCGCCCTCCACAGATGTGCTCCGGGCGACTTACACAGCTTGGCATTTACAATACTAAAATATTAAAATATTAAAATATTAAAATATTAAAATATTAAAATATTAAAATATTAAAATATTAAAATATTAAAATATTAAAATATTAAAATATTAAAATATTAAAATATTAAAATATTAAAATGTTAAAATGTTAAAATGTTAAAATGTTGGAATAGACAGATTCCAGATCACTGATTGTCACTCATGCATATGCTCTTCTAAATAGCCATGTCTTAAGTGCCGCCAGAAATGAAGGCAGGTCGAGGATGGCTCTTTGGTCTGGCGGCAGAGAGTTCCACAGGACAGGGGCCACAATGGAGAAAGATCTCTGTCTCGTGGACTCCAGATGAGCCTCTCTCAGACCTGGGACACAGAAAAGGTTCTCGTAGGCTGGCCATGGTGCTCTCAGATGGATGGGTGGTATCAGACGGTCTTTTAGATATGTAGGACCCTGGCCCCGCAAGGCCTTAAATGTCAGGGTCAGGGTCTTATAAAGGATTCTGTACTCAACCGGCAGCCAGTGCAGATGCTGTAAGGATGGCGTTATGTGACACCTCATTGGTGTTTTTGTGAGGAGCCTGGTGGCAGCATTTTGTACAATCTGGATCTTGCGAGTTACTGACCGAGGAAGACCCATGTATAAAGCGTATAAGGCCCCGCCCCCTCCCTGGCTTCAGCTCTACTAGCAGCTTCTCCAGCCTTGAGGAGGGCAGGGCCAAGCCAGCCTTGTGCTAGCTATGCCACCACTGGCTTCTCCCATCCTCTAGCTGCTGAAGCCAGAGGGGCGGAGCCAGGCTGCGCCAAGCTTCTACCAGCAGCCAGCCTTGAGGAGGGCAGGGCCAAGCCAGCCTTGTGCTAGCTATGCCACCACTGGCTTGGCACTGCCATCCTCAAGCCTGGAGAAGCTGCTGGTAGAGCTGAAACCAGAGGGGGGCGGAGCCAGGCCATGCCAAGCCCCTCCCCCCCCGGCTTCAGCTCTACCAGCAGCTTCTCCAGCCTTGAGGAGGGCAGGGCCAAGCCAGCCTTGTGCTAGCTATGCCACCACTGACTTGGCACTGCCATCCTCAAGCCTGGAGAATCTGCTGGTAGAGCTGAAACCAGAGGGGGCGGAGCCAGGCTGCGCCAAGCCCTTCCCCTGGCTTCAGCTCTACCAGCAGCTTCTCCAGCCTTGAGGAGGTAGGTAGATCTTTCTGACTTGGTTTTATTACAAGTAGCTCGCGTGCTGAAAAAGTGTGGGCACCCCTGTCATAGAGGATGGAGCAACAGCATCCTCATGTGCCTGGAATTGAGCACAACCTCCAGGGTGCCGAAGTTGGGAAAAACGCTGACCTCGTACCTCTATCTGTTGTCTGTCCTGTCTGTTTAACGGCATCGAATGTTTGCCGTGTATGTGTTCTGTGAGTCCCCTTTGGGGCGAGAAGGGCGCAATATAAATTCTGTAAATAAATAATTTGTGTCAAATTTGGTCCAGTAAATGAAAATTCATCCTGCATATCAGATATTTGCATGACGATTCATAACAGTAGCAACATTACAGTTGTGAAGTAGCAAGAAAAAGTAATTTTATGGTTGGGGGTTACCATAACATGAGAAACATGATGCCATTGCTTTTTTTTGTTGCTGTGCCAGAATCCACTGCTTTGATTCACATCGAGCCATAGTTTTCCAATGAGTTTTCCAGCCAGCGCCCGTTCTGCTGAGTAAAAGGACAGGACGGCCATTGGCTATGGCTGCCCGGTTATGTCATTTCCAATTTGAAGTCCCGCAGGCCTTGCCGAGTCATGGAGAGTTCACCACCCGTGTGCTGGGTCCGGGAGCCGTGTGGATGACTGAACCTTTCCATCAGCATTAGCCATGGGCTGGAGGGAGCCGGACGGATGGAGGAGGAGGAAGCCCAAAGGTGGTGCCTGCAAGAAGCCAGGTTTGAAGGAGCAGCCAAAGGGTACAAGAGAGGGCTGTGTTGGGAAGATGGCACTCTATGGGCTAAATCCTCAGCTCCATGGAAGAGGACAGACCCTGACCTGTACAGAAGGGTTATGTTTAGTCCACTCCCAACTCTGTCTTTCTTTGGACTCATCTACACTGATCATTTAATGCAGTGTGAAGCTAGCTAACTTCAAACTCTAGTGGCTAGATAACAAAGGTCCATGAGAGTGCATAAAACAAAGGACATAATGCGTATGAGTGCTCTGTGCTCTATGACTGTCATGAGCATCCAGATCTCAGAAAGGTTTCAGGATGTCCTACATTACTGTTTTGCAACCTTCCTAATGCCGTGAGCCCTTAACACAGTTCCTCATGTTGTGATGACCTCTTCCATAACATTATTTTCATTGCTACTTCAGAACTGCCAATCAAAAGGTTGGCAGTTCAAAGCCCGGGTCAGGGGGAGCAAACAACCTTCAGCCCAGCTTACTTGAGTTGCCTGCATATATAAATAAATAAAATGAGATATATATATCTGTGTGTGTGTGTGTGTGTGTGTATATATATATATATATATATATATATATACTAGCTGTACCCGGCACGCGTTGCTGTGCCCTATTTAGGAGATGTGAGAAAGTCTGGGTATATAAGGGTTGGAATTGTTGTTAGTTATGGTGTTGTTGGGACCATGGCTGTGTCATTGTGGGTTGTTCTGGTGGGTGGGATGTTGAAGTCCTGGGGAGTTGTTGGTGTGTGGTGTTGCTGGCGTTCTGCATAGCTTGTGGATATACAATGTTTTTTGTCTTTCCGTCTGCTGTGTTGATGTAGAGGTTGATGCTTGTGTGGGTGGGGTACTTTGGAAGTGAGTAGGTACTTGAAATCCCATTATCCATGGTGTGTCCTCCTCTGAACTGCAGTCGGATGGAGTGTGGGGCATGGGGGGCATTGTGTGCCAAGTTTGGTCTTTATCGGTCTTGGTTCTGGGCCACAGTGGTCTGTGGGGAATGATGGGTTTTG
Organism: Anolis apletophallus; assembly: GCA_030556195.1. Classification (NCBI taxonomy): domain Eukaryota; kingdom Metazoa; phylum Chordata; class Lepidosauria; order Squamata; family Anolidae; genus Anolis; species Anolis apletophallus. The sequence continues at coordinate 6,293,817 of JARBWK010000016.1, forward strand.
AAGTAGTACAAATCCCATTATCCATGGAGGTACTTCAAGTCCCATAATCCATGGTCCACCTTCCACCAAACTGTAGTAGAATGTAGCGTGGGTCATAGGGGCTCTGTGTACCAAGGTATGTTACTGTCAATTCAAGCCATACACAATGTCCAGTGAGCTGAGGCCTAGTCAGGAACAGCAAGTTAATGAAGCCTTACTGTCAATTCAGAGCGTAAACAGCATTCCATTAAGTGAGGCCCAGTCAGGGAAATTAAGTTAATGAAGCCTTACTGTCAATTTTGGGCATGGTCTGTGATTTGTAGGGGTGTAAATTTTCTGTGGGAAGTGAATTGGGTGTTTGTGTTTGTGCCTCAGCCCTTTGCCTTATCCTCCTCTTACAGTTTATTATGGGTTGGAATGTTCATGTTGGCTGGCCAGTACAGGAGTTATGCAAATCCGCCCTTATTGGCAGCCAATCATGTTGCCAGTAGGTAGAGGCTGGGAGAGTCGTTGGCAGCCCCGGAGGATGCTGGGAAATGTAGGTTTTAACTCGTTGTTTTGGGGGCCTTTTAGGTTTTGGGGGAGTTTCTTTGCTACAAGCCTACCTTGCTTGAGGCCTATTTCTGTTGGCAAGTTTGGTGTTTCTGCGTTGTAAGGTTTCTCTGTTTGGGACGGTCGTTCCATGACGGGAACCTCTTTATCTATTATATATAGGAAGAGCCGTCATGGGAAGACTACCTCAAACAGAGAAACCTTACAACTCAGAAACACCAAACTTGCCAACAGAAATAGGCCTCAAGCAAGGTACGTTTGTAGCAAAGAAACTTTCCCTCCCCAAAACCTAAAAGGCCCCCAAAACAACGAGTTTAAAAAAACTACATTTTCCAGCATCCTCCGCAGCTGCCTCCGAATGCCATTGGCCGACATCGGCCCACACAAAATGCAGAGAGGAAGAGTAACCATAGCAACGCTTGCCAGAGCCATCCAAGGCTAGGATAGAATGCTGAGAGATTTCAGTTGTCAGTTGGTGTTTGAGGGTTAAACTGTCAAAACCAAACTCTACGAGGGAGCAATTCTCCAGCAATTCCTACCCACACAACAGAACACAACTTCCAATCACAACCCATCCCACCAACCTTATGGGACCCCGTACACACAACACCTACCACCACCACAAACAAAAACCATTCCTTCCTTCCACACAGACAGAAACTGACCCAAAAGGCAAGCCATGCCTTCTAAAAATAACAGCATCAGACGACACACTCACAACGCTACATACATCAAACAAAAAAGGGCAGAACAAACGCCAGAACAGAAACACACTGCACAGCAGAGACACAGACAACAGGTCACTGCACGACGCACAGCTGAGAACCAAATGCAAAGAACTGCACGACAAGAAGAAGCGTGCAGCCAGGAACAACAAAGACACAGAAATGCAACACAACAGCAGCGCGCAAGGAGCGCAGAAACACGACGTCGCAACACAGAAAACAAACTTCAAAAACACCACAACCAATTCCTAGCCCTCAGCTACAACGCTGCAGAAGACTACAGCATGGCGCCAGAGGCCGACATTGGCACCCTAACGCACATCTGCACACACTGCAAAGCCCTGAAATACCCAGCAGAAACAACAGGAATGTGCTGCCTAGCCGGTAAAGTCTCTCTACCACCACTTGCCACTCCTCCACAACCACTACAGACTTTGCTGAGTGGACACACTCCAGAATCAAAACACTTCCTCCGCTATATAAGACAATACAACTCATGCTTCCAGATGACATCATTTGGAGCACACATAGAAAGTGCGCAATTCATTCCTACATGACCCCACCAAGACCATAAGTAACATCATTTCCAACCCTTACATACTCAGACTTTCTCGCATCTCCTAAATAGGGCACAGCAACGCGTGCCGGGTACAGCTAGTATTTTATATATATATATCGGCATTACTTTGCCTGCTATCCCCAGGAGGCGATCCGGGCCTGCAGTGGGAGCACTTGGTGACCTGCGGCGGCTGATTGCCCTGGCGACCTGGAAGACTTGTGTAAAGAACGCTGAATATCGGTAAAGATGACGCGCAGGCAGCAATTCGATCCCACAAGATTTATTCCAGGTCTCATAACCTTTGAAGCCAGAACTGGCTTCACCAGGAACAAACATTACTTATATACAGAACACGCCCCCATCACCTGTCCATCACATCAAAGACCCTCCCCCCATGGCTTGCAATGCACAGAAGAGATTTCATCATTTCCCCTCTGACTCAGCAGTCCCAATGTCCAGTGGATATTTTGTCATATCCTCCCTGAGTCAGCATGTCACCAGTCATTGCCATTCATGTTGGTGTGGTGTGACCCAAGGCTCATTCTCAGCACTGTACACGCTTCCAAGGTCACACCTGTTCAGGATTACTTCTGTTGGAAGGGTCTAAGATTAGAGCACTCTCTGCCCTAATCGACAGATCATTACAACTTGATCGTCTTCTGGGTCACCAGGGCGATCAGCTGCTGCAGGTCGCCGACTGCTCCTGCTGCAGGCCCGGATCGCCTCCCGGGATGGCAGGCACTCCAAAGCCGGGATGGCAGGCACTCCATGGCAGGGCGATCAGCCGATTGGGAATGCCTCTGATGGAACGGCTGGGGACGAGAGCGGGCAGAGGCCTGCAGCCTCCGATTGTCTGCTGCTCTGCTCTGCTGCTGCGGCGGCTGGGTCCGCTTTGTCATCTTCTGGGCTGGGTCCATTGGGCCATTCCATCTTGGGATCCTTCCTCTCTTTATTTTATTTTAGTGGTTTTTATTATTTTTTATAATTATTTTATTATAATAATATAATAATATAATAAATAATATAATATAATGTTATATTATATTATAATTTCAATATATTATAATGTCTATATATATACTATACTATAATAATTATGATATTAATACTAATAATATATGAATATTTCTTGATATATTAATATGTTAATATTAATGATGTGTAATATATAGTAAATATAGTAAATAAATAAATAATGTAGATTAGAATGTAGTTCAGCCTTTAGGTGCGGCCCCCCATAATATTCTTTGGCTCTTGTGTGGCCCCTTGGAAAAAATAATTGCCCTCAGAGTCAGACCTGTCAGGGGAAAAACTTTACCTTTTTATTTTTAAAAAAATCTTGTAACCTTACTTTTTGGATAACCCTTGTACTTTTATGACACTCGCTTAAAATATCTGTATATATTGGGTGAAGGATTCATTGAGCTTTCAAGCATCTTTCCTCCCTAGGAATAAGCCCTGTTTTCAGGGAATCCCCTTCGATTTGGCCCTTTCAGCAAAGAAAACGGCTTCTGTTTCCTTTTAGCATCGCAATAATTGGAAAAACTTGCATTTTTATTTTGAAATGTTGATGTTGGGGAGAAATAAAGGTTTTGTTTTATTTTGTTTTGTTTTTCCTTTTGAGCTTTCAAAAAAGAAGGAAGAGGCCTCGGTGGAGGAGGATATTCAAAGTTTCAGGATGTGCCAGCCTTTGCAAATACTAAAGTAATGCAGAGCAGGCCAAACCACATCTCTCTTGCCATCAAGACGCTCTTCCTAATGTTTATCCAAGATCTTTTCTAATGTAAATCTGGGAAAATTAAGGGCTGGGATTCAGCCAGGATAAGGTTATGAGTATAGTATCTAATAGGCATGGTTTAGAACCCAAAAATAGGAAATTGAAAATCTAATGGGGGGGGGGGGGGGATTTTTTTTGATTAGTAATAGGACGACTTAAAAAAAATTTTCCAAAAATTTCTAAAATGTAACTTAATTACAAACGAAATTCGTTAGTAGTTCGTATGCCAGCGCATGCGCATTCCAGATGGAGTTTGGCCTACAACTCCCAGAAATCCTAACAGCTGGTAAATTGGCTGGGATTTCTGGGAGTTGTAGGCCAAAACTTGAATAAATCATACTGAATTCTAGATGGGACTCTCCAAATAGGAAGGAGGGAGCAAGGGAGGGAGGGAGGGAGCGGGTATTCTATTCTTGGAAGCAGCAAAAGAAAAGGAGGAGGAGCCCCCGCCCCGCTCCTCGCTGCCTCTCTCTCACCCCGATCCCGAGGGAGCGAGGGCCCAAGTTTGCCCAGGCTGGTCATATACCTACATTCCATGCACATGTAATAATACAGCAGTAATAACAATGGGTATAAGAAGAGGTAAAATTCAAACCGAAGTATTCTGACTGGTCCCTGCCTCATGCGGTGCAAACGGGCTCTTCTCTGTGAGCTCGGGAAAAGCCAGCGTTTTCTGCTTGGGTGCACACACATACATATTCTTTGGGGGATTTGCTGCAGAATCTTCTCTATGAGCCCGGGATTCTGCAGCAAATCCCCCAAGAATATGTATGTGTGTGCTCCCAAGCAGCAAACGCTGGCTTTTCCCCTGGCTAATTTCCCGGGCTAATAAGAGAAGAGCCCGTTTGCGTATGAGGAGAGACCAGTCAGAATACTTCGGTTTGAATTTTACCTCTTGTTATTGTTATTACTGCTGTATTATTGCATGTGCATGGAATGTAGGTATGATCAGTTGGATTACTTATAATATTAGGCACTTACAGTAGCATTCATTCTATTATACATTAGGTTGGTTTCTCACCCCAATACTCTTTGATGCTTTAGATCCTGGCAGGGCAGGAGAGGCAGGGAAGCCTGGAAAAATGTAAACAGAGAGGTTTACTCAGACGTAAATCCACAAAGGAGGGCCCTTCATCCAAAGTGCCCTCCTTTGCAGATTTACTTCTGAGTAATCCTCTCTTTACATTTTTCCAGGCTTCCAGCCGAAAGAAGGAGCGAGTTTAGGGCTTGCCTTGCCATAATACTTATTGGCAAGGGAGGCGGGAGGGTGGTGAGAGAGAAGGAGGGTGCCCCCCCCCCCTTATGACCTAATAACAACACTTAAGAAAATCCTGGTCCCCGAAGTTCGAAAAAGAAAGTCCACTTCCTGGTTGGCATTCCAGGTGCGGAAATACTCGAAAGTAGCATTTCTTACGAATTTCTTACGAAAAGAATCATTTTCATAACTTTTTTCTCATGCCTAGTATCTAAATTCAGGGAAATCATGCTATCCCTCTATTCTGCCTTGGTTAGACCACACCTGGAATATTGTGTCAAATTCTGGGCACCACAATTGAAGGGAAATGTTTGTTGTCGAAGTTTAGGGGGTTCTGCCCATAATGGGGCCAGAGCCCAGGCCAACTCTAAATGCGAGGTTTTTAGCCAAATCCGGGTGGTCCCTTTTAAAGCGCTAAAATCCCACAATAAGTCCCAATGCAATCTCACCCAGATCCGGAAACACGCCAAACCCGAGAGAAGAGTCTTTACCAGCTGGTGAAAGGATGAGAGCCAGAGTCCGAGGTCCAAAGAAGGCTAACATCATTGATGCCGTGACGGATGGAATCCAACTGCAGGGAGTTCCACAGTTCTTTTCCTCCATCTTGGGCCAGGTAGCCCAAGGACAAAGACCAGAAAATGGCCCCTTTCCTTCTCTTTCTCTCTGCCTCTGTCTATGCTCCATTTTTTCCTGACTCATTGAAGCCTACAGCACCCGGTATTCCCAGGCAGTCTCCCATCGAAGTACTAACCAGGCCCGACCCTGCTTAGCTTCCGAGATCAGACGAGATCGGGCGTGTTCAGGGTGGTATGGCCGTAGGACAAGCTGTAATGTGTCCAAAGGAGAGTGACTCAAATGGTCAAGGGTCTGGAGAACAAGCCCTGTGAGGAGCGGCTTAAAGAGCTGGGCACGTTTAGCTTGAAGAAGAGAAGTCTGTGAGGAGACATGATGAAGGCCGTGTATAAATATGTGAGAGGAAGTCATAGAGAGGAGCAGGCTCGGATTAACACTTTTTTGCGCCCTAGGCCACATCTTGGAATTACGCCCCCTTTAAGCCAACCTCCCGCCACCTCCAAGGCCCCCATTCCCAACGGCTGGAAAGCTCCGCTGTGCTCTTTTTTAAAAAAGTAATTTTTATTAAGTTTCTTTAAAAGTAATAACAAAAAGAAAAGGGGGAAAGGGGGAAGTACGAAACAACAATAACATCACATTACATACCCACACACTCCATTCATCAAAGACAATAACAAGATGGGTGGGGGGGGGGGGGAGGAAAGGATTGATGTGAGTGTTGACATCTGTAGGGGTATCTTCCCAAAACATAAATTAATGATTCATACACATTAAAGCAAAGATCTTATATTCCTGCTTAATTCTTAGTTTCTTTCACTTTCATATTAAACAGTACTTATCCCTAGGAAAACACTTATATTAAGCAATTAAACATTGATTAGCCATTCGATATTATTTTCCCCCAGATATTCGATCAAAGGCGACCAGTCTGTTTTCTTCATACACGAATTCTGTGATAAAGCTGTCGTTAGGCAGTCCATTTTCATGATCTCGAGGATTTTCACTCTCCAGTCGTTGAGGTTGGGTAATTCTTTCTCTTTCCATCTTCTTGCAATGGTCATTCTGGCGGCAGTAATGCAGTATATAAATAACTTTTCAATGTTTTTGTCTATTTTGAAATCAATCAGGCCCAAAAGTAGATATTCCGGTTTCAACTCAAACTTTATCTTTAAGGCAAATTGCATCTCTCTATGAATTTCCCCCCACAATTTTTTAACCTTCTTACATCCCCACCACATGTGGTATAAGCTTCCAACCTCTTTCCTGCATTTCCAACAGTTCTGGTTGTAATTCCTATAGAATTTTGCTAGCTTGGCCGGAGAAAGATACATACCACCTATGTAGAATTTTCAAATAGTTTTCCTTTAAATCATACGAATATGTATAGCTCCGCTGTGCTCTGAAGGTCTCCTCGGGAGTCGGGATGCTTGGGGTGAGCGCAGCGGGTGCAAACTCGCTCCAAAAGCGCGCATGAGAGAGAGAGAGAGAGAAAGAGGAGGGGGGAAGATGGAGGGGACAGAGCAGAGACTTTGCCGGGAGAAGTGTAGCCGAACAATGGGTTAGAAGGGCCCTTCCCTTAAGAGGACCAAGCCCAGGCCACCCCTAAAAGGCGAGGATCGAGGCCCAAATCTGGTTGATCTTCCCAGAACTACAAATTCCAAAGTAACCCAGATCAATGCTCACCCAGACGGAAGAACGCCACTACCGAGAGAAGAGTCTAATTCAACTGAATAGGATGAAATGCCACGCCAAGGTTCCAAAGGCAAAACATAGTCTTTAATGGGAATGCAGGCAAATATATAGAAAAGCAGTAATTTACATTTGAATCGGGTGCCCTCCCCTCCCACGTGTAGCTCCAGCTGATTGGCCGCGCTGTCAAAGTCAGCTGGGCCAGGAGGCGGCCGGCGCGCTTTAACCAATAGGGAAAAGGTGCCAGAATTCGAACGAGCCAATCCTGGCTGGCTATGCAAGGCGGGAAAGGACACAAAGGAAAAAACGGCTGGGTGGAGGAAGTAACCTGTGGCTGAATACCTTGCGGCTGGCGAGCCCCCGATGTGGAAGCTCAAGCCTTCCTGTCTATTGTTTGTCTTTGAATACCTTAATGGGAGTTCTTTGTCCTGGCTGAAACTCCTTTGTGTTGAGAGTTTCAGTCTAGCGGGAAGCATGGTTTCTCAGTTTTAAAATGGCAAAATCATAAGTTATTTCAGCCGGTAAACGGGGGTCCGAAGCCCACTCTGGTCCAGCTATGGTGTGGCTGAGTGACTTGGGGTTGCCAGAGCCCATGAGTCCCTTGGGGGTCTAGTTCCAAAGCCAAGGGGAAACACGAGCGGGTGGATCCAGGCCCATAATGGCAGAATCTATGTTCCACAGAACACCTGACCTCCACCCAATATTGGTGCAAAGCATCATATGGCCAGAAAAATGTATTATTTGTTTACCAGGGGAACTCTCCGCAAAGGGAGCCCTGGCTGAGCTTGGGAGCATGGTTGCTCAGTTAAAATGGTCCGGGAAGGTAGCTATTGGGGCTGGCTGCGAGGTCCGAAGCTCGCATGAAACAACCATGTTTTGGATTTGGATTATATGACCATACATATTCCCTTATCATTGGCCAAGCTCCGAAAATGACAGAGACATATGTGGGGGAGTCTTGGGCATAAAGAGTGTGGGCCTCACCCCACGAAGAAACCCAACATCCCTCCCCCCAAGGTTATTATTTGTGCAAGGCAAAATGGATAGGAAAGCGGGTTATTGTGCTCTGTTAACCCCTGGAACTCTCTGCTGAGGGCGTTATCTTAAAAGTTACATTGACACAAAAGGGAACACATTTGGGTTCAACCAGACAATACAGAGATCCCCAGCAATTATCCCCAATACATTCCCATACAACTTTTGCTCCCAGAGGAATGATCTTCAAAACAGGCAACACAATGCTGCTTTCCTCCTGGGAGTTGTAGTCCTCCACTGTCCTTGGGAACTGCAGAGCCTTTGGGGCTTGGGGTGCAAAGGAGTAGCAAAGTCATTGAGGGTCCATGGTGTAAAGGGGAAAAACAGGAAATGTCCAGCTGAAGAAACGTCCTTGTGGAAACTATAAAGTCCGTGATCAGGGGAGAGAGTCTGAGGGTAGTGATCCTGGGTGTGCCCGCTTGTATGGGGCTGAGCTCAAATCAGTGAGAATAGCAGCAAGAAGAGTCCATGATCAGTGTCCTTGGGCGAACTTCAGGTCCCAGCTCGCACAGACTCGGGTTATGAGTTCGAGGCCTCCTACTCGCACAGGTCCCTCCGCAGAGACCTTCTGGAGGCGACCTGCCGAGGCAGAGAGTCACAAAGTCCATGTGGCAAGAGGGGAAAAGGCTGGGAATATTCAACTGGGAAGTGTCCTTGGCGAACTGCTTCTCCCAAAGCCCAAAAGACCTGGGTTCCCTTTCAGTCCCCTTGCAATCTGGGCAAAACCCCTCTGGAAAAGCATCGGACACGGTTTGTCCAGAAAGAGAGTCCCTTTGGGTCCATGGTCTGTAAGATGTGGCAAGGGCTTATGCTGGAATCAGCTGGGGAGAGCAGTCCAGGGATAGTCCGGGTTAAGTATTACTTCTTTGCCTCCGTTTTCACACAGGAGGACAGACAACATATGCCTGCAGCTGAGTCAGTTTTTTCAGGGAGGGAATTAAATGAATTAAACCAGATAGAGATAAACAAGGAAGACGTTCTCCCATGCCTTACTTAACTAAATGTCAACAAATCACCAGGGCCAGATGGCATCCACCCCAGAGTTCTTAAGGAACTCAAGTGTGAAATTGCTGAAATTCTAGCCAAAATATATAACCTTTCTCTAAGATCAGGCACTGTACCCGAGGACTGGAGGGAGGCAAATGTAACTCCGATCTTCAAGAAAGGGATCCAGGGGTGATCCAGGAAATTATAGGCCAGTTAGTCTAACCTCAGTTCCAGGCAAAGTGATGGAAACCATTATTAAAGAAAAAATTACTAAGCACATAGAAGAACAGGCATTGCTGAAGGAAAATCAACATGGTTTCTGCAAAGGCAAATCATGTCTTACTAACTTGTTAGAATTCTTTGAGGGTGTAAATAAACACATAGATAAAGGGGACCCAGTCGATATTGTTTACCTTGACTTTCAAAAGGCTTTTGACAAAGTCCCTCACCAAAGGCTCCTAAATAAGCTCTTCAGCCATGGAATCAGGGGACAGATCTTGTCCTGGATTGGAACCTGGCTAAACTGTAGGAAACAAAGGGTGGTAATAAACGGACATTTCTCTGGGTGGAAAGAGGTGAGAAGTGGCGTACCCCAAGGTTCAGTTTTGGGTCCGTTACTTTTTTATTTATTCATTAATGATCTGGATGTAGGAGTGAATTCTGAGGTAGCAAAGTTTGCAGACGACACTAAACTGTTCAGGGTAGTTAAAAATGAAACTGATTGTAAAGAGCTCCAGAAAGATCTCTCGAAATTGAGTGAATGGGCAACAAAGTGGCAAATGCATTTTAACCTAAACAAGTGTAAAGTCATGCACATCGGGGCAAAGAACCCCAACTACACCTACCAATTGATGGGGTCAAAGCTTTCCGAGACAAACCAGGAAAGGGATCTTGGGGTCTTGGTGGACAGCTCAATGAAGATGTCAACCCAGTGCGCAGCAGCAGTGAAAAAGCAAATTCTATGCTAGGCATGATCAGAAAGGGAATCGAAAATAGGTCAGCAAATGTTGTATTACCTCTCTACAAATCGATGGTAAGGCCACATTTGGAGTACTGTGTACAATTCTGGTCTCCGCACCTTAAGAAGGATATAACGGAACTGGAAAAGGTACAGAAAAGGGCAACAAGAATGATCCAAGGGATGGAGCGGCTCCCTTATGAAACCAGGTTGCATCGCCTTGGTCTTTTCAGCCTTGAAAGACGGCGTTTAAGAGGTGACTTGATCGAAGTGTATAAAATCATGCATGGGATAGAAAAGGTGAATAAAGAAAACTATTTTCTTTGTCACAAAACACTAGGACTAGAGGGCACTCCTGAAGCTCCAAGGTAGGAAAATTAGGACTAATAAAGGGAAATATTTCTTCACCCAGAGGGTCATTGGGTTATGGAACTCACTTCCAGAAGAGGTTGTGACAGCGGTCAGCCTGGGCAGCTTCAAGGCAGGATTAGACAGATTCATGGATACCAAGTGTATCGGTAGTTACTGAAAAGGACATTCAAGTGCCACCTCGGAGTTGGTTGAGGTAGGCAGGATTTCCCCGGGTACTGGTTGTGGGGGATCGGGAGCAGGTCAGGTTTTGCCCCTCCTTCTGCTCGAGATCCCCGTGTACAACTGGTGGGCCACTGTGTGATACAGAATGCTGGACTAGATGGGCTGAGGTCCGATTCAGCATGGCTCTTCTTATGTTCTTATGTTCTTATGTAGCAGGAAGAAAAGGGCAAAATGTGCCAGTGTACTTGGGGAAACTAGATCTCTCAAACTGGTAAGTGTGGGGAAAATCCTCCTCATGGTGACTGGGTAAAAGGTCACTCGTGCCCCCCACCTTTGGAGCAGCTGTGTGAATTTTTGTTTTGAACAATGTGGCAGAGGGCAGGTGATGCCCTCAGGGGAAAACTGATGTTGCTTACAGGAAATGGGTGCTTACTGTTGCTGCAGTGGCTATTATTGTGTCAGGAGAAAATGGAGCTCAGGCAGAGGTAAAGAGAGAGGAAGAAGGGGCCATTTTGTGGGCTTTTCGTTCTTGTGCCACCCGGCCCAAGATGGAGGAAAAAGGAACTGTGGAACTCCCTGCAGCTGAATCCCGTCCCTCACGGCATCAGAAGGAGCGAGGAGGGGCATGAGGAAGGGGGAAAGAGGGGCGCAGACCAGTTTTGGTTTTTTTGGTCCATGATCTGCACCCCCCCCCCCCGGCTTGCGCTCCTAGGCCATGACCTCGTTGGCCTTATGGGTAATCCGGGCATGGAGAGGAGGGAGCAAGCTTGTTTTCCGCTGCCTTGGAGACTAGGACGCAATGGAAAAATGGCTTCAAACCGCAAGAAAGGAGATTCCATCTGAACATGAGGAAGAACTTCTTGTCTATGAGAGCTGTTCAGCAGTGGAACTCTCTGCCCCGGAGTGCAGTGGAGGCTCCTTCTTTGGAGGCTTTTAAACAGAGGCTGGATGGCCACCTGTCAGGGGTGCTTTGAATGCAATTTTACTGCTTCTTGGCAGAATGGAGTTGGACTGGATGGCCCACGAGATCTCTTCCAACTCTATGATTCTATGATTCATTCAGGCCCAGGTGAAAGGATATTCACCTTGCGGTCTCCACGCTTTGGGAAGACCAGGCTGCAATACTGGGGGGAAACAGGTGAATGCATTGCTGACTGTTTTGTTTCTTCTTCTTCTCTGCCTTGCATGCAAACGCACACTATTCTCTCAGCCCATCTCGATCTCTGGAGGCTTCCTGTCTTCACTCCAAATGGGAAGAGTGATCATGAATGCTAATGGGAGGTACATGTGTATCCGGAGAAAAGCCAGGGTCCCATGTGGGAGCTGGGGAGCGAGGGCTAATGTATCCATGACATCTAATTATTTGAGCAAGCAAAAACAGTGCGTGATGTCTCTGTTAGAAGGCATTTATGATCAGGATGGTATCGACAAGGGCTGGGCTGCTTTGTTGTTTGTTTACAGGGTTTTTGCGGGGAATCCTGTTGGCGTATGTCCTCTTATGTGTGCCATTGTGTTTTTTATGGTCAGCGTGAAATATCCTCATAAAGGCGACCATTTCTTGTGTGCTTGTGCAGTCTTCATTAAAGTGTGCCATTGCCTTCATATTGTAAACTGTTCCTGCATTGATTTGATGTGTTTCCTCCACCATAGACATCCCAGTGTTTCTTATTCTCCCCATTGGTGTGGAATTTGCATGACCCCACCCACTGCCTCTCCCTTAACCCTTTCTGGTTCTTCACTGCACCCTAAAAATATGTATGTGTATATGTGGCTGGCGTATCCACTTACACAGACAAGCTCCTGCCTCCACAAACAGCTATAGCTATATCTATCTATCTATCTATATGTATGTATGTATGTATGTATATAATAAAAGTCAGTGTTTGCGGCAGTGCAGAGGTGCGGTGGTGCGGAGGGAGGAATATGTGCCAGCGTTTCGATTGGTTGCCACTGTGGGTTTATTTGCATAAAGGACACTGATTGGCCAGGCACAGAACTCCGACACTCTAAGGCACCACATCATTTGCATACAGGACTCTGATTGGCTAGCCTCAGAACTCCAACACTCGAAGGCACCAGACAGAGGGCATTGGTTGCGACAGAGAGACAATTTGCATAAAGGACTCTGATTGGCCAGCAAAACAGAATGCAACTGAATGCTTGAGTTAGCCAAATGACAGGGTTTTTTTTCCATTGGAAATAGAATGCTCATTTTCTGGGAGGTGCGGAGGTGCCAAGGAATATGTGACAGCGTTTCGATAGGTTGCCACTATGGGAATATTTGCATAAAGGAATCTGATTGGCCAGCCTCAGAACTCCAACATTCTACGGCCCCAGACAGATTGGATTGGTTGCCACTGAAATGGTATTTGCATAAAGGACTCCGATTGGCCATCCACATTCCAACATTCTAAGGTGATACAGAGGGAAAAGTAAAGGCCTCAGGCAGTCAGTCACTGCGGCCCACAGCAATGACAGATCGGGAACAAACTTGGCACACAGGGGCCCAATGGCCTACTTCACAACCTGGTGTGGTTTAGGGCAGGATGGGCTAAGAACTTCAGTCTTCTTCAGGCTGACTTCCAGCCCAAACAGCTGACTTTTTCCAATAACCCGGGAAATCTGGGTAGCCAAGCTAGTAGGGAAGTATATTGGTACGCAACTGACCGCACAATGTTGTTATTCAATTGAAGCAGGCACAGGTATACTACTATCCTATTGTAATTTTATATTGGTTTTAATATTCTGATAGTCTATGTTTTATGTAATTGATTATGTTGTTCTTAAGATTGATTTTATTTTGTTGTTGTGTTGTTGGGCTTGGCCTCATGTAAGGCGCCTGGAGTCCCCTTTGGGGAGATGGTGGCGGAGTGCAAATCAAGATTATTCTTCTTCTTATTATTATTATTCTCTAAATTTTATTCAAGCAGAGGGTTTTTTTTTTTTGCCCCAGCCCATCAAAATCAAAGGAAAGCCACAAGGAGTGAATGGCTTTCCATGTGTTTGTTTTGTTGGGATCAGAATGACAATAATGCACGACTTGGAAGCCAAAAACAAAGGGAAAGATTAGGAGGGGAAACGGCTGATCTGGGAAGTGTCAAGGCAGGATGCCATTGACTAAACAAGGGAATTCATTGCATCTGCTTTAATCCCTTTATAATGTGGGACACACCTCCTCTTTATTGGAGATCCTGCCAAGGAATGTGGCTTCTCACTTTGGTGGCCCTTGGCTTGTCAGACTGAAGGGGATTGTCAGATGGCAGCTTGTTCAACTTAAACCGCCTGAGGGCCCGCACTAAGACTCTAAACTATCTAGTCCGTGAACTGCTCTTTGCTGATGATGCTGCCCTTGTCGCCCATTCAGAAGCAGCCCTGCAGCGCCTCACATCCTGCTTTGCAGCAGCTGCAGAGCTGTTTGGGCTGGAAGTCAGCCTGAAGAAAATGAAAGTCCTCTACCAGCCCGCACCACAGGAAGAACACCATCATCCCCACGTCAGCATAGGCACATCTGTGCTTAAGTCCGTTCAGCAGTTCACCTACCTGGGAAGCATCATCTCTTCAGACGCCAAGATTGACAAAGAGATAGATCACAGATTATCAAAGGCATAGAGTGCATTCGGAAGGCTTCACAAAAGAGTCTGGAGCAACAAGCACCTGAGGCAAAGCACCAAAATCAGTGTGTACAGAGCTATTGTACTGTCTATTCTCCTTTATGAGTTTAAACATGGGTCACCTATCGCCAACACCTACGACTCCTCGAACGCTTTCATCAGCGCTATCTTCGCACAATCCTAAATATACACTGGACCGACTATGTGACGAATGTTGCTGTCCTTGAGCAAGCAGTGATCACCAGCATTGAGGCCATGCTATTGAGAACACAGCTGCGCTGGGCAGGGCACATGGTCTCTAGGATGGAGGACCACCGCCTCCCAAAGATACTACTCTATGGTGAACTCGCCACGGGTCAGCGCAAGAGAGGCGCCCCAAAAAAAGAGATATAAGGACTCCCTGAAACAACATCTCAGGCTCAGCCAGATTGATCACCAACAATGGTCCACACTGGCCTCACATCGGAGGCGTGGAGACGCACTAGCCACAATGCTGCGGCCTCTTTCGAGAAGACATGCCGAATGGGTCTCGAAGAGAAACCACAACGCAGAAAGAACCGCAACTTGGAAACAACATCACCCAAGGAGACTTTCTGCTGTGCTTTCTGCAACTGAACTTGCCTATCTCAGATTGGCCTTTTTAGTCATCAACGCGCTTGTAAAAAGCGTGGGATGAGTCCTTCCTAAGAATCTTCATCCGCGAAGTAATGCTGAGAGAGAGAGAGAGAGAGAGAGAGAGAGAGAGAGAGAGAGAGATTTGCATTGTAGTGGTCACCAAGAAGTTGTATTGACTCTTGACTTCAGTGAAGGGGTTGCCTAACTCTTGGCCATGTTGTTGGTCCGGACATTCATCCGCCACCCATCTTTCCTTGAACGGGTCCATAGCAATGTATGGCTCTGCCACTGCACCTTCCCCATATCTTTTAAAATAAGTGTTTATTACAACCCCAGAAGGCAATATTTACAACTAAGAAGAGACATTCCCTCTTTTTTCTCTCTCTTTTCTCTTTAGCCTTACTGAAACCCCACTGCGTTTCACACATGGCCCCAAGGAATGTGCAGCCAAGTGTTAGATCAAGGCCATCTTCTTCGCTGCTTTTTATCATCCAGTTTAAATAATCTGAATATTCAAGCATTCACTCAGATTTCAAACAGCTGCCTCAAAGGCGACCGTTGTGTTTTGTTTGGGGCTTTTTGTTTCCTCTTTCTTTCTTTCTTTCTTTCTTTCTTTCTTTCTTTCTTTCTTTCTTTCTCTCCTCTTTTTTCTCATTACTGACTGCCTGGCTGCCTCCTTCCTTACTTTTCTTCCTTTATTTATTTCTCCCCTCTTTTCCCTCCCTCCCTCTCTCCTTCCTTCTCTTTCTTTCTTTCTTTCTTTCTTTCTTTCTTTCTTTCTTCTCTCTTTTCCCTCCCTCCTTCCTTCTCTAATTCTTTTCTCCATTACTCCTTCCTTCTTCCTGTCTCTTCTCTTCCTTTCTCTTTATTTCTTTCTTTCCTCTTTTCCCTCCCTCCCTTTTTGCGTGCCTCTTTCTTTCTCCCCCTTTCTCTTCCTTCTTTCCTTCTTCCTTTCTCTTTTTTTCCTTCCTCTTTCTTTATTTTTTCTCTTCTCTTTTCCCTCCTTCCTTTTCTGCATGCCTCTTTCTTTCTTTCTTTCTCCCATCTTTTCCCTCCCTCCCTCCTTCCTATCTTCATTCTTTAATTCTTTCCCCTGTTACTCCCTCCCTCCTTTCTTTCTTCTTTTTTCTCCCTCCCTTTTTGCATGCCTCTCTCTCCCCTCTTTTTCCTTCCTTCTTCCTTCCTCTCCTCTTTGCTTCGCTTCTCTTCCTTTCTCTTTATTTCTTTCTTTCCTCTTTTCCTCCCTCCCTCCCTTTTTGCATGCTTCTTTCTTGCTCCCCCTTTCTCTTCCTTCTTTCCTTCTTCCTTTCCCTTCCTTCCTTCCTTCCTTCCTTCCGTCCGTCCTTCCTTCCTTCCTTCCTTTTTCTTTATATTTTCTCCTCTCTTTTCCCTCACTCTATCTGCATGTCTCTTTCTTTCTCTCCTCTTTTCCCTCTTTCCTCCCTTCTCTTTCTTTCCCACTCTTTCTTTCTTTCTTTCTTTAGTTCTTTCTGTCCTTCTTTCTTTCTTCTCCCCTATTTTCACTCCCTTTTCTTTCTTTCTCATTTTTTTCTTTCGTTCTTTCTTTCTCTCCTCTTTCCCCTCCCTTTCTGCATGCTTCTTTCTTTTTCTTTCTCTCTCTCCTCTTTTCCCTCCCTCCCTTTTCTTTCTTTCTCTTCTTTCTTTTCATTTCCTTCCTTCCTTCTTTCTCCCCTATTTTCCCTCCCTCCCTTTCTTTTCTTTCTTTCTATCTTTCTTTCTCACTTTTTCTTTTGTTCTTTCTCTTCTCTCCTCTTTTCCCTCCCTTTCTGCATGCCCCTTCCTTCTTTCCTTCCTTTCTCCCCATTTTGCTTTCTCTTTCGTTCTTTCTTTCTCTCCTCTTTCCTCTCCCTTTCTGCATGCCTCTTTGTTTTTTCTTTCTCTCTTTTCTCGCCCTTTTCTTTCTTTTCTCTCTCGCTCTTTCCTTCCTTCCTTCTCCCCTATTTTCCCTCCCTCCCTTCCTTTCTTTTTCACTTTTTCTTTTGTTCTTTCTTTCTCTCCTCTTTCCCCTCCCTTTCTGCATGTCCCTTCCTTTTTTCCTTCTTTCCTTCTTTCCTTCTTTCCTTCTTTCCTTCTTTCCTTCTTTCCTTCTTTCCCTTCCTTCCTTCCTTCCTTCCTTCCTTCCTTCCTTCCTTCTTTCCTTCTTTCCTTTCCTTCCTTCCTTCTTTCCTTCTTTCCTTCTTTCCTTCTTTCCTTCTTTCCTTCTTTCCTTCCTTCCTTCCTTCCTTCCTCCCCATTTTACAAGTTCTTTGGCCTTCTTTGCCTAAGAGTGCTGGTGCCTCACCAAACTATGAATCCCAGGATTCCATAGCACTGAGTTGTGGCAGTTAAAGTGGGGTCGAACTGCATCAATTCTACACTGAAGATGCACCCCTTAAGTTTTTGATGGTGTGCTTAGAAATAAGAAAACCCTCCCTTATATATATATGGGTCCAGCGCTTAGAAGTGATCCTATTCTCTTCCAGAGGAGCCGGTTAATACCTTCAGTGATAAGGCATCTCTAGTCCAAAGGTAAGGAGGGCAAAGAGTCAGAAGTAACACATTGTAGTTTTAATTGCTGTTCGCTTTTCTCCAAAGCTTCCTTACATGCAAAAGACTGATAAAGCCGGCTGTAATCTCAAAGGTCCAAATTGATCAGCCAGAGGTCATTGGCTCCCAGTTTTAGTGAAATTAGCGATCTCTTCAAGAGTCAATTTCCCTTAAGCTTTGCTCTTTTCACGTAAAAACTGGGTGGAGGGAGGCAATGAAGGAGAGGGAGGAAAATCTAGTTCACCGATGGGATGCATCTGTGCTATTTGGGGAAACCTTGGGCCATTATTGGGGTGGGCTTCCAACCTACTGGGAAATATTAAAAGGCATGGTCAATGTTAACCCATAAGCCATTTTAGGAAAGGTTTTCCAGCTCAGAGACTGCCTAGCCAAGGGACCAGAGAGCAGAATTTGATTTGGATTTTTCTCTGAACTTTAAAGGAATTATCCAATTTATGAAACCGATTTAGAGCTGGATTCAGCACCTTGGATAGTTCCTCGAAACATCAGACTAAGGCAGGGGTGGGCAATTATTTTTTTCGAAGGGGCCACATGAGAGCCAAAAAATATGATGGAGGGCCGCACCTAAAGGCTGAACTACATTCTACATAATATCAATTGAATTTCTTTAATAATAATAAAAAAGAGGCACTACATTGCGTTTTTGATATATTAATAAGACTGATGAGAGTATATGTTATGAGCCATGAAAAAGGGAGGTTGTCATAGGAAAATTTATTCACTAAAATTTTACTAAGCAATGGTTAACAAAATGTGAACATTTGTATCATTTGTGATTCATTATATCAGGGGTCAGGAACCTTTTTGACTCAGAGAGCCACAAAAGCAAAATTTTTGGAAATTTATTTCAGTGAGAGCCATCTATTATATAAATGGGTTCACGTCATGTGATGTATACCTCAAACAAAGAAACCATACAACGCAGAAAAACAATACTTGCCAACAGAAATAGGCCTCAAGCAAAGTACGTTTGTAGCAAAGAAACTTTCCCCCCAAAAACCTAAAAGGCCCCCAAAACAATGAGTAAAAATAAAACTACATTTACCAGCATCCTCCGGGGCAGCCAAAGACTCACCCAGCCTCTACATTCTGAACAACATGATTGGCTGCCAATAAGGGCGGATTTGCATAACTGCTGCACTAGCCAGCCAACATGAAAATTCCGATCCTTAATAAACTGCCAAAACAAAATAAGGAAAAGGCCTGAGCCAATCCCCATAACAAACACCCAAATCACTTCCAACCTAAAATTTACACCCCAAAAAAACACAGACCACGCCCAAAATTGACAGTAAGGCTTCATTAACTTGATTTCCCTAACTAGGCCTCACTTACTGGGAAGCTGTTTACGCTCTAAATTGACAGTAAGGCTTCATTAACTTGATTTCCCTAACTAGGCCTCACTTACTGGGAAGCTGTTTATGCTCTGAATTGACAGTAAGGCTTCATTAACTTGATTCTCCCGACTAGGCCTCAGCTCATTGGACATTGTGTATGGCCTGAATTGACAGTAAGGCTTCATTAACTTGCTGTTCCTAACTAGGCTTCAGCTCATGGGACATTGTGTATGGCCTGAATTTACAGTAACCTACCTTGGCACACAGGGCCCCGACCATGCATGATGGGACTTGAAGTACCACCATGGAAAATGGGATTTGTAGTACTTCAAAACCCATCATTCCCCACAGACCACTGTGGCCCAAAACCAAGACCAATAAAGACCCAACTTGGCACACCATGCCCCCCATGACCCACACTCCATCCAACTGCAGTTTAGAGGAGGGCACACCGTGGATGATTGGACTTTCTCGCATCTCCTAAAAAGGGCACAGCAATGCGTGCCGGGTACAGCTAGTATAATATATTTGAAGACTGAATTCAACTAAATGTGAGTATCATAAGCCCCAGAATTTATTCATAATCATAATAATGATAATATTCATTAAGCCTCTGCTAATAATAATAATAACAACAACAGGTGCCTAGAGTAGGAGGAGACCTCCAAGGGCTATCCAGTCCAACCTCCTTCTGCCATAAGGGAAAAACAATCAAAGCATTCCTCACAGATGGCCATTCAGCCATCTTGAACCAAACTCTCATGAGACCAACAGAAAGTACTGAAAGGGTTTGCTGGGCATTTACCTTGAGTTTGGGAGTTGTAGTTCACCTACATCCAGAGAGCACTGTGGACTCAAATAATGATGGATCAGGACCAAACCTGGCACAAATACTGAATATGCCCAAAAAGGCAGAAGAGAAGAGAAGAGGAGGAAGACGAGAAGGAAATGGAAGCAACCCCCCCCCCCGTGCAATGCTCCGGCCCCGCCCCTTTCCCACTCTGGCCCTGCCCCCTCTCCCTCGCTGCATTCATGTGGTGGAAGGAAAGGAAAGGAAAGGGGGAAGGAAGGAAAGAGAGAGGGAGGGAAAGAAGGAAACAGGGAGGGGAGACAGAAAACAGAAGAAGGGAAAGAGCGCCAGGCAAGAGTGAGGGGGGAGTGCGTGAGGCGGAAGTAAAGCAAGGAGGAGGAGGAGGGCGAAGGCGTGCGCTGCATGTAGCCGCCCCAATGGGAGTTCACCTCCCTCTCTGCAACACGAAGCCTTGAGGGAGCCCTGGGCGGACAGCATCGGCCCCTGGGCCGCATCCGGCCCCCGGGTTGCAAGATGCCCAGGTCTGGACTAAGGCTTAAGCTACACTGTGATATAATGCAATATGGTCAGCCTGGATCAATGATTCCTAGAGTTCTGGCCATTCTTTTTTCCTTGGCTTCCATGGAATCTATCTATAGATAAAAAGTTCAAAGTACATATGTACGCACCACAAAGATTGTTGTGAGGAGAAGTGACCCTTTGTGATATTACTGGATTGGCTGTTGCGAGGTGAAGTAACCATCTGTGGTGTCACTAGGTTGGGTGCTGCTAGATGAAGGAGCTATCTGTGGTGTCACTGGATTGGCAGCTGTTAAGTGAAATGGCCTTCTGTGACGTCACTGGGTTGACTGCTGCTAGGTGTGATGTCACTGGATTGGTTGTTTCTAGGTGAGTCCTTTATACAAATAATCCCACAGTGGCAACCAATCAAAACGCTGCCACATATTCCTCCGCAACTCCTCACCTCCGCACCTCCCGCCACAAACACTGACTTTTATTATATACATAGATAGTAGGCATGAGAAAAAAGTTATGAAAATGATTCGTTTCGTAAGAAATTCGTAAGAAATGCTACTTTCGAGTATTTCCGCACCTGGAACGCCAACCAGGAAGTGGACTTTCTTTTTCGAACTTTGGGGGCCAGGATTTTCTTAAGTGTCGTTATTAGGTCATAAGGGGGGGCACCCTCCTTCTCTCTCACCACCCTCCCGCCTCCCTTGCCAATAAGTATTATGGCAAGGCAAGCCCTAAACTCGCTCCTTCTTTCGGCTGGAAGCCTGGAAAAAATGTAAACAGAGAGGATTACTCAGAAGTAAATCTGCAAGGAGGGCACTTTGGATGAAGGGCCCTCCTTTGTGGATTTACTCTGAGTAAACCTCTGTTTACATTTTTCCAGGCTTCCCTGCCTCTCCTGCCTGCCAGGATCTAAAGCATCAAAGAGTATTGGGGTGAGAAACCAACCTAATGTATAATAGAATGAATGCTACTGTAAGTGCCTAATATTATAAGTAATCCAACTGGTCATACCTACATTCCATGCACATGCAATAATACAGCAGTAATAACAATAACAAGAGGTAAAATTCAAACCGAAGTATTCTGACTGGTCTCTCATCATGCGGTGCAAACGGGCTCTTCTCTTATTAGCCCGGAAATTAGCCCGGGAAAAGCCAGCGTTTGCTGCTTGGGGCACACACATACATATTCTTGGGGGATTTGCTGCAGAATCCGGGCTCATAGAGAAGATTCTGCAGCAAATCCCCCCCCCCCCCAAGAATATGTATGTGTGTGCACCCAAGCAGAAAACGCTGGCTTTTCCCGGGCTCCCAGAGAAGAGCCCGTTTGCACCGCATGAGGCAGGGACCAGTCAGAATACTTCGGTTTGAATTTTACCTCTTCTTATACCCATTGTTATTACTGCTGTATTATTGCATGTGCATGGAATGTAGGTATATGACCAGCCTGGGCAAACTTGGGCCCCTCGCTCCTCGGGATCGGGGTGAGAGAGAAGCAGCGAGGAGCGAGGGGGGGGGCTCCTCCTCCTTTTCTTTTGCTGCTTCCTAGAATAGAAGACCCCCTCCCTCCCTCCCTCCTTCCTATTTGGAGAGTCCCATCTAGAATTCAGTGTGATTTATTCAAGTTTTGGCCTACAACTCCCAGAAATCCCAGCCAATTTACCAGCTGTTAGGATTTCTGAGAGTTGTAGGCCAAAACCATCTGGAATGCGCATGCGCTGGCATACGAACTACTAACAAATTTCGTTAGTAATTAAGTTACATTTTAGAAATTTTTGGAAATTTTTTTGTAAGTCTTCCTATTACTAATCAACCCCCCCCCCCCCAATTAGATTTTTGATTTCCTATTTTTGGGTTCTAAACCATGCCTAATAGATAGATATAGTTAACTTGAAGCAGGTTCAGAAAAAGCGAGGATGACAGAATGATTTGTGTCTGTATTCCCACTTCTTTCCAATACAATGGTGCCATTATTTCATCAAACAACGTTGTCCAGTCGTTGCCCCACAAAAATATCTCCTTCACCAAGAACTGATAGGCAACGTGCTTCCGATCAATGGCTTTCCCATTATCCACTTGCTTCATCTGTAAGTTGAGGCAAGCCGATAATCAGGATAACGTCCCCATTGCCCTCCCTTTTCTCCGTCATCCTGATGTTGGCGAGAGTTGTTTAAAAAGAATCTCTTAAGAAAAAAAAATCAATAGGAAGCGCAGGATGATCTGTGTTCAGTTTAGATCCTTTTAGCAAGTATGTTTGCATGAGGATGGCACAGCAGGAGGGGACCGTCGACGCTATCTATTCCCAATGCACATGTTCCTCTTAATTCTGTACGCAACATGGAATCTTAAGGCGGATGTGGCAATACCCTTAAGAAAGCTGGGGTTTTGAACACCAGAGGGAAACCATCCAGCTTCCATCTTTTGTCCTCTACAGCTTGCAACCTGACCATCCTCAAAGGGATGTTGTGATGATGATACCTATTTATATCCCACTTTTACTGACAGGACCTGGGCACAGGGAGCATACAACTCCCTTGTTGCGCCAGCTCCACTGGCTGCCAATTAGCTTCCGAGCACAATTCAAAGTGCTGGTTTTAACCTATAAGAGCAAAAAACAGTGGGTGACACCGTAATATACAAGAAGGAACAGGGTAGGGTAGCAAGAAATACAAGCAGTTTTAACAAAATATAGTTTATCAATTTCCAAAATGTAGCAAAGAGCATAGAATAGTATATATCAATCAAATAATGGCATGAAATAGTGATCATACAATGTCATATAACACAAATTACACAGAGCATACAGAGTATGATGTTGCACCTCTCTCCACTTAAGCGGAGCCGCTACTCACAGTCATGGTTTGTTAAACAATGAATGCAGTCAAAATCATATGGTCATCCAAAATGTAGAGTAGGGGACGGAGACTGGCTCACAAGAATGTAGGGATGAGGATGTTCGAGTGGGAGAGAGGAAGAGATGTAGGGAAGCCCAGAATGGAGCGTAGTGTGGTGGTATGACGATCCGCTGAGGCGCTGGTAGGCGCAGGTCCGGGGCACCAAGCGCGCCAAATGGCGTGTCGTAATAGACTTGCTATATGCAAAGGCTGGTGCGCTGGCAGTTGCCGGCGGGGAATCGTGATGCGGGCAGCCGGGGGCCGTGTTGCAGGGAACACAGTCCTCCCCGGAGCGGAGCCCCAGTGGGGGCGTTCCACAAAGATAGCCTAACGGCGTGAGCTCTTCCCAGGCCGGCTAAGGGCCGTTTCGTCACAAGACTTCCTCAGAGGCTTTGTGTTTAGTAATAGGGTGACGTCCTCGCGATCAATATGAATTTCTAAACAAAATAAGCACAGAAAATATTCTATAGTGTACCGCTATCAACGGTGTTGGGGAAGGGTGGCAAAATAGCCTAAATATTTACCTTGTCAAATCTTCCAATGCTTATTTTGTTTAGAAATTCATATTGATCGCGAGGACGTCACCCTATTACTAAACACAAAGCCTCTGAGGAAGTCTTGTGACGAAACGGCCCTTAGCCGGCCTGGGAAGAGCTCACGCCGTTAGGCTGCCCCTGACCTGCGCCTACCAGCGCCTCAGCGGGATCGTCATACCACCACACTACGCTCCATTCTGGGCTTCCCTACATCTCTTCCCTCTCTCCACTCGAACATCCCTCATCCCTACATTCTTGTGAGCCAGTCTCCGTCCCCTACTCTACATTTTGGATGACCATATGATTTTGACTGCATTCATTGTTTAACAAACCATGACTGTGAGTAGCGGCTCCGCTTAAGTGGAGAGAGGTGTAACATCATACTCTGTATGCTCTGTGTAATTTGTGTTATATGACATTGTATGATCACTATTTCATGCCATTATTTGATTGATATATACTATTCTATGCTCTTTGCTACATTTTGGAAATTGATAAACTATATTTTGTTAAAACTGCTTGTATTTCTTGCTACCCTACCCTGTTCCTTCTTTTAACCTATAAGACCCTATACCAGGGCTGCCCAAGAAGTCGATCGGGATCAACCAGTCGATCCTGGGACCGAAGGAGGTCGATCCCAGCCAGATGGGGCATGCCCCAGAGGGGGAGGAGCCAGGCTGCACCAGACCCCGCCCCCTCCCCGGCTTTGGCACTCCCAGCAGCTTCTCCAGGCTTGAGGATGGCAATGCCAAGCCAGCCTTCTGCTAGCTATGTCACCACTGGCTTGGCATTGCCCTCCTCAAGCCTGGAGAAGCTGCTGGGAGGTCCAAAGCCAGAGAGGAGGGGGCAGGGCTTGATGCGGCCGGGCTCCGCCCCCATCTGGCTTCCGCTCTACCAGCAGCTTCTCCAGGCTTGAGGATGGCAGTGCGAAGCCAGCCTTCTGCTAGCTATGTCACCACTGGCTTGGCATTGCCATCCTCAAGCCTGGAGAAGCTGCTGGGAGGTCCAAAGCCAGAGAGGAGGGGGCGGGGCTTGATGCGGCTGGGCTCCGCCCCGTCTGGCTTCCGCTCTACCAGCAGCTTCTCCAGGCTTGAGGATGGCAATGCCAAGCCAGCCTTCTGCTAGCTATGTCACCACTGGCTTGGCATTGCCCTCCTCAAGCCTGGAGAAGCTGTTGGGAGGTCCAAAGCCAGAGAGGAGGGGCGGGGCTTGATGCGGCTTGGCATTGCCATCCTCAAGCCTGGAGAAGCTGCTGGGAGGTCCAAAGCCAGAGAGGAGGGGGCGGGGCTTGACGCGGCCTGGCTCTGCCCCCCTCTGTCTTTTGCTTTGCCAGCAGCTTTTCCAGGCTTGAGGATGGCAATGCCAAGCCAGTGGTGGCATAGCTAGCACAAGGCTGGCTTAGCACTGCCATCCTCAAGCCTGGAGAAGCTGCTCCCTTCAGTGAAGGGAGAGGGGGCGGAACCGGCGAGAGGGAGAAGGCGGCGCTGCTGCGCCGGCCCTAGGGCGACGGACGTGCCTTCCCCTGCCGCCTCCTCACTTGCACGGGAGGCGGCAGGCCGGGGGAAGGCATGTCCGTCGCCCTAGGGGCGGCGGGGCGGCGGCAAGGCTTCTCCCGGCTCCTTTTCCCTCATGCTGGCTGAGCTCCGCCCCTCCTCCCTTCAGTGAAGGGAGGAGGGCGGACTAGCCTGGCGCGAGAGAAAAGGAGCCGGGAGAAGCCTCGCCGCCGCCGCGCCGCCCCTAGGGCGACGGACGTGCCTTCTCCCGCCGCCTCCTCGCTTGCACGGGAGGCAGCGGGGGAAGGCACGTACGTCGCCCTAGGCGCGGCGCGGCGGCGGCGAGGCTTCTCCCAGCTCCTTTTCCCTCACACCGGCCCCGCCCCCCACAAGAGGCCATGCCCCCTCAAGTGGCCAAAGCCACGCCCCTGGGGGGGCGGGATTTAGAGAGTGACCTAAGGCGGCAGAAGCCCTTAATCCGGCCCTGGTCAAGAGATGAGCGCCAGGGCCCGCGCACGAAAGCCTCATTGGCCGAAGAAGCCCCGCGCGGACGGAGGGTGGCGGCGGGAGAGCACGTGGTGGCGGGAGAGCGCACCAGGGAGATCTTTGCAACTTGGTTGTTATAAAGGTAGCTCGCATGCTGAAAAAGTGTGGGCACCCCTGCTCTAGAGATCATAGATTTGAAAGGATTTGGAGGCACTCAACATATACAACAAGGTCAAGGCATTATCTCCGTATCCCAATTTTCCAAACAAGCGAAACCAGGTAAAGTTAGGTTTGTTTCTTGCCCTGAATGTCTCATTACTTTCGTCTTTTGTTATGCAACAGATACTTCCTCTAAGGTGGAATTTCGTAGGAACTAGTATAAAAAACAATCTCTTCCCAGACAAGCAAAGAATGCAGATTCCCAAAGTGTGTGTGTGTGTGTGTGTTTGTGTGGAAGGGGGAGAAGAGGCAAGAATGTTAAAAGGTCAAGTGCCCTTGAGGTTTTTATTGTGACAGGCGCTTAACCCTTTTCACTCCTGTTTATCTGCTTCAGCTGCCCAGGCACTCATTAAACCGAAATGGCATTCTTCGGCACTTGATGACTCTAAGGATGTTGGGACCTTCTCCAACCCACTTGGGGTGATGGGCGGCAGCCAATGGAAATCGGCATTGAGTACATAGAGTCAAAAAAGAAAGACAACTAAAGCCCTGGCAGAGCGTGCAAAAATAACCTGCGAAGCCCACCTCCTCCAAGGTGAACAGAACCATCTCAACTGGGGTCTACAGGCCAATGGAGACTCCACCACAGACATCAGAAGAGCCGCAAAGCCAAGAGCAAGTCATGAGAGTCAAGACAAAAATCCACCCAGAGGAAAAGTGTTCTTGCCATACATCAAGGGAACCGCTGACCCGCATAGGGAAGCTGATGAAGAAACACAACCTGCAAACAATCTACAGACCCACTAAGAAAATCCAACCAATGCTACTTTCAGCAAAGGACAAGAGGGATCCCCTCACCTCTCTAGGAGTCTACCGTATACCAGGGCTGTCCAACTTCTTTTGGCCCAGGGGCCGGAGTTCTGGTCACTGATGACCTGGGAGGCCGTATCGGGGGGCGGGGCCACTCCTGACGGCGTGCTGACGTCAGCACGCCTGACGTCAGCACGCCGGTGTCCTGCGCGGCCCGCCCCTTTTCGGCGAGGCTTGCTGATGTCACCAAGCCCGCCAAAAGGGCCGCGCTTAGTGACGCCTGCATGGCGCGGGTTCCTTCCACCTCTTCCTCCTCAGCGGTGAGGAGGAAGAGGTGGAAGGAACCAGCGCCACGCCGGCGTAACCAGCGCGGCGTCCCTTTCGGCGGGGCTTGGAGACGTCACCCAGCCCCGCCGAAAGGGGCAGGCCACGCAGGACGCCCTCCCACCCGGCGCCACCAGCGGCGCCGGGAAGGAGGAGGAGGAGGAAGGGAGGATTCCTCCTCCTCCCCTCCCTCCCCCCCGCTGCGAACTGGATCGCAGCGGCGGGGCGGAGAGAGGGACGGAGGGGGCGAGGCAAGGAGGAGGAGCTGGCTCCCTTCCTTCTCCCATCCCCGCCACCTCCTCCTCCCTCCCCCCCGCTGCGATCTCGCAGCGGAGGCGCGGAAAGAGAGACGGAGGGGGCGGTGCAGGGAGGAGGAGCGGGCTCCCTTCCTCCTCCCTGCCCCGCCTCCTCCCCCTCCCCCTGGCTGCCATTTTTTTAAAAAACATTTTTAAAATATATATATATATATATATATTAAAATATCTTTAAAAAAATTCTTTCAGTAGGGTAGCGGGAGCCGTGTCCAACAGGCTGGGGGGGGGCGTGTCTGGCCCGCGGGCCGCCTGTTGGACAGCCCTGCCGTATACTATGCAGCTGTGGACAAGTCTACAGAGGGACAGGCCTGGATCAATACCTTTTGGCGCCCTAGGCCAGAGTTTGGAATTACACCACCACCACCCCCCCCCCCGCCTCGCGCCGCCGCATTAGGACCCTCCAAAGACCCCAAACCAGAAAGAGTCCTCTGTTATGCAAATTGTTTCAATGATTGGATTAAAGGGTGCAGCCAGGAATGTGGTTTCATCCTGATCTCAAAACAACAGCTGGGTCTTTCACCAACATGTAGCATATCTTCATATTATTTTACACATGGGGAGGGGGGGAAACATGCAGGGAAATTACATAGGAGGGTTTCAGGGGAATATCACCAATTTCTCATAATTACTTCATATGCAAGGGGTGGAAAGAAAGTCCATATAATCTTGAAAAGCATCAAATCCATATGCTTTGGGGAAAGTCCATCTGTGTCCTTGGGAAAAGAGAAAAGTCATTTTTGCTAATAGCCAGAGGAGAGTCCAAACACATGGAAGTCCTTGGAAAACTGTATCCCAAACCTCTCAGGGCTTGCCCCTGTTGGCCTGTCCGCAAGCAACTCCGTGCACAAAAAGTCCATGGTTTCAGGTTAAGTGAGGCAAGAAAACAGAGAGGTAGAAATGGCTGGAGGTCTTTTGATGCCAAATCCCAGCCTTTGGTGCTGGAGATGCCAGACCACATGTGCAGGTACGTTGGAACTCCCTGCTGCAGGTCAAACCAATTAGGATGCAGGTGGGCTCTTTCTGGGGCTCGCCTTCAAAAGCCTTTGATAATATGTTTCTTTCTTCCTTTAAAAAGAATAACCTGTATAGTTTGCTGTATGGATACCTAGCCCAGCCATGGACATTGCAGGATTCTTGCTTTGTTTTTCAAGATACAATTCCTGAACTGAGAAAAGACGTTGGAGTCCCGTAATGGTTGCTTGCTCTGGATGAAGCGAATTCCCCCTCCTGCTTGGAAGTAAAGGATGACAAGCCAAACGCCAGTGTTTTGAAATATTCCTCACTGGTAGACACTTTTAAAGTAACCGAATTTGGTTCCGCCCTCTCCGGCTTGTGATGCTTCAATGTACCCCCCTTGACGCCTCATCCGGACATCTGACGGAGGAAGATCGCCATGGATTGTCAACGCAGCAGCTCCACTGTCAAAGCGAACTGGTTGCTTGCAGATGCCAGGAGACCAAGAAACGCTTTCGCAAAGGATGCCACTTGGCTCAGAAGTTGAGCCAAGGAAAGTTTTCCTGTCTAGGTTGAAGATGCCAAAGGTATGAATGGAATAACGTGTGGAAATGAAAACATTAACCAATGAGGGAGCTCCAGAATTTGCACAATGGAAACGGTTGAACAAGTGCCCTTCAGCAAGTTGGACTCTTATCTCTTGGGCTTGCTTTCACGCTACAGGTCTGGCTGACTTTCTTTCTTAACAGCCACATTTAAGATAATAGTGATTTTTGGTATATGTATATATCTTGGATTTTAGTTTTCATCCATTTAATGTTATATTTCACCAACCCAAGCTCTCTCTCCCCCCCCCCTTAAATAATTAATTAGTGTTGTGCATTCAGGGTAAACCTTGACTCATTTTTGTGTCCCGGCTTTCAGTGGGGGCCCTGATCCATTTTTTTTGGAAGTCTCTCGAAATCAAGAGGGCAAATACCTGTTTTCGGTCTGAGGTGCCAAAAGATCAATTTACTATCGGCCATTATAGGGGGAGATTCCCAGGCTCCCCTTCCCATCATGCCCGGATTACCCATAAGGCCAACCTAGGCCATGGCCGAGGGGCACAAGCTGAAGGGGGGGGGGCGCAGATCACGGACCAAACATAAAAATTAAAAACTGGTCTGCGCCCCTCTTTCCCCTTTTCTCATGCCCCTCCCCCCTTTTCATGCCCTTTCCCCCTGGAGTTTGGGGAAAATAGACCTTGACATTTGGGAGTTACAGTTTCTGGGATTTATAGTTAACACACAACCAAAGAGCATCCTGAACTCTTGCAACAATGGAATTGAACCAAACTTGGCATATTGAACTCTCATTACCAACAAAAAGTACTGAAAGGGTTTGCTTGGGAATTGACCTTGAGTTTGGAAGTTGTAGTTCACCTACACCCAGAGAGCACTGTGGACTCAAACAATGTTATGTTATGTTGTTGTTTGTTTTCTATCCAGAATCACAATGTTGGAAGGAGGCTCACCACTTTAAGGTCCCTCAAACAGGCATGGGAAAACTTCGGCCCTCTGGGTGCTTTGGACTTCAACTCCCGCCATTCCTAACAGCCTGAGGCCCTTTCCTGCTTAAGTGGCTGAGGGGAGAAAGGAATAAAGCCTGCGGCTGCTAGGAATGGTGGGAGTTGGAGTCCAAAACACCTGGAAGGTCCAAGTTAGCCCATGCCAGCTTTTGACAGAGACCTCTTCCTCCCCCTTCGCGCCCTTTCTTCCCTTTCCTGCCGAACACTTACTTTTTCTTCTACACTGCCGCTTCTACCACCATTTTGATCCGAGGGGGCAGCGTGAGCGTGTTCAAGAGGGGAGGGGTGAGGGAGGAAGACGTGACCCGTGCGGGCGCTACTGTGCAGACTCGCCCCAGAGCAAAGCGAGGCAAAGAGCGAGGCTGGGAAGAAGGGAGCCCGAGTGGAGAAGAAAAAGTGTTCGGCTGGAGGGGGAAGAAAGGGGATTGGAGGTTCCAATTTCCCACGGCACACCTGGTGATCACTCACGGCACACCGGTTGGAAAACACTAATTTAGGGTGCTGATTCAGAAAATTGTATTGGATACATCACATCAGCTCTAATTTCTGATACAGAACATGTGCTATCCAGTAGTTGCCATCTGCTTGGCCACAGGAAACCATATTTAATAAGTCTCAGCACTATAAAAGGGTTTCGTGAGAGCAGTTGTTCTCATTGCAACAGTGTAGTAACGGTGAGACCGGGGACCATATTTTAGGGCTTGCAGACCACTGCTAGTCCACGGGCCACAGGTTGGGAACCACTGATACTGAGCCCATTAGTTTGCATTAATCTGTATTAATTAACAGGATTCAAGCCATTTCTTGTAACATGTTCCTTCCAAGGCTGTGAACCCAACTAAAGATATCTACCCTCCATTATGATCAGAAGAGAGATGATGTTTGCGATTTGGCTGGGAAGCTCTTCCTTTCTTCCTCTTGAAAGCGCCCACCAATTCTCCAAACAACCCTCCCTTCTGATAGGCTCAATCTGTTGTAGATTTGAGACTAACCGAGTAGTGGGACCAGAGCTTCATTAGTCTGGGTGCGCAGAGCAAAATCAAAGGCCTTGTTTATATTTTCTCCGGAGTCTCCACTGTTGTATTTTGGAACTCTGCAAGAACAAAACGAAAACTAGGATCATCTTTGCAGCTGTTAGAGGATTTTAAAAAAAGATACATGTACACTGCGAGCCTCTTGAAGAAAGCAGAAGACAACCGTCCCCTCAAAAATACCCGCCAAAGTGGGGAAGTCTCAGTAAACATTAAGCTCTCAATAAAACAGAACAGCATGTTGGTAGCTTGCCAATTTGTGTGTTTTTATCTTGAATTAAATATAGATGTGTATGCAATGAGCAGGGAACTGAACTCTGGTCTACAGAGTCATTGCTCAACACGCAAACCGCTACTCCATGCTGACTCTGTGTGGGAATGTCCTTTGTTGTAATGGTTACGTACTTGCTCGGCCTGTCATTGAACATTGAGAAAACCAAAGTGCTCTTCCAGCAATCACCAGCCAATCGCTCTCCAATGCCAGAAATACAGCTTAATGGTGTAACGTTCGAAAATGTTGACCATTTCCAATCCCTTGGTAGCTACCTCTCCACAAAAGTCAACATTGACACTGAAATACAACACTGCCTGGCAGGGCCGTAGCCAGGATTTTGGTTCAGGGGGGCTGAGTTCGGGGGGCTGAGACTGGGTGGAAGAGGGTCTACCCTACCAAACCTTTTGTATTGTTATCCCAATAACCCCATTAATGTGGGATATATTGAGCATGGTGATCAGATCATGATATGAATAAACATAACAGTTTAAATAATGTACCCAGGCCTTCTCGCGGACCACCCTGAGAATTTCGGGGGGCTGAAGCTAGCCCCTGGCTACATGCCTGCTGCCTGGGCTCTGCAAGTGGAGCAGTCTTCCGAATGAAGCAGAGAGGGATTGAGGACTGGGACCAGCTTTGTGTTGGTTGGATGGAATCGCTGGTGCAGCTGGAGTTTGGTCCAATAGTGATACAGTGCCACTTCTTGTTCTGGCGAATGGGGAGCGAGGAGCAGGAATGTTTTCAAAACAAAACAGCTGGAGTTTTTTTTGAGTAGATTTGTCCATATGTTAATGCAGTGTTTCCCAACCTTTTTTGAGCCGCGGCACACTTTTTACATTTGCAAAATCCTGGGGCACACCACCAACCAAAATGACACCAAATGACACTCTAACACAGTAATACATATAGTTAATATGTTTTTAAATGTGTTCATACACTCAGTGTGAAACCTGGGCCTGTTTCAATGAACTCAACATAGATATCCTGGCAGGAATGGCAGAAAGACACAAATTTCCCACACAGGACTCCCATAACCAAGAGAAAATGCTATAAGAGTTTGGTGGGCATTGACCTTGAGTTTTGGAGTTGTAGTTCACCTATATCCAGAGAGCACTGTGGACTGAAACAATGTTGGATCAAGACCAAACTTGGCATGAATACTCAATATGCCCAAATATGAATGCAAATGGAGTTCAGGGGTAATAGACCTTGACATTTGGGAGTTGTAGTTGCTGGGATTTATAGTTCCCAATCAAAGAGCATTCTGAACCCCACCAATGATAGAACTGGGTCAAAGTTCCCACACAGAACCCCCAGGAGGCAAGAGAAG
Organism: Anolis apletophallus; assembly: GCA_030556195.1. NCBI lineage: Eukaryota > Metazoa > Chordata > Lepidosauria > Squamata > Anolidae > Anolis > Anolis apletophallus. The sequence continues at coordinate 6,326,069 of JARBWK010000016.1, forward strand.
GTCTCTACTTGCGGAAAGGGAAGCAGGCCTTCCCAATGCATGGAGAGGGAGAGACCAAGTAGACAACGGGTGGGGAGGGGGCTGTTTGTAATTTTGTGCCTTTATCGAGGTAGGTTTCTTATGGTTTTTATACTTCAACACACTAGACTCCCCCCCCCCCCTTGGAGGTTCCAATTTCCCACGGCACACCTGATGATTGCTCATGGCACATTAGTGTGCCCCGGCACACTGGTTGAGAAACACTGTGTTAATGAATCCAAGGCCCTGACCTTTCGAGTCAAGGGAATTATTTTGTTCTTTGTGAGAAACAGGAATTGTCCTTAACGACCCTTCCTTGTTGACAAAGGGTCATATGCAGATTTTCCATGAGAAATTCAGTCTTCTGGATGGTAAACAAATGAAATTATTGTAACTATATGTTGGTTTCTGAGGCCAACAGTGACAGCCGGTTATGAAATATGAAATATAGTGTTGCCATATGTCCTATAAACGCGGGACGAAGCTAATCTCAGAGGGTCCAGCGTTTATGGAACAAAAGGAGTCTTTCAAAAATGTGGGGAGGGGAAAGAAGGACTTCTCCAAAACCAGAAAGAGTCCTCTGTCATGCAAATTGCTCCAGTGATTGGATTAAGGGTGCAGTCAGGAATGTGGTCACCCTGATCTTGAAAGACAACAGGTGAGTCACGTAGCCTTCCTCATATTATTTTACACATGGGGAGGGGGGGAAATCATGCAGGGAATGGTTTACATGGGAGGGTTTCAGGGAAATTCCACTACCAATATCTCATAATTATTTCATGTGCAAGAAGTAGAAAGAAAGTCCATATGATCTAAAAATGGTATCATAATTCATACACTCTGGGAAGTTCATGATATAAGAGTCCATGTAGAACAGGGGTGCTCAGAAAGTCGATCGCGATCGACTGGTCGATCTTGGGACCCAGGGAGGTCGATCCCAGCTGGATGGGACGCTTCTGAGGGGGCAGAGCCATGTCGCGCCAAGCCCCGCCCCCTCCGCCGGCTTCAGCATTTCCACTGCTTCTCCTGGGTAGAAGAGGATAATGCCAAGCCAGTGGTGGCTATCTATGCCACCACTGGCTTGGCATTACCCTCTTCTACCCAGGAGAAGCAGTGGAAATGCTAAAGCCAGAGGGGGAGGGGCGGGCTTGGCAGGGCTTAGCTCCGCCCCTTTTCCTCTGGCTTCAGCATTTCCACTTCTTCTCCTGGGTAGAAGAGGGTAATGCCAAGCCAGTGGTGGCATAGATAGCCACCACTCGCATGGCATAAACTTTCAGTACCCTGGAACTGCTGTGGAAATGCTAAAGCCAGAGGAATAGGGGGCGGAGCTCAGCCCCGCCCAGCTCCGCCCCCTCCGCCAGCATTTCAGCATTTCCACAGCTTCTCAAGAGTAGAAGGGGGTAATGCCAAGCCAGTGGTGGCTATCTATGCCACCACTGGCTTGGCATTACCCTCTTCTACCCAGGAGAAGCAGTGGAAATACTGAAGCCAGAGGGAGGAGGGGAGCACTTTGTATCTTTGTGGAAAGGAAAAATGTTGCGATGTGGAGTGCTACAAAGTTTCAGGTCAAGTGAGGCAGGAAAATAGAGGGATAGATGTGGCTGGAGGTCTTTGGATGCTAAGTCCCAGCCTTTTGTCTTTTAAGATGCCAGACCCAGGCCCGGATTAGCCTCTTCGGCCGCCTGAGGCCAAGACGCCCCAGGGCGTGCTGCCCCCAGGCGTGAGAAAGCCACGCCCCCAGGGCACGGAAAGCCACGCCCCCCAGGGCGCTGCTGCGCATGTGCGGCAGCGGCCCCGGCCGTGCGGCTTCCGTCGGCACCTCCTCCCGCAACCGGAAGGAGGGCCCGAGGAGGTGGACGGAAGCCACGCGGCACCGGCCCCATGGCTTCCATTCACCTCGCGCCTTCCTTTCGGTCATGGGGGAGGAGGTGGACGGAAGCCGCGCGGCACTGCTCGTGGGGCTTCCGTCCGCCGCCTCCTCCAACTCCCGCGACCAAAAGGAGGGCGCAAGGAGGAGGGTGGGACTTCCCTTCCTCCTCCTCCTGCCTTTCTTTCAGTCGTGGGAGTTGGAGGAGGCGGCTGACGGAAGCCCCACGAGCAGTGTCGCGCGGCTTCCGTCCACCACCTCCTCCTCCTCCTCCCGCAACCAAAAGGAAGGCGCAAGGAGGAGGAAGGGAAGTCCCGCCCTTCCTCACCGCCTGGGCCGCCCCCTTGCAAAGGAAGGAGGCAGCCAGGAGGAGGAGGAGGAAGCTCCGCCCCGCCGGCGGGCATGCTTCCCTTCCTCCTCCTCGCTGCCTCCTTCCTTTGCAAGGGGGCGGCCCAGGCGAGGAGAGGGCGCCATTCCCTCCCCTGCCCCTCGCAGTGCTCTCCCCACCCCCTCTCCCGAGGTATGATGACTCTCTCGGGAGAGGGCGGGGGGAAAACGCGCGAGGGGTGTTCTTTTAAAACAATATTTCAGGGGGCCGAATCCTCTGCCCCCCAAAACCTGCGTCCGAGGCCATGGCCTAGGCTAGCCTTATGGGTAATCCGGGCCTGGCCAGACCACATGTGCAGAAACATTGGAACTCCCTGCTGCAGGTAAAACCAATTACGATACAGATGGGCTCTCTCTGGAGCTCGCCTTCATTTTGGGCTACAACTCCCAGAAATCCCAGCCAGTTTACCAGCTGGTAGGATTTCTGGGAGTTGAAGGCCAAAACATCTGGGGACCCACAGGTTGAGAAACACTGACCTAGGAGCTGAAGTACAAAGCATATGGAGACTCAAAGACTGAGAACATCTGCTGGACTTCTTCCACACACAGCTTGATCTGCTCAGCCTCCACCTTCTTGAGAGCGTTGAACTTGACAAGCAAAGTCAAATGAAAGCGCATCAAAAGAATAGAGCTATGCCCTCCTCTCTATGAAGGAGAACGCTACGAAATTTAAACCACAAAGAAATTTGCGATGTTTCTGAGGCTAACAACATGAGCTTTCCTGGACGACAACCCCATGCTCTCGGTTGTTGCCTTCTAAGCTTTCAATAATAAATGTCAATCAGTTTCCAGATCTCCTCCCTGTTCTTCTTTTCTTTTGGAATAATGAGTACTAGAGGCATTATTCTGATTTGTGATTGAGTTCTGTTCCTTCCAGTTTCATTGGCAGTCTCCTCTACTACACACTACAGTTGTTTAGATCAGTGTTTCCCAACCAGTGTGCTGAGAGCGATCATCAGGTGTGCCGTGGGAAATGGGAACCTCCAATCCCCTTTCTTCCCCCTCCTGCCGAACACTTTTTCTTCTCCACTCGGGCTCGCTTCTTCCCAGCCTCGCTCTGCTTGCTTTGCCTCGCTTTGCTCTGGGGCGAGTCTGCACAGTGCCGTCCGCACGGGTCACGCCTTCCTCCCTCCCCCCTTGCCCTCCTGAACACGCTCACGCTGCCCCCTCGGATCAAAATGGTGGCAAAAGCAGCAGTGTAGAAGAAAAAGTAAGTGTTCGGCAGGAGGGGAAAGAAAGGGCGTGAAGGGGAAGCGGGAGGAAGAGGTCTCTGTCGAAAGCTGGCATGGGCAAACTTGGACCTTCCAGGTGTTTTGGACTCCAACTCCCACCATTCCTAGCAGCCTCAGGCCCTTTTCCTCCCCCCCCCCCCTCAGCCACGTAAGCAGGAAAGGGCCTCAGGCGGTTAGGAATGGTGGGAGTTGAAGCCCAAAGCACCCAGAGGGCCAAAGTTTTCCCATGCCTGTTTTAGGGACCTTAAAGTGGTGAGCCTCCTTCCAACATTGTGATTCTGGATAGAAAACAAACAACCACATACCATAACATTGTTTGAGTCCACAGTGCTCTCTGGGTGTATATGAACTACAACTTCCAAAGTCAGGGTCAATTCCCAAGCAAACCCTTTCAGTACTTTCTGTTGGTAATGAGAGTTCAATATGCCAAGTTGGGTTCAATTCCATTGTTGCAGGAGTTCGGGATGCTCTTTGGTTGTGTGTTAACTATAAATCCCAGAAACTGTAACTCCCAAATGTCAAGGTCTATTTTCCCCAAACTCCATCTGTGTTCACATTTGGGCATATTGAGTATTCATGCCAAGTTTGGTCCTGATCCAACATTGTTTGAGTCCACAGTTCTCTCTGGATATAGGTGTACTACAACTCCAAAACCCAAGGTCAATGCCCGCCAAACTCTTATAGTATTTTCTCTTGGTTATGGGTGTTCTGTGTGGGAAATTTGTGTCTTTCTGCCATTCCTGCCAGGATATCTATGTTGTGTTCATCGAAACAGGGCCAGGTTTCACACTGAGTGTATAAATACATTTAAAAACATATTAACTATATGTATTACTGTGTTAGAGTGTCATTTTGTGTCATTTTGGTTGGTGGTATGCCCCAGGATTTTGTAAATGTAAAAAATGTGCCGCGGCTCAAAAAAGGTTGAAAAACACTGGTTTAGATGCCTATAGTCCCTATCAATCAAGGTCTTCTTCTAGTAAGTCTGGAGTGGACAGTCCCTTAACCTTTGCCCCTCTCATTATGAACAGTCAATTGATTTTATTGTCATCTGAGATCTAGCTTTTTTCTCTTCCCTGACCCCAACTTGGTCCACTATATGTATGTGTGTGTATTGCACAAGTGAGCAAGTCGAAGTATGGCCTCTTTGGAATGTCGCAATGCCTATCTAGCAGAGCCCCCAGTGGCGCAAAGGGTTAAACCCTTGTGCTGGCAGGACCGAAGACCGACAGGTCGAAGATTCGAATCCAGGGAGAGCACAGATGAGCTCCCTCTGTCAGCTCCATCTCCCCATGCGGGAACTTGAGAGAAGCCTCCCACAAGGATGGTAAAACATCAAAACATCTGGGTTGTCCCCTGGGCAACATCCTTGCAGACAGCCAATTCTCTCACACCAGAAGTGACTTGCAGTTTCTCAAGTTGCTCCTGACATGGAAAATAACACACCCCTATCTAGCACACATTTACTAGTTATAGTATTGCTGTTATATCTGCTATGGCAGATCCTGGAACGTCTAGGATGTCCCCCCAAATTCCTCAAAATGATTATCCTGCTCCATGAGGGCCAGCACGGCCAAGTCAGATACGGCGATGCTCTCTCGGAGCCCTTTCTCATAACTAAGGGAGAGAAGCAAGGTTGTGTTCTTGCACCAACCCTATTTACAATCTTCTTCAGCACGATGCTCCAAAGGGTTACGGCAGACCTCGAAGAAGAAGACGGCATATATATACGCTATCGTACTGATAGTAGCTTGTTCAATTTAAGCCGTCTGAGGGCTCGAACTAAGACTCTAAACTATCTAGTCAGTGAGCTGCTTTTTGCTGATGATGCTGCCCTTGTCGCCCATTCAGAAGCAGCCCTAGAGCGCCTCACATCCTGCTTTGAAGCAGCTGCAGAGCTGTTTGGGCTGGAAGTCAGCCTGAAGGAAACAGAAGTCCTCTACCAGCCCGCACCACAGGAAGAACACCATCGTCCCTACGTTCAGCAGTTCACCTACCTGGGAAACATCATCTCTTCAGACACCAAGATTGATAAAGAGATAGATCACAGATTAGCAAAGGCATAGAGTGCATTCGGAAGGCTTCACAAAAGAGTCTGCAGCAACAAGCACCTGAGACAAAGCACCAAAATCAGTGTGTACAGAGCTATCATACTGTCTATTCGCCTATATGGGTCTGAAACATGGGTCACCTATCGACAACACCTACGACTCCTCGAACGCTTTCATCAGCGCTGTCTTCGCACAATCCTAAATATACACTGGACCGACTGTGTGACGAATGTTGCTGTCCTTGAGCAAGCAGGGATCACCAGCATTGAGGCCATGCTATTGAGAACACAGCTGCACTGGCCAGGGCACGTCTCTAGGATGGAGGACCACCGCCTCCCAAAGATACAACTCTATGGTGAACTTGCCACGGGTCAGCGCAAGAGAGGCGCCCCAAAAAAGAGATATAAGGACTCCCTGAAACAACATCTCAGGCTCGGCCAGATTGATCACCAACAATGGTCTACCCTGGCCTCACATCGGGAGGCATGGAGACGCACTATCCACAATGCTGCGGCCTCTTTCGAGAAGACACGCTGAATGGGTCTCAAAGAGAAACGACAACGCAGAAAGAACCGCAACTTGGAAACAACATCACCCAAGGAGACTTTCTGCTGTGCTTTCTGCAACCGAACTTGCCTATCTCAGATTGGCCTTTTTAGTCATCAACACGCTTGTAGAAAGCGTGGGATGAGTCCTTCCTAAGAATCTTCGTTCGCGAAGTAATGCCGAGAGAAGTATGTCTGCTCATTTCAGCCTTCCGTTTCCTCTCTCCCTCCACCTGCATTTTTTCAGAAAGTTGTGGTGGATAATGCTCTGCCGTGCTTTGAAACTCTGCAATCTCCAAGGAGGAGGCCGCTCTTTGCTACTCTGTGCTCACTCTTCTGTGAACCTTTGCTGGACTGCCTCTCTCCCAGGTGCCCCGATTTTTTTCCTCCTCAGTAACTATGGATGTGGCAGCCCAGATCTTTCGAAGAAGAGAGACAGTTTGTGATGCCTGGCCTGGAAAGGGGAATAAAGTGAATTCCCAAACTGATGAAGAGGTGGGAGTTTGGGGGACGGGGAGGAAAGGAGGAAGGAAGGAAGAGTAGAAAGGTGAGATCCATAAATCATACCTAAGCAAAATGTTGACATTGCGACTTCTCCTTGTGATCAACACTCAGAAAACAGGGAAATTCCAGGACAGGCACTAGTTCAGGACAAGAATGGCGTCCTTGGCTTTTGGAGGAAAGGAGTAATAATATATTATACTACTCCACATGAGTAGCAGAATATATTTGAGATATGACTAGTTGCATAATGCAGTGTTTTTCAACCTTTTTTGAGCCGCGGCACATTTTTTACATTTACAAAATCCTGTGGCACACCATCAACCAAAATGACACAAAATGACACTCTAACACAGTAATACATATAGTTAATATGTTTTTAAATGTATTTATACACTCAGTGTGAAACCTGGGCCTGTTTCGATGAACACAACATAGATATCCTGGCAGGAGTGGCAAAAAGACACACAGGAAGGTCTTGCTCAACAGCTGTCAATCTCTCTCTGTGTTCTCATGCATCAATAAGGAAGGAAGGAAGGAAGAATGGAACTAAAGAGCACAGAAAGGGAGGAAAGAAACAGGTAGAGAAGGAAGACAGAAAAGGGGAAAGAAGAAGGAAAATAAAAACAGGGAAGGAAGGAAAGAGGGAGGGAAGGAGAGAAAGAGGGAGGAAAGGTTGGCCACAGCAACGTGTGACGGGTACAGATTATAAATTTATACAGCTTATATATATACCACTGGCTTGGCATTGCCATCCTCAAGCCTGGAGAACCTGCTGGGAGCTCCAAAGCCAGCGGGGAGGGGCCGGGGCTTGGTGCAGCCTGGCTCTGCCCCCTCTGACTACAGCTCTACCAGCAGCTTCTCCAGGCTTGAGGATGGCAGTGCCAAGCCAGCCATGTGCTAGCTATGCCACCACTGGCTTGGCCCTGCCATCCTCAAGCCTGGAGAAGCTGCTGGGAGCTCCAAAGCCAGAGAAGAGGGGGTGGGGCTTGGCACGTCCAGGCTCAGCCCCCCTCCCCTCTGACTTTCTCTCTACCAGAAGCTTCTCCAGGCTTGAGGATGGCAGTTCCAAGCCAGCCTTGTGCTAGCTATGCCACCACTGGCTTGGCATTACCATCCTCAAGCCTGGAGAAGCAGCGGGGAGCTCCAAAGCCAGAGGGGAGGGGGAGGGGCTTGGTGCGGTCTGGCATCCCCCCCCTTGACTTCCGCTCTACCAGCAGCTTCTCCTGGCTTGAGGATGGCAGTGCCAAGCCAGCCTTGTGCTAGCTATGTCACCACTGGCTTGGCATTGCCATCCTCAAGCCTGGAGAAGCTGCTGGGAGCTCCAAAGCCAGTGGGGAGGGGGTGGGGCTTGGCACGGCCTGTCTCCGCCCCCTCTGGCTACAGCTCTACCAGCAGCTTCTCCAGGCTTGAGGATGGCAGTGCCAAGCCAGTGGTGGCATAGCTAGCACAAGGCTGGCTTGGCACTGCCATCCTCAAGCCTGGAGAAGCTGCTGGTAGAGCTGAAGCCACAGGGGGCGGAGCCAGGCTGCACCAAGCCCCGCCCCCTTCCCCTCTCCAGCCTTGAGGAGGTAGGTAGATCTTTCTGACTTGGTTTTATTATAAGTAGCTCGCGTGCTGAAAAAGTGTGGGCACCCCTGATCTACAGCAACACTGTGAAAGAAACAAGAAATATCATTTATTATTATTATTTATTATTATTTATTTAAAACTTTTATATCCCGGCCTTCTCACCTCCGAAGAGGGACTCAGTCCGGCAAACAGCAAGTATTCAATGCTAACATTTAAAATCTAAAAACATCATAAATTTACAATACAATACAATACAATAAATACATTTAAAAAGCCTTTCGCCAAAGTAAAATCAAGTCCAACTTAATCCATATGTTCGGTCCGTATCAAGTGGTTAGCGACTTTAGTCACTTCACGATCTCCTCCTTCATTTTGCGAAAGCCTCATTGCACAGCCACATTTTCACCCGCTTTCTAAAAGTCATGAGGGAGGGGGTGGATCTAATTTCATTTGGGAGGGAATTCCACAGCCGGGGGGCCACCACAGTAAAGGCCCTGTCCCTCATCCCCGCCAGACTCGCCTGCGAAGGTGGTGGGACCGAGAGCAGGGCCTCTCCAGACGATCTTAGCACTCTTGATGGTTCATAGGGGAGAATACCTTTGGACAGGTAAATTGGGCCTGTGCTCGGAAGCTAATTGGCAGGCAGTGGAGCTGGTGCGACAGGGGATTTGTGCGCTCCCTGTACCCCGCTCCCGTTAGTAGTCTGGCTGCTGCGCGCTGGACTAATTGCAGCTTCCGGGCAGCCTTATTTATTTATTTATTTATTATTCAATCTTATATTCCGCTCCTCCCTAGAGGCTCGGGGAGGATTACAGTACATAGAACGTACAATAAAACATACAATAAAAACATATGATAAAACATGCATTAAAAACACAATACATGACCATAATAATGGCAGGATTACGATTTGACTCAGGCGAAGTACACCGATTGCATTCGGGTTTAGCTAAACGCCAGCCTGAAGAAGACAGTCTTACATGCCCTTCGAAAAGGGGCAAGTTCTGGGATCGCCCGAACGTGGTCAGGGAGCGAATTCCAGAGCACAGGAGCCACAGCAGAGAAAGCTCGCTGTCTCGTGCTGGACAAATGGCAGGAGCGGGACGATGGAATAACCAGCAAATTCTGCTCTTCCGAGGGCAGTGATCTCGGGGGAACATACGGGTAAGGCGGTCCCTTAGGTACACCGGCCCTAGACCGTGCAACCCCGCATAGAGTGCTTTGCAGTAGTCTATACGGGATGCAACCAGAGCGTGGACCACCGTGGCCAAGTCTGACTTCCCAAGATACGGGCGCAACTGGCGCACAAGCCTGAGCTGTGCAAAAGCTCCCCTGGCCACCGCGGAGACCTGGGGTTCCAGGCTCAGTGATGAGTCCAGGATCACTCCCAGGCAGGGGCGGTCTCATCTCTCCTGGGGGGGTAGGCGAGCCTCATTTCTGCGCCCCCAGGGCTGCTGGATGCGGCAGCCCGCGTGGCGACGTCACCGCGCATGCGCAGGCGTGCATGACGCACACCTGCGCATGCGTGGTGACGTCACGCACACCTGCGCATGCGTGGTGATGTCACGCGCAGCTGCGCGAGTGCGCCACGCACGCCTGCGCATGCGCAGTGACGGCCGGCGCGGCTGCATCGCCGCCTGCGCCGCCTGCGCCGCCCGCGCCGCCGGCTACATCACCGGCTGCGCCGCCGGCGGGAGCACTGGCTCCCGGGCAGGAGGCGCGGCAGAGGGGCGGCCAGCGAAGCGGCGCCGCAGGCGGCGACGCCCCTCGCAGGCGGCGATGCCCCTCGCAGGTGGCAACGCCCCTCCCAGGACCCGTCGCCCTACGCGGCCGCTTACATGGCAGAATGCCAAAGGCCGGCACTGCTCCCAGGCTGCAAACCTGCGTCTTCAGGGGGAGTGTAACCCTGTCAAGCACAAGCATAAAGAAATTACATATATTAGAAACCAACACTTTCTCGTTACGTTATTTTCTAAACCACCAAATTAAGCCACAGCAACATCTGGCAGGGGACGGCTAGTTTTTTTTAAATAGTCTTATCCCCAACCACATCCAGCCTCTTTTCCTTCTCCGTTCCTTTTTGGGGTCATCTTTGATTGCATGTAAACCTAGCCAATGATTCTGATGGCAGGAAAAAAGATGAATGGGGATCATTGGATTGGAGGCTTTTGACATGGACCGAGACCCTTCTTAGCTTCTTTTCCCCATTGACCGGAGGACATCTCGGGGAAGAGGGTTAAGGGTCCCCGCTGAATAGACCCTGTGAGACCAGGAGCATGGCTTTGCTTTCCCCTTAAATCCTTCTAAGTCTTCACACCATTTGGTCTTGGCTTGATCCAATCGGGAGGTGTAAACACGGGCGACAATAAAAGTAGCCATCTGGCAAAGTGGCTCCGGCTTTGGCAAACAAAAGACCTGTCAGGATTTCCACAAACATGTGAACTCTTTTTTTTTCTTCCTTCATGAAGGAGGAGGGGAAGGAGAAAAAAAAAGACAGACAGAAAGAAAGAAAGAAACAGAATGGGAACGACTTGAAGCTACTTCCTAAACAAACAAGCAAATGAAGCCTGAGCTAGTTATCCTGTATCATTTCATTAGTTACTGTAATTGTATTTTTTAAATATAAAATTATTATTACTTCTGATGTATTTTGTTTTGTATTTTGTATTTTACTGTGTCGTATTGTATTTTAGAAGGGCTTGGCCTCATTGGGGAGATGGTGGCGGGGTATAGAGATATTATTATTATTATTTCTGATGTATATTTTGTATTTTGTATTTTACTGTGTCGTATTGTATTTTAGAAGGGCTTGGCCTCATGTTAGCTGCCCCGAGTCCCCATTGGGGAGATGGTGGCGGAGTATAAATAAAGATATTATTATTATTATTATTTCTGATGTATTTTGTTTTGCATTTTGTATTTTACTGTGTTGTATTGTATTTTAGAAGGGCTTGGCTTCATGTTATCTGCCCCGAGTCCCCATTGGGGAGATGGTGGCGGGGTATAAATAAAGATATTATTATTATTATTACTGATGTATTTTGTTTTGTATTTTACTGTGTTGTATTGTATTTTAGAAGGGCTTGGCTTCATGTTAGCTGCCCTGAGTCCCCATTGGGGAGATGGTGGCGGGGTATAAATAAAGATTATTATTATTACTACTATTATTATTATTATTTCTGATGTATTTTGTTTTGTATTTTACTGTGTCGTATTGTATTTTAGAAGGGCTTGGCTTCATGTTATCTGCCCCGAGTTCCCATTGGGGAGATGGTGGCAGGGTATAAATAAAGATATTATTATTATTATTATTTCTGATGTATTTTGTTTTGTATTTTACTGTGTCGTATTGTATTTTAGAAGGGCTTGGCCTCATGTTAGCTGCCCCGAGTCCCCATTGGGGAGATGGTGGCGGGGTATAAATAAAGATATTATTATTATTATTATTATTATTATTATTATTTCTGATGTGTTTTGTTTTGCATTTTGTATTTTACTGTGTCGTATTGTATTTTAGAAGGGCTTGGCCTCATGTTAGCTGCCCCAAGTCCCCAATGGGGAGAAGGTGGCGAGGTATAAATAAATAAAATAATAAATTTATTTATTTATTTACTATTTTTATATGCCGCCCTTCTCAACCCCGAAGGGGACTCAGAGCGGCTTACAGCAAACAACAATACTGCCTTGCAATGCATATATAACAATATTGCCGGAGTGGCTTACAGCAAACTGAAAAAACAACAAATAACATTACTGTCATAGCACAACATCAGCACTACACATCATATTGCACTACAACATTTAGCAATATTACATGTAATACAAATATACAAATTGTAAATTCACAATATAATTATTATATCACATTATCATTGGCAGTATTATACTGTGTTACATTACAACAACACCAATACCAAAAGCATATACAACACGCCATACTGTAATCATACTATTATTATTATTTATTTATTTACTTTGCTTCTAGATCGCCCCTCTCAGCCCGAAGGCGTCTCGAGGCGGTGTACAAATAGCAGAACTGCTCAAGACAAACATATCGACAATTATCAACACAATTCCAACATATACAAATTAGCATTTAACGTTAAAAACACAATATCAGCGTCTCATTATTAAATCAATTTCCAATTGCATCGTCATCGTTCCTTAGGTCTCAATTTGATAATCATACTACATCTGCAAATGTGACCATTCAGGGAACTACGGTTACAGGTAAGCAACCAATAATTCCGTCACATCGTCGTCATTCCATGTATCTAATTAACTGCTATATTTCATCAGCAAATGCCTGCTCAAACAGCCAGGTCTTGACATTGCAAAATGTCAGGAGGGAGGGGGATGATCTGATGCCATTCGGAAGGGCGTTCCAAAGCCGAGGAGCCACCACTGAAAAGGCCCTGTCTCTCGTCCCCACCAATCACGGGACCGAGAGCAGGGCCTCTTCGGATGATCTTAAGCATCTTGAAGGTTCATAAGAAGAGATGCATTCAAACATGTAAGTTGGAACAGAACCATTAAGGGCTTTAAAGGCTAAAGCCAGCACTTTGAATGGTGCCCAGTAGCAAACTGGTAGCCAGTGAAGCTGGCGCAACAGAGGTGTTGTGCGCTCCCTGAGTGCCGCTCCTGTTATCAACCTGGCTGCTATCCGTTGGACCAGTTGAAGCTCCGAACAGTCTTCAAAGGCAGTCCCACGTAGAGGGCGTTGCAGTAATCTATACGGGATGTAATCAGAGCGTGGACTACCGTGGCCAAGTCAGACTTCCCAAGGTACGGGCGCAGTTTGTGCACAAGTTTTAACTGTGCGAATGCTTCCCTGGTCACCGCCAAAACCTGGGGTTCCAGGCTCAGCGATGAGTCCAGGATCACTCCCAGACTGCGAACCTGCGTCTTCAGGGGGAGTGTGACCCCATCCAACACAGGCTGTAACCCTATTATTATTAGTATTACATTACAATTATTATACTGTAACACAGTTTTTCCCAACCAGTGTGCCATGGCACACTAATGTGCCGTGAGCAATCATCAGGTGTGCCATGGGAAATTGGAACCTCCAATACCCTTTCTTTCCCCTCCTGCCGAACACCTTTTCTTCTCCACTCGAGCTCCCTTCTTCCCAGCCTCGCTCTGCTCGCTTTGCCTCGCTTTGCTTACGCTGCCGCTTCTGCAGGAGGGGGAAGGAAGACGTGACCCATGCGGGCGCTACTGCGCAGACTCGCCTCACGTCTTCCTCCCTCCCCTCCGCAGTGCTTTCTGGATATAGGTGAATTACAACTCCAAAACTCAAGGTCAATGCCCACCAAACTCTTATAGTATTTTCTCTTGGTTATGGTAGTTCTGTGTGGGAAGTTTGATTCCATTCCATCATTGGTGGAGTTCAGAATGTCTCTTTGATTGTGGGTGAACTATAACTCCCAGCTGTTGAGCAAGACCTTTGTGTGTGTCTTTCTGCTATTGCTGCCAGGATATATATATGTTGTGTTCATTGAAACAGGCCCAGGTTTCACACTGAGTGTATAAATACATTTAAAAACATATTAACTCTCTGTATTACTGTGTTAGAGTGCCATTTTGTGTCATTTTGGTTGGTGGTGTGCCCCAGGATTTGGTAAATGTAAAAAATGTGCCGCGGCTCAAAAAAGGTTGGAAAACACTGCTATAACATAAAACAATATATTGACATTATATTATAATGTAATATAACATTATATTATATCATATTATATTAATTATATAAATAAATAAATATTATTATTATCCGCTATCCGCAAAACAAGAAAATTGGCCTTGGATTTGGAACGGTTTTTTTTTTGCTCTCTTTCCTTTATTGTTGCTTTTCAGAACTGGATGCAGATTGATGGGGTCAGAAAGGAAGAAAGGAAGAAAGGAAGGAAAGAAGAAGGGAGACGGAGGACAAAGAGGGGGAGAAAAACCCACAACAAGCCCTGTTTTTTGCTTCTTCTTTTATTATTTTTTCCCTCTCTCTCTCTCTCCCCTGCAAGTGGTGCTTTACTGTCAGGGTGATGTACTGGAAGTCTTTATTGAGGGCGGTTTGGGCCTCTCCATACATCGCTCATTCTCCTTGGAAGCCTTTCTCAGGCTTTTCTCCATATCACCTGCTGAGGCCCTTGATGGCAGAGAAGAGGAGAAGAGCAGCAGGGGACAATTAGACAAGACTCCCGGCTTTGATCATTTGACCATATGTGAATGCAACAGCTGACCACATGTTTGCAAAGACAACTAACTTAAAAAGTGTGGGGTGGGAAGGGAAAGGCGGGCAGAGAAAGAAGGGAGAGAAACCCACAAAAGCCCCCCAAAAAAGCATAGATATTTAAATTTACATTTTAATTATCTGGCTTCCCCCCACGGCGGCATTCAACGCTTCCAAAGGGAAATATTGCACTTTCACGCAGACGAGGACTTCTTTTTCCCTTCCAAACTCGACTTGCAAAAGATATGAGAGAAGAATTGTGGGTTTTTTTTTTTGGCTGTTTCCCCAAATGGGATTTTTTTCCCCCCTACTCCTTTTTACGCATTCCTTTCAAGAGAAAAAAGTTCAATCTCAGGAGTTCAAGAATTCTGTATTTATTTATTTATTTGCGACAAGAGCGTTATTTAAATCTGAGTTTTCCTCTATTCACTCCAGGCGCGCGTTTAAAGATTTCAGAAGTTGCCATAAAAGGGCTGAGAAAAAGAAAGCGGAATTTTTCCCCCAATTGTTAGTATATATAAAATAATATAATAATATTGCAAAGTCTGCAGTTTTGGAGACGGGTTTGCACCGCGAGGCCTATTTCTCATGCAGTTAGATCCAATCTAGATTTCTTTATATGTGTTTTTGAATTAACTTGTGGCCTAACTTTACAAACGTCGGCCCTTTCGCCTTGAACTTTTGCCCCGAAACTCTTTTATCCACAACGGCAAAATCTCAGAGTGTCTTGCCTGTATAATAATATTCAATGCGCTCCAGACAATGGGTTATTTCTCCTGTTGGCGAAACTACCACATCATACTTATCTGCACCACTTACCAAGCGATTAACATATTCATGAAAGGTCTATTTATTCTCAAATCAGAGGATAATAGAAAAATAACACTAATTGTTTTGACAGCAGTGTGCTTAAGAGTTATCTGAGGCAGTAAATGGTTCTCACTTTGGAAAAGGGCGGGATGTTCCCTCTTTGCGGGAAGAGTTTATCTCGGAATTAAGCGAATGGGGGAAGTGCAACTAGAGAGCAAGTACAAGGAGGGATTTTAGGAAATGAAAAGTCAAATTACATTGGAAGCTTATGAGTTTCTTGATTTGTCTTACCCGTCAGAATCAAACCGAGGGAACACTTATTTAATATTTACTAACTTGGGGACCCGGCGGTGCCCGGGTTATTTGAGAAAGGCATTGTGTGCCAAGGTTGGTCTTTGGTACTTCAAGTCCCATCATCCAGGGTCCACCCTCCTGTAAACTGTAGAAGGATGGAGACTGGGTCATGGGGGCACAGGGTGCCAAGTGTAGTCTTTTTAGGTTTTTGTTCAGGGCTGCAGTGGTCTGTAGAAAATGAAGGCTTTGAAAGTACTACAAATCCCATAATCCATGGAGGTACCTCAAGTCCCACTCGTCTCCATACGGCAGTAGAATGTAGTGTGGGTCATAGGGGCACTGTGCGTCAAGCTTCGTATTGCATTGGGCCTCTGTGTGGCAAGTGTGGTCCTGATCCGTCATTGGTGTGGGCCACTGTGCTCTAAGCAAATGAGTTAAAATACTGCAATTTCCATCATCCATGATGCATCCTACCTCAAACTGCACCAAGATTTAGAGTGCATCTTGGGGGGGGGGGGCTCTTTGGGCCAAGTTTGGTCTTGTTCTGTCATTGTTGTGGACCTAGTCCGGAAAATGAAGTTGAGGAAGCCTTACTGTCAAATCAGGTTGTGGCCTAGTCTGGGAAATTAAGTAGAGGAAGCCTTACTGTCAAATCAAGTTGTGGCCTAGTCTGGAAAATCAAGTAGAGGAAGCCTTACTGTCAAATCAGGTTGTGGCCTAGTCTGGGAAATTAAGTAGAGAAAGCCTTACTGGCCAGGTTGTTAGTCTGGAAAATCAGTTGAAGCCTTACTGCCAAATCAGGCTGAGGCCTGGTTTGTTAAATCAGCTGAAGGAAGCCTTTTTTTAAAGTGCACTCTCTGGCACCTTTGAGATTTTGGATGTTGGAATGTTGGCCAGGCGGAGTCCGTTATGCAAATTTTCCCTCAGTGGCAACCAATCTCCTCTGTCTGGTGCTTTAGAGGGTTGGAGTTCTGAGGCTGGCCAGTCAGAGCCATTTATGCAAATAATCCCAGAGTGGCAGCCAATCGAAATGCTGGCACATATTCCTCCCGTCGCTCGGCCCACCCACCCACCGCCCGCAAACACTGACTTTTATTATATGTAATAGATTTATTTATTTACTTCATTTCTATTCAGCCCTTCTCACCCTGCAGGGGACTCATGGCGGATTACAATTTACACATTACATTTAGACACATAAACACACAAGACAGATAGAGGCAATTTAACATCTGGCCATCAGGGGGAACTGTCGCACTCCTTCATTCCTCAGCGTGTTTTCTGGAGATCTTTTTATGGCCTCGTAAATCAGTTAAATTTAGCCTCCCCTGTAAGTGGTACCTTAATTTCCTACTTGACAGATGCAACTGTCTTTCGGGTTGCAAAGGTCAACAACAGGCTACACAATAGGTCGAGAGCCCACCTCGACCCGGGCAGACCTCAAACTCATGACCTTCTGGTCAGTAGAGCTCTTATCCAGCCGACACCTAGCCAACTGCACCACATTCCCGGTGGCATCCTGCTCTTTTTAAAAAAAAAATAATATTTTTTTAATTGAAATTTTTTAATACATATAAAAGCAATCGGTATAAGAGAAGAAAAAGAGAAAGAAGAAAAAGAGAAAAGAGAAAAGTAAGGGAAGAGAAAGGAACAAGAAAAGAAAGGAAGAGAAGATAGAGAGAAAGAAAGAGAAAGTTAAATAAAGATAGAAAAGGAGGAGTAGCTAAGTGAGTTATCTGTATCTGTATACCTTTATAAAACGGAATGTTTGTATGTGTGTATGCGGAGGGCGGGAGGGCAGAAGGGCGGAAGCAGCCACTTTCACAGGCCAGGGCGGATATGTGGCAGCCACTTTCACAGGCCAGGGCGGATATGTGGCAGCCACTTTCACAGGCCAGGGCGGATATGTGGCAGCCACTTTCACAGGCCAGGGCGGATATGTGGCAGCCACTTTCACAGGCCACAGCGACCAGCGCGGGTGATGGACCTGCACCAAACGTGGTACACATAACCCCCCTAACCCCCTTTACGTCCTGGCGCGGGTCGGGGGACATGACCCACGGATTATGGGTTTTTTTAGTACTTTCCAACACTTTGGTTCCCACAGACCACTGTGGCCACCAAAAGGACCAATACAGACCACACTCAGCACACACAGCCCCCATGACCCCACTACGTCCTGGTGCAGTTCGGAGGAGGGTGGACCATGGATGATGGGACTTGAAGTGCCTCTACTCACTTCCCAAGTCCGCTGCAACCCTCATCCAATCACTGATCGAGACCAAACTTGGCACACATAACCCCCATGGCTGCCTTCACATCCTGGTGAGGTTTGGGGGAGGACTGACAATGGATGATGGGATTTGTAGTACTTTTACACCCCTCTGTTCCCACAGACCACTGTGGCCCCCAACAAACACTGATAAAGACCACACTTGGCACACAGAGCCCCAGTGACCCAGTCCACATCCTACTGAAGTTTGGAGGGGGACAGAACATGGATGATGGGTCTTGCAGTACCTTCCCTCATTTTCCAAGACTGCTACAAACCTAATCCTATGATTGATCAACACCAAACTTGCCACACAGAGCCCTCAATACTCACAAATAGTTGCAAAGGCAGTCTTTTCTAAAGGATTTCCATGATACTTATAAACAGGGTGTTGTATAATGCTGAACCTAGCCTTCTTCCAGCAAGGAGGCATGATGCGACAAGCCAGCGTTGTAGCGTCACTGATACAGGATTTTAGCCTTTGTTCCTTCTTCCCGTGCAACAGCGAAGTCCAGGATCCTTTTCACACTAGACTGTGCTAGGAATACGATTCCACTCCTACTGCCATGGTTATATGCTATGGAATCCTGGAAATTATGGTTTAGGGAGGTGCAAAAGCTCTGTAGTTGAGAATTCTATATATTCCTCCCCAAGCATCATGCCATTTACTTGACCATCGACCTGTCTGTCTGATATCTGCAATCCCAGTTTCCAGATTTTACTTCATGGCAGAAAGGAGCTATCCAAGGTGCTGAATTCCATTTCCAAAATAGGTTCTGTTACCTTCAGGAGCACATGGCCTTCTGCCATGCACCTCCTCTGGAGTAAGAGAACTTGCCTCCTTGCCTTAAAAAGTATGTGTGACATGTAGGCCGGGAAAGCATGCACGTCTGCCTGCAGACGAGAACCTCCTCTAGAGTTAAAAACAGGTAAGAAGCCTCCTTAAAGTACATGCCTGCCTGCAGCTGAGTGCACCTCCTCTAGAGTAAAACAGCTTCAGTGCCTAAAACGATGGGAAGGGGAGCCTGGGAAGCCCCCCCCCATAACGGGCCTATAGAAAATGTATCTTTTAGCACCCCAGAACGAAAACAGATATCTGCCCTCCCAATTTTGGGAGGCTTCCAAAAAAATGGACCAGAGCCCCCACAGAATGCCTGGACCACATTTGACACAAACACCCAATACATCCCAATTTGAATATTGGTGGGGTTGGGGGGGGATTGATTTAGTCATTTGGGAGTTGTAGTTGCTGGGATTTTTAGTTCTCCTACAATCCAAGAGCCTTCTGAACCCCACTAAAGATGGAATTCCCATGACCAACAGCAGCATGACCAACAGAAAATATTGGAAGGGTTTGGTGGGCACTGACCTTGAGTTTTGGAGTTGTAGTTCACCTACATCCAGAGAGCACTATGGACTCAAACAATTATAGATCTGGACCAAACTTGGCAGAAATACTCAATGTGCCCAAATGTGAATACTGGTGGAGTTTGGGGGAAATAGACCTTGACATTTGGGAGTTTTAGTTGCTGGGATTTATAGTTCACCTACAATCAAAGAGCATTCAAAACCCCACTAATGATGGAATTGAACCAAATTCAGCACAAATACCCGATACGCCAAAATTTGAATACTGTGGTGGGGTTTGGGGATATTGATTTTGTCAGTTGCTGGGATTTATAGTTCACCTACAATCAAAGTGCATTCTGAACCCTACTAATGATGGAATTCCCATGACCAACAGAATTCCCATGACCAACAAAAAATATTGGAAAAGTTTGGTGGGCACTTACCTTGAGTTTTGCAGTTGTAGTTCACCTACATCCAGAGAGCACTATGGACTCAAACAATGATAGATCTGGACCAACCTTGGCACAAATACTCAAGGTGCCCAAATGTGAATACTGGTGGAGTTTGGGGAAAATAGACCTTGACATTTGGGAGTTGTAGTTGCTGGGATTTATAGTTCACCTACAATCAAAGAGTATTCTGGACGCCACCAATGATAGAATTGAGCCAAACTTCCCACACAGAACCCCCATGACCAACAGAAAATACTGTGTTTTCTGATGATCTTTGGGGACACCTGTGATATCCCCTTGTGACCCCCACAGGGGTCCCGACCCCCAGGTTGAGAAATGCTGGTTTAACCTATTGTGCCACTGTGGCCCCTGATATTTGCCTTCAGGTCACTTGTTGTCTTATTTGTGGCAATGCTATGAAATTGAGAGAGTTTTCTTAGGCAAGGAATACTCCCGAAGTGGTTTCGCCAGTTCCAATCCTTCCCGCGACAGATTTAGCCATTTGCCTTTTGATCCTTCCCTCTTGATCTTCATCTCTGAAATAGAGCCGACTCCTAGGAACTTATAGCATCGTTGGGCTTTGTGTTGAGCAGAGAGGTCTCTGCCCTTGAAGCGATTGCAATCTAAAGCCCCAACGGGGACAACTCTTCTGCCTCTGAAGTGAAAATGGCCTCCTTCCAGGATTAGGACTTAAATTTAGATACGGCTTAATGAAAGCTGATAAATGGAGGATGGGAGAAATCACGGTGGAAGGAGAAGATCAGACGCAACGTCGAAGGAATTACCCATTTATATTAGCACTTTTAAAGTAAATAGGGCATTCGATAGCGCAAGGGCAGGCAAAGACCTGGAGAAGGCCATCAGATATTTCAAGGGATGCTGCCCTTCTTTCCGGAGTGTCCTGGTCCCATTGATCAGAGGGAGGCTCATCTCATGTTTCTGTTCTTCACAAAAGTTCAGAATTGAAGCCAGAATAAAATGATAGCAGGCATTCATATCAGGGGAGTGAAAAAACCATTGCAGAAAAAACTGAGTTTAGATCCTTCGGTCCCTTCCAACTACCGACCTGTCTCGAACTTATCGTTTCTAGGTAAGGTGGTTGAGAGGGCAGCAATGGAGCAGTTACAGACCTTCCTAAATGACACAGCCTGGCTAGTAGGCATGAGAAAAAAGTTATGAAAATGAAATGATTCGTAAGAAATTCGTAAGAAATGCTACTTTTGAGTATTTCCGCACCTGGAACGCCAACCAGGAAGTGGACTTTCTTTATAGAACTTTGGGGGCAAATCCTGAAGAGATGGCAAGCAGATTTAGCAAAATTTATTTGGCTGGGCAAAAAACCCAGGATAAAACAAAAAGACCTCATGGAAAAGACAGAACTGGGGGGCCTCGGCCTACCCAACCTGATTAAATACTACGAAGCAAATTGCCTTGAGGGAATGAGAATGTGGGCACTACTAAACAACAGAGAAATGCTTAACCTAGAAGGCCCAAAGAATAGACATGGATGGCATGGCTATCTGATTTATAACAAAGCGGTTACAGATTCGAACTTTAAAAACCATATAATCAGAGCGGCCGCTTTAAATACTTGGAATAAATTTAAAAAGATTATATACCCTAAGATCCCCCTCTGGACATCCCCCCTCGAGGCCTTACAGATAAATAAAAGGCAAGATGGAAAATGGCCGACCTACGCGGAACTAACGAAAATTGAGGGATCCTTAGTTCTTTTAAAAAAACAGGAGGAATTAACACATTTAAATCTAAATTGGTTTCAATATAACCAAATTGCCACAAGATATAACGAGGATAAAAAAACAAGGTGGATGATACACCCCTCGAAAGGGGAAAAAATCTGGCTTTATGCTGAGAGAAAAACAGTCAGCAAAATTTATAATTTCCTAGGGGAAAAAGAGTTTGAAAGAAAACCAACTAAGGACTACATGAAAAAATGGGCGGTAAATCTGGGATTTGATATTCCTAGAGATGACTGGGAGAATTTATGGAAAGTGAAGCAAAAATTTAATTATGCTTATTGCCTAAAGGAAAACACATACAAAATGATGTATAGGTGGTATATTACCCCCCACCAACTAGCAAAGATTAATAAGAGCAATCAGGACTCATGTTGGAAATGCCAAAAAGAAAAGGGAACTTTCTTTCATCAGTGGTGGACATGTAAGATGGCCTGCTCCTTTTGGAATATGATACATAAAAATATTCTAAAAATCTTTCAAAAAAATTGGACAAAAAAACCAGAACTGTACCTTCTTAACATAACGGGACTAGGACTGAGTAAATAAAATGATAAATTACTAACTTACCTCATTATTGCAGCCCGTATAATCTACGCCAGGATGTGGAAAGCCCCGGAAACTCCAAAAGAAGAGGCCTGGATTATAAAAATCATAGAAATAGCCGAAATGGACAAACTCACCTGTTGGCTAAGATACAACTCCAACACGGCATTCGAGGACACGTGGAAACCCTTTATCAAGTTTATTAAAGAGAATTATAATTTAGATCTAAAAGGTTTTAATTTTTAAAGGAGGTAACCCCCTCCGAACCAAGATATTTGTAACATTAACTTTGACAGAAAAGTATGGAGATGTGAAGTCTAAATTTTGTTTTCTTTGTTTATGTGTAATGTAACCACTCCCCAACCCCTCCACACCCTTTCTTTTCCCTCTCCTGCCCCTCCCCCTTTCCCTTACCCAATTTTCCCTGTCCCTCCAACCCTATTGACGTCGGTTGCCCCCTGTGTATCCATTTTGTGTTGTATTTGTGTTTTTATCAATAAAAACCATTAAAAAAAAAGAACTTTGGGGGCCAGGATTTTCTTAAGTGTTGTTATTAGGTCGTAGGGGGGGGGCACCCTCCTTCTCTCTCACCACCCTCCCACCTCCCTTGCCAATAAGTATTATGGCAAGGCAAGCCCTAAACTCGCTCCTTCTTTCGGCTGGAAGCCTGGAAAAAAAAATAAACAGAGAGGTTTACTCAGAAGTAAATCTGCAAAGGAGGGCACTTTGGATGAAGGGCCCTCCTTGTGGATTTACTTCTGAGGAAACCTCTCTGTTTACATTTTTCCCAGGCTTCCCTGCCTCTCCTGCCTGCCAGGATCTAAAGCATCAAAGAGTATTGGGGTGAGAAACCAACCTAATGTATAATAGAATGAATGCTACTGTAAGTGCCTAATATTATAAGTAATCCAACTGGTCATATACCTACATTCCATGCACATGCAATAATACAGCAGTAATAACAATGGGTATAAGAAGAGGTAAAATTCAAACCGAAGTATTCTGACTCTGGTCCCTCCTCAAGGGTGCAAACTGCAAAAGGCTCTTCTCTCTGAGCCCGGGAAAAGGCAAAACCCCGGGCACAGCGTTTGCTGCCTGGGTGCACACACATACATATTCTGGGGGGATTTGCTGCAGAATCCCGGGCTCATAGAGAAGATTCTGCAGCAAATCCCCCAAAGAATATGTATGTGTGTGCACTCCAGGCTGTGCCCGGGTTTTGCCTTTTCCCGGCTCAGAGAGAAGAGCCTTTTGCAGTTTGCACCCTTGAGGAGGGACCACAGTCAGAATACTCGGGTTTGAATTTTACCTCTTCTTATACCCATTGTTATTACTGCTGTATTATTGCATGTGCATGGAATGTAGGTATATGACCAGTTGGATTACTTATAATATTAGGCACTTACAGTAGCATTCATTCTATTATACATTAGGTTGGTTTCTCACCCCAATACTCTTTGATGCTTTAGATCCTGGCAGGGGAGGAGGAGTGGACGGCCCTCCCTGCCCCTTCTGCCTGCCAGGATCTAAAGCCTTGAAGAGGCTTCATGAGGGGCCAACTTCAGCCCTCCAGGTGTTTTGGACTTCAACTCCCACCATTCCTCACAGCCTCAGGCCTCTTCCTTTTCCTCTCAGCCTGGGCAAACTTGGGCCCTCGCTCCCTCAGGATCGGGGTGAGAGGGAGGCAGCAAGGAGCGAGGGGGGGCTCCTCCTCCTTTTTTTTTGCTGCTTTCAAGAATAGAATACCCCCTCCCTCCCTCCTTCCTATTTGGAGAGTCCCATCTAGAATTCAGTGTGATTTATTCAAGTTTTGGCCTACAACTCCCAGAAATCCCAGCCAATTTACCAGCTGTTAGGATTTCTGGGAGTTGTAGGCCAAAACCATCTGAATGCACATGCGCTGGCATACAAACTACTAACGAATTTTGTTAGTAATTGTTACATTTTAGAACTTTTGGAAATTTTTTGTAAGTCTTTCTTTTACTAATCAAAAAAAATCCCCCCCCCATTTGATTTTAGAATCGCGATTTTTGGGTTCGAAACCATGCCTACTGGCTAGACCCCTTCCAGTCCGGCTTCCATTCGGGGCACAGGACGGAGACAGTCTTGGTCACCATCACAGATCAGCTATGTTGCCAGCTTGACCAGGGCTGGCCGTCACAGCAGTGTTTGATACAGTCGATTACGGTCTTTTGACGCACTGCCTTGCCATGGCTGGAGTGAGGGGGACAGCCTTGAAATGGTTGTCCTCCTTCCTCTGCAACCAGAAGCAGCGAGTGCTAAGGGGGGAGCTGGCTCCGGAGGGATTCCCGCTACCGTGCGGGGTCCCTCAGGGAGCCATACTCTCTCCCTTGGTATTTAACATCTATATGGGGCCACTCGCTCAACTGGTACGTAGCTTTGGGCTGAAGTGTCACCAAAATGCTGACAACACCCAGCTCATGAGGATGGAGGGCCGGCTGGACTCCGTACCCGATAATTTCCATCTGTGCCTTGAGGCCGTTACTGGATGGCTGCGTGCCAGCAGGTTGAAGGTGAATCCAGCAAAGATGGAAATCCTGTGGCTGGGCTGTCCGGGCAATGGGGAGATCCAGCTGCTGACCCTGGATGGTGAGGCACTACACTCGTCATCATCTGTAAAAAGCCTTGGTGTCTATTTAGACCCCCTTCTGTCAATGGAGGCTCAAATCTCCGCTGTCAGGAGGACCGCATTCTTCCATCTGCGGCAGGTGAAGTGGCTGGCTCCCTATCTGTCCCGGAGCGACCTGGCCACGGTGCTCCAGGCCATGGTCATCTCAGGATTAGACTACTGTAATGCTCTGTACATTGGCCTTCCCTTGACTGCGACCCGGAAACTTAAGCTAGTGCAGAACGCCGCAGCCCGGCTCCTCGCAGGGATGCCTGCGAGCTGCCATGTAACATCTATACTGCGAGATCTGCACTGGCTACCTATTGAATTCTGGATCACTTTCAAGGTGTTAGTTCTTACTTTCAAGGTCTTATATGGTCTGGGGCTAGTGTATCTAAGGGATCGCCTGTTCCCCTACAATCCCCCGAGGTCATTATGGTCCGAAGATTTGAATCTTCTTGCTATCCCTAGTGTCAGATCCTTCCATTTAACAACAACTAGGAGGAGGGCATTTTCCATCATAGGCCTGGTCCTGAGGAACTCACTGCCGTCTGAGACTCGAGCTGTTTCTTCTTTGAGATCTGGGCAAATAAATAAATAAATAAATAAATAAATAAACAAACCTTTAGGCCTAGCAAAGCATAGCCAAACCCACCTTTTCAGGTAGGCTTTTGGAAATTGTTGAATTTTAAACCAAGGGCGCGAAGGGGAAGGGGGAGAAAGAGGTCTCTGTCGAAAGCTGGCATGGGCAAACTTGGACCTTCCAGGTGTTTTGGACTCCAACTCCCACCATTCCTAGCAGCCTCGGGCCCTCTCCCTTTTCCCCCTCAGCCACTTAAGCAGGAAAGAGCCTGCTTAAGTGGGAGTTGGAGTCCAAAGCACCCAGAGGGCCGAAGTTTTCCCATGCCTGTTTTAGAGACCTTAAAGTGGTGAGCCTCCTTCCAACATTGTGATTCTGGATAGAAAACAAACAACAACATAACATAACATTGTTTTGAGTCCACAGTGCTCTCTGGGTGTAGGTGAGCTACAACTTCCAAACACAAGGTTAATTCCCAAGCAAACCCTTTCAGTACTTTCTGTTGGTAATGAGAGTTCAATATGCCAAGTTTGGTTCAATTCCATTGTTGCAAGAGTTCAGGATGCTCTTTGATTGTGTGTTAATTATAAATTGAGCAAGACCTTAGTGTGTGTCTTTCTGCCATTCCTGCCAGGGTATCTATGTTGTGTTCATCGAAACAGGCCCAGGTTTCACACTGAGTGTATAAATACATTTAAAAACATATTAACTATATGTATGACTGTGTTAGAGTGTCATTTTGTGTCATTTTGGTTGGTGGTGTGCCCCAGGATTTTGTAAATGTAAAAAATGTGCCGCGGCTCAAAAAAGGTTGAAACACACTGCAATAATGAATCACAATCACCTACTGTACATAAACATTACAACAATTACATAATCATTAAAACCAGTATATAAAGCATTCGTTTAAAACCATAAAACAAGTCACAATGTCATCTGCCACAACGCCATTCCAGTCAATGCCCATTGAAGTGCAAAATTACGTCTGCTGCCCGAAGGCCAGGTCCCAGACCACGATTTAAATTTTTTTCCTGAAAACCAGGAAGGATGGGGATGATCTTATCTCATTCGGGAGTGCATTCCACAAGCAAGGGGCCACGGCTAAGAAGGTCAAAACCAACACTTTGAATTGAGCTCGGAGATGGACCGGCAGCCAGTGGAGCTGACACAGCAGGGGGGTGGCATGTTCCCTGTATGTTGCTCCAGTCAGTAATCTGACTGCTGCCTGTTGGACTATTTGGAGTTTCTGAACTGTCTTCAAATGCAGCCCCATGTAGAGTGCGTTGCAGTAATCTATTTGGGATGTAACCAGAGCGTGGATGGCTGTGACCAGATCAGACTTCCCAAGGTATGGGCGCAGCTGGTGCACAAGTCTTAACTGTGCAAAAGCTCCCCTGGCCACCGCTGAAACCTGGGTGAGAAGGCAAAAGAGTTTGTAGAACCACAACTCCACATTGCATAGCATTGAGCTATGGCAGTTGAAGTGGGGTCGAACTACATTAAAGCTTCAGTGTATATGTGCCCCTGGGTCCTATCATGTGCCTCTGTGGTCAACCACTGCTCAAAGCAGGCCCGGATTACCCATAAGGCCACACAAGGCCATGGCCTATGGGCGCAGGCCTAGGGGGGCACCAGATCAAGGACCAAAAAAAAAAGTTCAAACAAAACCGCAACATGCGGCATGATGACTCTCTCTCTCTCTCTCTCCCTCTCTCTCTCAGGGGAGGGCAGGGGAGAGCACTGCGAGGGGGTGGGAGAGGAGGGAATGGCGCCCCCCTGCCATCGCCCCCGCCTCCTTGTCAAGGAAGGAGGGCACAAGGAGGATGAGGCAGAGGGAAGCCCCGCCACCGGGGCCACTGCTGTGTATGCCCAGCACCACCCCGGGGGTGGGGCTTCCCTTCCTCCTCCTCCCCGCGACCACCTTCCTTGATTGAAGGAAGGCGGTCGCGGCGAGGAGGAAGAGCCGGAGGGAAGCCCCGGCCCCGGGGCCACTGCCGCACATGTCCAGCAGCGCCCTGGGGGCGGGGTTTCCCCTCCTCCTCCTCCCCGCGACCACCTTCCTTGATTGAAGGAAGGCGGTCACGGCAAGGAGGAAGAGCCGGAGGGAAGCCCCGCCCCCGGGGCCACTGCCACACATGTCCAGCAGCCCCCTGGGGGCGGGGCTTCCCTTCCTCCTCCTCCCTGCAACCATCTTCCTTGACTGAAGGAAGGCGGTCGCGGCGAGGAGGAGGAAGAGGCGGAGGGAAGCCCCGCCCCTGGGGCCGCTGCCGCACATGCCCAGCAGCGCCCCGGGGGCGGGGTTTCCTTTCCTCCTCCTCCCTGCAACCATCTTCCTTGACTGGAGGAAGGCGCCGGAGGGAGGAGGGGGCGGGCTTCCAAAGTGTGGCCTAGGGCACGGGGTGGGGCTTCCAAAAAAGGGCGAGTCTATCCGGGCTGGGCTCAAAGTTATCCAAGGACTCCTATTAGCATTGCATCTTCAGTGTATATGCGCCTCTAGGTCCTACAATGTGCCCCCGTGGTCAACTTCTGCTTAAGGTTCTCCAAGGGGGCCCTGATCAGGAATGCAAACATCGCTGATGCTGCCTTATTGATTCTTCTTGGTGGGATGAACTTTGGAAGACTCATTGCTTTGCCCCCTTCTTCTCCTGATGGACCTTGCAAATGCTCCCCGTCTCTTTCCTGCTCTTCCGGCATCCCTCTCCATTCCTGAACGTCAACTGCGACATAATGGCAGGAATACGGGTCCTTCCTAGCAGACAGGCTTTCATCTCCAAAGAACCCTTGGCTTGCACGCCTGTTATCCCTGCTGAGATAAAGCAAGCAAATGAAACGGTTGCAAAAGTACACAGTATGCAAATGAACTGCAAATAAACCGGGTTCCTTCCCCAAGTTCTGATGAAAAGCGATGGTTGGGGGCTGAATTTCGGGGGGGGGGGAGAAAGCATTGGCGGGGCTGCGGCGAAAGGGTTTGAAGTCTCTGGATCCCAAAGTATTATTTTCAGAGAGAGTGAAATGTGTTTTCTCTCCGACAAAGGGGGAAAAAAGAAAAGTTGGGTTATGATAATAGCATTCTGGTTACTTTGGAATGCCGGCACCCTCCAAGGCAAAAGATTAAAGGGCGGGGAACAATAGCGTCGTAAGAAGCAGCTTCTCTTTCTTTTCTTTCTTTCTTTCTTTCTTTCTTTCTCTCTTTCTTTCTTTCTTTTGGTAAGGATGCTGAATGTAAATGCAAAACAGGCCAGAGGTGACAAAGTTAGCCTAACTGACTTGCCTGCGCACTCCAACACACTGTGCACGCTTGTTGATTGCATGGGATTGTCTCTCCCTTTTCGGTGTTGGTGAACTGCAACTACCAGCTCAAAAACAGCCCCCAACCCCACCAATATTCAATGTTGGCCATGTAGGTAGTGTACCAAGTTTGGTGCAGATCCATTCTGGGCTGGGTTCAGAGTGCTCTTTGATTGTAGGTGAACTATAAATCTCAGCAACTACAACTCCCAAATGTCAAGGTCTATTTTCCCCAAATTATACCAGTGTTTACATTTGAGCATATTGAGTATATGACAGGCCTGGATTACCCATAAGGCCCCACTAGGCCATGGCCTAGGGGTGCAAGCCAAGGGGGGCGCAGTTCACATGGACCAAAAAAATGTTGAAACAAAACCGCAACGCGTGGCATGGAGATGACTCTCTCTCTCTCTCTCTCTCTCTCTCTCTCTCTCTCTTGGGGGAGGGCGGGGGGAGAGCGCTGTGAGGGGGTGGGGGAGGAGGGAATGGCACCCCCCTGCCATCACCCCGCCCCCTTGTCAAGGAAGGAGGGCATGTAGAGGAGGCGGAGGGAAGTCCCTGGGGCCGCTTCCGGGCATGCGGGGCACCCAAGAACATGGCGGAGGAGGCAGACGCACTCGTGCCCTCCTGCTGCGCATGCCCGGCAGTGGCCCTGGGGGCGGGGCTTCCCTCCTCCTTCTCCTCCTCGCGGTGCGCCCTTCTCCTTTGACTCAAGGAAGGAGGGTGCGCCACGAGGGCCCAGAGACTTCCCTTCCTTCCTCCTCCTCCTCATGCTTTGAGTCAAAGAAGGAGGGCACGTCGCGAGGGCCCGGCGGCTTCCCTTCCTTCCTCCTCCTCGTGGCATGCCCTCCTTCCTTGAATTAAGGAAGGAGGGCATGCTGCAAGGAGGAGGAGGTGAAGGGAAGCCCCGGCCTCGGGGTCGGGGCTTCCCTCTGCCTCCTCCTCCTCGCGGCATGCCCTCCTTCCTTAACTCAAGGAAGGAGGGCACGCAGCGCCGCGAGGAGGAGGGGTGCAGTAGAGGTTGGTTTGGGAGCGTAATTCCAAAGTGTGGCCTAGGGCGCCAAAAGGGGTTTAATCCAGGCCTGGTATTTGTGGCAAGTTTGGTCCAGATCCATCATTGTTTGAGTCCACAGTGTTCTCTGGAAGTAGGTGAACTACAACTCCAAAACTCAAGGTCAATGCCCACCAAACTCTTCCAGGATTTTCTGTTGGTCATGGGAGTTCGGTGTGCCAAGTATGGTTCAATTCCATCATTGGTGGAAAGCAGAATGCTCTTTGATTGTAGGTGAACTATAAATCCCAGCAACTACAATTCCCAAATCTCAAGGTCTATTTTCCCCAAATTCCACCAGTGTTTACATTTGAGCATATTGAGTATTTGTGCCAAGTTTGGTCCAATGAATGAAAATACATCCTGCATATCAGATATTTACATGAGGATTCATAACAATAGCAAGATTACAGTTATGCAGTAGCAATGACAATAACGTTATGGTTGGGGGTCACTACAACATGCGGAACTACAACACTGCTCTAACTGCTCCATCACAGTTGGCATGTGGAGAAAAGTTAGAGAGTAGAGTCAATGCAGTGCATGTGAAATGTGCTTCCTTGTAGAAATGTTTACCATTTGGAAGTAGTTCAACCTGCCCTCCCAACCCCAGTTCCCCAAATTATGATCCCATCTCAGTCCAACACATTTCCCCCTCTCCGTGGCATGCCCCGGGTTTGTGCCGATGATTCAATGTGACAATCCCAGGAGGGGGAAAGAGCAAAGGGCAACCCGGCTGCAATGCTTTGTCATCCATAACTTCTCAAGGCTGCTCACTGTGGGTTGAGGTTGTCCCTTATGGCCCCAGCATCAAGCAGATGAAAGAGAGGGTGAAATAGGGAGAAATCACCCCAGGTCCTATGATTATGCTCAGCTCGGCCCAAAAAAGGGATCCCTAAAAGTGGGTAGATCAATAGGTATCGCTTCATGCAGTCATGCTGGCCACATGACCTAGGAGCAGGGGTGGGCAATTTTTTTCCCCCAAGGGGCCACACGAGAGCCAAAAATATTATGGATAGCTGCACCTAAAGGCTGAACTACATTCTAATCTACATTATTTATTTATTTATTTATTTACTATATTTACTATATATTACACATAATTAATATTAACATCTTAATATATCAAGAAATATTCATATATTATTAGTATTAATATAATAATTATTATATTATAGTATATATATAGACATTATAATATATTGAAATTATAATATAATATAACATTATATTATATTATTTATATTATTATTAATATTATAAAATTATTATAAAAACCACTAAAATAAAATTAAATTGAAGAAGACAAGGTGCGAACCAAGATGGAAATGGCCCAATGGACCCAGCCCAGAGGATGGCAAAGCGGACCCAGCCACCGCCGCAGCAGAGGAGAACAGAGCAGCAGGCGATCGGAGGCTGCAGGCCTCCGCCCGCTCTCGCCCCCAGCCGTTCCCCCTGCTATGGAGTGCCTGCCATCCCCGGGCCTGCAGGGGGAGCAGTCAGTGATCTGAGGTAGCTTATTCAATCTGGCGACCTGGAAGACGATCAAGGCGATCCGCCCCATAGGTCGCCGAGTGCTCCAGCTGCAGGCCCGGATCGCCAGGCACTCCAAAGCCGCCGCTCCAAAGGGATGTCAGGCACTCCAAAGCCGCCGCGATGGGATGGCGGCAGCGGCACCCCTTCTTCTTGGCCCTGCCCCCAACGCCCTTCTCCCCGGGCCGGACAGAATCGGCTGCCGGGCCAGATCCGGCCCGCAGGCCGTAGGTTGCCCACCCCTGCATAGGAGGCATCTACGGACAATGCTGGCTCTTCAACTCAGAAATGGAGATGAGCACCAATCCCTAGAGTTGGACACGACTTTACCTTACCTCTGTAGTTAGCATGGCACTGGAAAAATAGAAGCTTTAGTCCAACCCCAACATCATCCAACCTATCCAGGGTGACACCAGAACTTGCACTTTTGCCATATCATGAGAAGACAAGACTCGTTAGAAGAGACAATAATGTTTGGCAAGGTGGAACGCAATGGAAAAAGTGGAAGATCACATTGTATGTAGATGGGTTCAGTCAAGGAAGCCATGGCTCCCATTACTTTGCAAAACGGGAACAGAACTGCTGGACTGGAGGTCTCTCATTCAATGATGCCAAAGTCAGCTTGATGGCAGTTGGCAACAACTGCTCCTAATAACCAACACTACATAGTTACAATCATAACATTATCGCGATGGTTGTGAATGCCCTCCCAAACCTACTTTACCAAGCAGCAGCTGCATTGAGAAACAGGTACCTGTTCTGCTGGAGATCAGTGCACAGGAAGATGATATTCCAAAGGGAACACAGTTGCATGTCATTGAAAGTCCATCATGGCTAGTTCCATTTTGCATTGGTCCAGGCTCTACACCAGTGGTTCCCAATCTTTTTTTGACCAGGGACCCCTTGACTAGGGCCCACTTTGACCAAGGCCCACTTTGACCAGGGACCCCTTGACCAGGGCCCACTATGACCAGGGACAATTTGACCAGGGCCCACTTTGACCAGGACCCGCTTTGACCAGGACCCACTTTGACCAGGACCCACTTTGACCAGGGATTACTTTGATCAGGGACCACTTTGACCACGGACCTCTTGATCAGGGATTACTTTGACCAGGGATCACTTTGACCAGGGTCCACTTTGACCAAGGTCCACTTTGACCAGGGACCACTTTGACCAGGAACCCCTTGACCAGGGCCCACTTTGACCAGGACCCACTTTGACCAGAATCCTCTTTGGCCAGGATTCACTTTGACCAGGGACCCCTTGACCAGAGCCCACTTTGACCAGGGACTCCTTGACCAGGGCCCACTTTGACCAGGGATCATCTGACCAGAGACCACTTGACCAGGGCCCATTTTGACAAGGGACCACTTGACCAGGGCCTACTTTGACCAGGGATCATTCTCCAACATGAGTACCAAAAGGATTACAAATTAGATTTTGGTCAACTTTAGATTTGGTTTGGTTATTTGGGGTGCGGATTCAGAAAATGTCATTGGATAGACCACATCAGCTCTAGATTCTGATGCATAGCATATGCTGTCCAGTAGTCACCATCTACTCACCCACAAAAAACTATTTTTAATAAGCCTTGCCACTATAAGAGGGTTTTGCGAAACCAGTTGCTCTTATTGCAACGGTGTAGTAACGGTGAAGCCGTGGACCATGTTTTAGTCCTTGCAGACCACTGATGGTCCACGGAACACAGGCTGGGAACCACTGCTCTACATTCTCTTTAGGGACTGCTCTATATACTGCAGTCATCTAACCCAGTGTTTCCTAAACAGTGTGCCATGGCACACTAGTGTGCCGTGAGCGACCATCAGGTGTGCCGTGGGAAATTGGAACCTCCGATACCCTTTCTTCCCCCTCTTGCCGAACGCTTTTTCTTCTCTACTTGGGCTCCCTTCTTCCCAGCCTCGCTCTGCTTGCTTTGCCTCGCTTTGCTCACGCTGCCGCTTCTGCGGGAGGGGGGAGGGAGGAAGACGTGACCCGTGTGGGCGCTATTGCGCAGACTCGCCCCACGTCTTCCTCCCTTCCCTCCACAATGCTCTCTGGATATAGGTGAACTACAACTCCAAAACTCAAGGTCAATGCCCACCAAACTCTTATAGTATTTTCTCTTGGTTATGGTAGTTATGTGTGGGACCAGGACCCACTTTGACCAGAATCCACTTTGACCAGGATTCACTTTGACCAGGGACCCCTTGACCAGGGGTCAAAAAATTGTTTGTCCACTTGTGTTCCTTCTATTTTTATCAGTTTTATACTTATTTATGCAATGCTTTTGATATGGAATGAAAGAAAGCATTCAGATAGGCTTGTTTTCAGAAGTTGGGGGACAGTTTTTGGGAAGCATCCGTTTCTTGATGTGCCTGAACTTGTGAAATAGCATTTGATATTCTGGTGAACATCTGGAGCCTAAGCTCACACATTCTTGATGTAGATCTGTTGAAGTCAATGGAACTTAACTCGATTATGATTCAGCGGAGAGCCATATCTTTGTAGTTAATTGGAATCACTGGAATTATCCTTCACGTTCGTCTCCAGCAATCTGTTGGATGCAACTTGATGGGAACCAATTCTTACAGATAATACCTGCAAACCATACCATGAAAGGCAATACAGCGAAGGATGCATCTGTGCCTTGCTTGCACCAGGATTCGGAAACATGTTTCTTCAATTTAAGTGGGGTGTGTGTGTGTGTAAGTGCATTAAAAGGGAGAGGGGAAAAGTTAGCACAGCATTGGGATCATGGGACAGATAACTTGCGAGGAGATTTACCTAACAGCATCCAGGACTTTTGTTGTTCAACATCGAGGCGGGTGCCATAGCAACGGCTAGCTCCCTTACTGTTACGATACCTCCGAGAGAGGCATTGTCTTGTAAAAGGGAAACACTAACCTGGAGATTGGTATGCCAATTTCTGGAGCAGTTAGCAGCAATTTTCTTTTTAGAGCGGGCGCTCCATCTTAACGGCTCCTTATTTCATGTCGCTCTATCTGTGTCTGGAATGGGCTCGGAGAGGCTTTGTGAAATTTTAATTAATGTCAAAACAGATTTATCAAAGGCACCGATCTGATTTAAACCCTGGAAACCAACCATTGCTGAAACCATCCCCCATTTGCTATCCCGACGACACCGAGACACATAAAATGCTGTGTCAAATGCACCTCTGAATGTCTTTTGCAAGGCTTTGAAGACTGCCTAGAACTGTAGAGTTGGAGGTGACCTAAAGTTGTCTACCAACCATCCGTGGACCTTCCATCCCTTGATAGGGACAATCTGGCCATAATAGTTCATGATCTGATAACTTTTGGGTTAGATCAGTGTTTTTCAACCTTTTTTGAGCCGTGGCACATTTTTTACATTTACAAAATCCTGGGGCACACCACCAACCAAAATGACACAAAAGGACACTCTAACACAGTAATACATATAGTTAATATGTTTTTAAATGTACTTATACACTCAGTGTGAAACTTGGGTCTGTTTCGATGAACACAACATAGATATCCTGGCAGGAATAGCGGAAAGACAAACATGAAGGTCTTGCTCAACAGCTGTCAGTCATGGGAAAACTTCGGCCCTCTGGGTGCTTTGGACTTCAACTCCCACCATTCCTAACAGCCTGGGGCCCTTTCCTGCTTAAGTGGCTGAGAGGGGGGGAGGAAGGAATAGGGCCTGAGGGTGCTAGGAATGGTGAGAGTTGGAGCAGGCCCAGATTACCCATAAGGCCAGACTAGGCCATGGCCTCGGGTGGCAGGTTTTGGGGGGCAGCGGATTCGGCCCCCCCGAAAACATAATGTTTTTTAAAAAACTGCTCCCTCGCAGCACTTTCCCCCCGCCCTCTCCCAAGAGAGTCA
Source organism: Anolis apletophallus (assembly GCA_030556195.1). NCBI lineage: Eukaryota > Metazoa > Chordata > Lepidosauria > Squamata > Anolidae > Anolis > Anolis apletophallus. The sequence continues at coordinate 6,360,899 of JARBWK010000016.1, forward strand.
TCATACCTCGGGAGAGGGCGGGGGGAGAGCGCTGCGAGGGGGCGGGGAGGAGGGAATGGTGCCCTCCCCTCGCCTGGGCCGCCCCCTTGCAAAGGAAGCAAACCTCTGCGCACGCATGCCCGCCAGCGGGCTTCCCTTCCTCCTCCTCTTCCTGGCCACCTCCTTCCTTTGCAAGGGGACGGCCCAGGCGGAGAGGAGGAGGCCGGGACTTCCCTTCCTCCTAATCGCGCCTTCCTTTTGGTCGCGGGAGGAGGAGGAGGAGGAGGTGGACGGAAGGCGCGTGGCACTGCTCGTGGGGCTTCCGTCCGCCGCCTCCTCCACCTCCCACGACCAAAAGGAAGGTGTGAGGAGGGCGGGACTTCCCTTCCTCCTCGCGCCTTTCTTTCGGTCGCGGGAGGAGGAGGAGGCGGCGGACGGAAGCCCCACGAGCAGTGCCGCGTGCCTTCCGTCCACCTCCTCCTCCCGTGACCGAAAGGAAAGCGCGAGGTGGATGGAAGCTGCAGGGCCGGTGCCGCGCGGCTTCTGTCCACCTCCTCGGGCCCTCCTTCCGGTCGCGGGAGGAGGAGGCGACAGAAGCCGCACGGCACTGGCAGCCTCCTCCTTCTCCCACGAACGGAAGAAGGGCGCGAGGAGGCAACGGAAGCCGCACGCAGCAGTGCCCTGGGGGCGTGGCTTCCTGCGCCCTGGGGGCATGGCTTCCTCGGGCGGCCGAAGATGCTAATCCGGGCCTGAGTTGGAGTCCAAAACACCTGGAAGGTCCAAGTTTGCCCATGCCAGCTTTCGATTCCATCGCCACATCTATCTTCAGCCTCTGGAGGTTTGAATATATGTGATTATCTATGTGATTTTCTACCTTGTCGCTATGATTATGGTACTGCTTCTTTAAATTGTCCCCAAACTGACTGTTATTGTGCAGATTCCAGAACTTACATTGGATAACATCGTGAGGATATACTTTGTTTTTTGCACTCCTGTGATTTCATCAAATATCGCGAGTTTTCCATAGAGGAGCGCTCAGTGAACTCATTACTTCCTGGTTCGCAACTCCTCCGCTCTCTGTGGCGACCACTCCGAACTACCTTATGTAAGACTTTTGATTTTCTCCAGCAGGATTGGGTACTTAGAATGAGTTTTTTTGCGTATGATTATGTATGATTAATTGTGCATTTTGTACTGTGATGTAGCGGCGCTCCTTTAATAAGTAAGGGTATCGGAGGTTCCAATTTCCCACGGTACACCTGATGATCGCTCACGGCACACTAGTGCGCTGCGGCACACTGGTTGAGAAACACTGAGTTAGAGCATTGAACTACGACTCTGGAGACCAGGGTTTGCATCCTTACTACGCTGAGTGGCCTTGGGTACATTCTCATAAAACCCTAACACATCGATACATACAGTAAATGATAGGCCTGTTTGATCCAAAATAAAATTGGTTCAAAACTCGTTCTGGATGTAGGGGGCACTGGCGCTTCAAATCTGAGTAACTGCTGAAATTTTTCAAAAAAAATTCGGAATTTTTCTGAATAAATTCCTAAATTTCAGAATGGCTTTGTTAATGGTGGACATGCATGTTTAATCCAGTTTGGATGGGGATGTCCTCCCTCCGCGTCAGAACTGGGGTGACAGCCATGTTTAACTCAGTTTGGATGTGGCTGTCGCCCCAGTTCTGACGCGGAGGGAAGGACATCCGCCTCCAAACTGGGTTAAACAACCAATAAGAGGAAAGCATCTCGGGAGGGGCGGGAATCTCATGCCGATTCCTTTCCGAAAATGGCGGTGATGGCCTCGAAATGGCAAATTCACTTTTGGGTTGCTTACATCGCTTTGAAACTGCTTCAAAAGTGAATTTAATCTGAATTCTTTCTGATTTTATGAGCATTTCGACGAACCTACCCATGCCTAACAAATAAGCTATTAAAATATTTCACATAGACTAAAAATCCTAATCCAGAAGCCGATCCAATCACATTACTATTCACTTCATAGGTGTATATAGCCCTGTGCTACTCTCCAAATGCTTGGTTCCATAGTTTTGGTTCCAAAACTTCTTTTCTAAAGGGTAAGGGGGAAGGGGCCGATCTAATTTCACTGGGAAGGGGAGTTCCACAGCTGAGGAGCCACCACCGAGCAGACCCTTTCCCTCACCCCCATCAGCCGCACCTGCAAAGAAGGTGGGACTGAGAGCATCCCCCCCCAAGATCATAGTGGATATGTGTTTGGACAGTTAAGCTAGGCCAGATACCTTTAGGGCTTTATAGCCTAAAGTCCGCATTTTGAATTGTGCTCGGTAGCAAATCGGCAGCCAGTGGAGATGACGTAGCGTCGTAGCAGAAGGGTTGTATGTTCCCGATACGCTGCTCCAGTGAACAGCCTGGCTGCCGCCTGTTAGACTGCTTGAAGCTTCCAAAAAGTCTTCAAAGGCAACCCCACATAGAGTGCATTGCAGTAATCTAATCGAGATGTAATGGGAGCATGGACCATCTTGCGCCCCGTACCTTGGCTTCTCTAGGTATGGGCGCAACTGGAGCACAAGTTTTAATTATGCAAGTTCTCCCCTAGCCACCACCAGGACCTGAGGTTCCAGGCTCAGTGATGAATCCAGGAGAACTCCCAAGCTGCGAATGTCTTCTCCTGGGGGAGTGTAACCCAGAATCAGCCCTTTTAATCTACAATATTAGCTCCTGGGATTACCTATAAAACCTTATTCGCTTCGGGTCCAACATATCTTTGAGACCGCATCTCCTGCTATGGATCAGCGCAGGCCCGGATCAACACCTTTTGGTGCCCTAGGCCACAGTTTGGAACTACGCCCGCCTTGCGCCGTCGCATTAGAGAGGCCTATCCCCATCCCCCTGCTCCCCTCAGCCCTTCCTCCTCTTCTCCCCCGACCACCATCCACTCACCGCTGAGGTTCCTCCCTGCACCCGGACTGCACGCCCGGCGATCCCAAAGAACTACGGGTCCCAGCATGCCCCGTGGCTGAGAGGCTGGCGCCGCCGCCGCATCCCAGCAGCTCCCGCCGCATCCCGGCAGCCGGGAGCCAGCCCCCACGTGACCGGGCAGAGGGCACACCACGTGACTAGGGCTCCACATGAGGCGGCAGCAGCAACAGCATAAGGAGGAAGAGGAGGTGCATGCACCGGAGCTAAGAGGCTGGCGGCGCCGCCACCGCATCCCAGCAGCCCCTGCGGCCTTGAAGGCGGCTCTGCGACCTCGTGCTGGGTGCGCGGAGGGCAGCTGCTGCAGGGAGTAGGGGCCTTCCTCTGCCTCAGGAGCCAATCACGACCAGCATGGGCTGAAGGAAGAGGCCTCCTGAGGTGGAGGAAGGCCCCGACTCTCTGCAGCTGCTGCCCTCTGCGCACCCAGTGCGAGGTCACAGAGACGCCTTTGAGGCCGCAGGGGCTGCTGGGATGCGGCGGCGGCGGCGCCAGCCTCTCCGAGGCATGCACCTCCTCTTCCTCCTTATGCTG